>VXBB01009330.1:986994-1035035 GCA_013399915.1 Illadopsis cleaveri
TTCTTCTTCTTTCTTTCTGGGAAGAAATTCAAGAGCCTGTGGATTGTTTATCTGAACCATGAATTCAACCATGAGAATTCTTCCTCTCCTGCCCACAATATGATTTCGTCTACCCTTTAACTTACCATAGTATCTTACATTCATTTTAGGCTTTCAAGTTTTGCAACCCATTTTCACTTGCCTTACACATTTTCTTATTGATGTTCTCTTACAAGAGGTGATTTTAAAATCTGATATTTTAAAATCAAGTGACTGAAGTATTTTTGAAGTACTGTTTCAAGCAGAAAAAACCCTAGATAACATGATTGTTTGTAGGACTCTTCAAAACACCACAGTCATTTATACTTTAATACATTTCTTCAGCCTATTGTTTAATGAGGAAGGTGACAGAATGTCAAGAAGCCATTTCAACATGGTTTTTTTGAGCTCCCATTTAGAGTCTCAACATATTAAGCTGTTATTTTAGGTTCAGCATGAGTTCCTGCTCTTAAGATCTACATGGCTAAAATGTCCAATTTTAGGCAGTCTAATTAGGCAGTGTCTGTTTTCAGAATGCAGCTTGTCTATTAGGGCACAGCACTTAAAGCACAGCACTTTCATAGTGTTTATAATGAGAAGAAAAATATAATGCTACTGTCAGTGTTCAACAGATGATTTACAGATTTTCATGGACAGAAAACATATAGACTGTCATGTGGTATTTTTTGATTAAAACATTTTAAAAAACAAACCTGAGATAATTTTGTTCATACAGAAGACAGCAAAAACGTGCATAAAAGGAAGACTCCTTCTTGATAGCTATTCCATCATAATGATATCTAGAAATTAAAAAATATGAACTGCATGATTTTCAACAAGTCAGCAAATAAATCATAATCCTCTTTTGAAAGCAGATGATCATTCTATTTGACCAAGAAAAGATCAAGTAGAAAAAGCTATATTTGTTTTTTATATTCTGTTAAATGCTTATTTTCCCAAACAGAAAATAATTACACAAACTTTTTACAAACCCTTTTTAGCAGTTTTTGTCCTGCAATGATACTCTCTTCTAGATGAAATAAAACTTAAGCCAGTGAATGGAGTACCTCAGATTTGTACAGGGCAATTAGTGAAGTCAGGAACCAGGCTTTTAGCAGATAGAGGTCCCCATATCCCCACAGAAGTTGAAGGATTTAAGGCAGCTGTTGCTCATTTACAGTAGCTCAGTGACTGGATGGCCCATCGGTGTCATGGCAAGCTAAAACTCAAGAAAACAGACCTTCTCTAAAATATATCTGAGCTCAGTGTGCAACAGAGCCATCTCTGCTACCAATATGCCCCCAGCTGGCTCCCCCAGGCTGGGTCACCAGGGGCCAGGGGAGCAGTGCCGTGGTTTGGGGCCACCTGCACTCAGGAGCAGGTAACTTCTGCTGATGGGAAGAGAGAGCATGGAGGCTACCAAACACCATCCCAAATCCTGCCTGCTGTGAGGAGGAGCCTAGGAGTGTCTGAGGTGAGGCACTCCCAAAATAAAGGATCTCCTGGCTCAAGCTGATAGCAAGTCCAGACTAGTGGAGACAAGTCACAGATCAAGTAAGGGCATGTTGTTCTCAAAGCCCATACTTGACAGCTACACAAAATGCTTGTAAAATTATTTAGTCTCAATGACCTTAAAACATCCCTTTTCCTAGCCTGGATATTCAGCATGAGAGTATAACTTTGGATCTGAAAAGGCATCAAACTCTCTGTGCTCTAGAAGAGAGGGAAGGGAAAAGAAAGGACATTTAGGAGGAGGACCTGAAGTTGTCTGATTTAAATGGTTTGAAACAGTACAGCATTTCCACTGACCATCAGTATATGCTGGGTCTCTCCGTGGATGTGTGCAAGGACAAAAAGCACAATATAGACATTAATCATGGCTGCCACTCCTGTGCATCCCAGAGCCAATCTTTCCTGGCCTAGAGGTGCAGTGTCTGAAGAGCTCTCGGTAAGGCTGTGATGTCTGGCAGATGCTTCATGCAACCCATGCTGTTAATAGCCAGTAAAAATTGGATCACTAAGGTCTTTTAAAAAGCAGTCCAATTCATGGAATTCATGCCTTACTAAAGCAGATCTGATGTGGTGGTTTTCATGGAATGAAGTCTATCTTAATGTCCTTGGTTACACCATTGATTACTCTGGATCTTGTGTTGTGTTACAGACTTGCAACCAACAATTCAGCTGCCATATTACAGTGCTGGGGCTGAAAAGTCAGTCACTTTAAAATTTTATTGGAATAGTTATAAATAACGTTTTCAAAGAAAGGACACAAACCCAGTACCTGATACTCCCTGCTGTGGTCCGTTTTCTTGTCACCAGGCCTGGGAAAACTAACTGAATAAGCTGTATAAACAAACAGAAAATTAGAGATGCTTGGCAAATTCATTCTAAGATGCAAAAATGTATCTGGCACACTTTTTTGTCTTTAATAACTTTGCTTGCTTTTCATCATTTCCAAGCTAATACCTGTTCTAACGTACCTCTCAAATGGTAACTGTTGAACTAAATTCAATCAGACATTTGTGAATCAAAGGCTAAGTAATTTAAGGGATTACCTCTCTCAGGTAGAAATATTTTTATAGTTTGCAGTAGAAAACAGTGCTCACACCAAGAGACTCCCTGCAGCCGGGGCAGGATCAATCAACTGGGGGAACTTAAAGGCACCCTGATGGTCCCATACTCTGCAGACCTTCAAGACTTATTCATTTAAGAGGGACTTGCACAAGGGGTTTCACCTACCCACTTGGTCTTGGAAGGTGTACTGACAAGATAGGGCCAGACTTATCTGTCTTAAAAGGACCTGAATCATCAAGCTGCAAAGCAACCTTTTGACCACTGTGGTGGTGTGAACTGAGGCCATGCAGCATCTGTCAAGGTTGGGCTCTACAGAGTAATTAACACTGTCAGGGTAATAATCCACTTCACTACGGTCATTCTGCATGAGCTGTCCTGTGAAGACAAAGACTAACTCAGGACACCTGGGTCCAGGACTAACCCAGGACACTCTAATATTCCCAGTATAGCAGGAACAGAGGGTTTACTCCCTTTAGTCAGGAGTGAGGAGAGTCTCCAGCAGCAGCACAAAGCTTGGAGTCTGCACAGTGTGTTTTTGGTCCAAAGGCCTGATAAAGGACTCATCAACATGCACCTCTAGTTTTTATGATGGACCTGTTCATTGCATGTTTCTGCATGCACCCACCCCAGCTGCTCCCTTTCTCAAATTGATAGTTTAGCATAATCCCATTTTTCTACAAGGACAGCTTATGAAACTGGGGCTTTTGTGGCACAAGACATATCCTTCCTCCTGCTGCCATTTCTTACAGAGACAGTGATGTATTTGGGCAGAGGGACAGGGCAGATGAGATTAAGTAGTGTCTTCAATCACCATAGTTTACTCCACATGGGGCTAGACTGCAGAAGCCCTTGCAGTACACACGCATGGAGCACAGTTAGGTTACTACAGCTTGGCAAATTATTAATAGCTCAGCCCATTATAGGCTGTGGTAACGGGTTACACATGCAATCAGGTTAAAACAGGATTGCTGCAGTTCCTGTTCTCCTTGGCTTTTTGGTACAAGGACCATTCTCTCTGCTTGCATTTCAAGGCCTGGGGAGCTGCACCCAAGCTTGCTGCTTTGGGATGTATTAACTTACACTGCAAAGCACTGGGCTGGTTAAGGCTGTGAGCAAATAGTTGCAAGCACCAGCCCAGGGCAGGTCTGGCTCATCAGCTCTTCCATGTGACCAGACACGCTTCATCTGTGCTTGTCCCAACTCAAAACACATTAAGGTACACCACATGAAAACTTAGCTTACAGGTGGTAACTCAGTTGTGCTGGAGCACTGGAAGGGTACAGGCAGGATAGGATTAATCTCATCTACATGGTTACAAGGCAGAGAAGCCTAAGATAGTCACTACAGACTACACAGTCAATGGGAAAAAACAAACGGCAGTTTTGAGGCCCTTTTCATCAGAGCTGTCTGAGGTGACTCATTTAGTGTGAGGAAACGTGTAACTACTTATTTCTCTCAAGTGCCTACCTAAAGATTTTTAAGGGGACAAGCTTCATGGCCAATGTTTATGCTGAGCCAGGCAAATTCTACCCATGGTCTTAGCTGATGGGTGATGATCCATTAAGCTCTGGTAGTAAATCACATCAGATCACTCACTCAAATATTAATTTTCAGCAGAAGTGATTTAACTTATCCAAGTAAAAAAATTAGATTCAACCAAATTGAGATAAATGATTCCTAGAATGGAGTTAGCCACACAAATGAAACTGACTTCAGGTACAACTTGTACTTAAATTATTTTGGGCTTGTGTTAAAACAACGCTTAGTAGCTCTTACTATGGGAATTAATAGAAAGTTAGCTATAAAAAATAGAGAGTTTTGAAGTCTGAAGAAGAAGTCTTGAACAAGAAATAATCACAAGGCTATCTTCCTTAATTTGTTAAAAAAGGTTGAATTGTTACGGGTGTTGATTGCAATTGGGATTTCTAAGGGTTAATTGTTCCAGGGGTTGTATCAACCTCTATGTAATAGAAAAGTGGAACTGTTAGAAGGAGATTCAGTTCCATATCTGCAGTTGTTTTGCTTGGATGATTCTGTAACAACTTTTTAGGGTATGTTTGGAGCAAAATCTCCTCAAGTATACTGGAAAGAGAAATTATAAAATTATGTAACAACTGAAGATACCTTTTAAAGACAGAAGAGTCATCTCCTTGGAATGAGTTGTGTAACTTTCTGCTGTTAAAAAAACTGTAAAACTTTCAAAAATATATTGGCAAAAGAAATCTTTGCTAGTGTATCATACCCCAGTTCCCTGAAGAAAATAAACAGCATGCCAAACAATACCCTTTCCTCTGGTACAAGTGCATCTACATGAAGGTTTAGCAGATATACATTAGAAAATGCACAAGGATAATTCATTACATATTCATTCTTCTCTGTTATTTAATGTCTTTTAATATGCAGTGTGTATAGCTTTCTCCTTAGGCATCCCTACTTCTTATCTTGTATATCCTATCTACTCTGTACCTTTCCAAAAGTGGATGGATGTACTTGAATCTTGAAATCTGGATTGCAGGTTTCAATGTACAGCTCATATAGTAGCCGACAGGGTACAGTGCATCCTCCACACAAATAGAAATTATCAGCTAGCCTTTAAAACAAAAATCATCAATTGGTTTATGTCAGAGTTAGAAGAAAGAATTGTTAGATTTTTATAGTTCATCAGATTTACGGTGAACTCTGTAATAGTCACTTTGATTTTATAGAAGCATAGAATCAAAAAGAGCTACTTCCGTTGTGTTAATCTGTATCCTGGGAAACAATATACTTTTTCATATAAACACATATATATGTATACTCTGCTTATTTTTAACTTTTAAAGCCCTATTTTCATTGTTTTCAACATGTAAGAGAGGTCATGTGAGATTCTGCTACTAAGAAATTAACTAGTTGTCATAATTTTTAATTAAAAAAATACATCTCAGTAATACCATTATAACATTAACACCAACACAGGTAGTATTAGACTTTCTCATATGCAGAATGTTGTTACATCAAAGGACCTAACTTTGGTCTTCCAAATAGAAAGGTATCCACTATACCAAAAATAACAATATGAGCATTTTTCCACCTAAAATGTGCAATATGCTGTTTTGGGACAGAGTGCACAAACTAAATAAAAAGGACCACATTCTGTTTTGATATAATCTCACTGATTTTAGGACAAGTTTAATAGAAGAACAGAATTTACAGTTACTATATAACAGAACTACCAGGACTGAAACAGACTTAGATATTTAAATATCCGTCCTTTTGTCAAATCCCTGATTCATCCTACTAATCAGAATGGTCATAGTCAAGTAAATGCAACTACTTGTGTGAATAAGGTGAGGAAAATGTATACTTGGTTACTTATTAGCCTAAGATATTACCTTCACCAGAAAAAAAATGATCTTTAATTATAAAATAATGCCAATGGTTTTGATGTCAGAAGATAATAGGTTACAGTACAAATATGGGAGCAAAGCTGAATCAAAGGAGCAGAGAGATTATTTTTCAAAGAATGACACACTGCTCGTATCACAGCGGTTTCTTGCTCTGACTCTGTTTCCATTCTACCAAATTATTTATGCATATTTAATTAATTTATCAGCTGAATGCTAGTGCAGCACAGTGCCAGTTACTCACTATGTCTTTACTGACAATCCAGCTGGTTGGGAAGGCAGACTTTTCACATTTACTGGGTGTGATAAGTCAGTTGGATTATAGATCAGCATCCTCTGTTTTAGTTCCCTGCTTTCAGGCAGCCAAGTTGTTTATCTTAGTGGCTTTGGCAATAGACAGTGAATAAGGTCTACAGCAAATTGGCTTGCTAGAACAGACTGAGCAAGAATATGGTCTTTGTGCAGCTTGATGATGTTTACCTCACCTGCTACTTGTGCCTCCTCTCCTTTTTCCATTGAAGAATGCTATCTGCTTCCCCCAGCTTTCCTTCTCCATACCAAAAGACCCCCAAATGCCTCACTTATACCTCCTTGAAGACCATTTCCTCACCCAACAACACAAGAGGCTGTACTGGGCTGCCTGCCAGCTCCTCACCACCTCTAGCCCCACCATCCAACAGCAAAGGCTTCATGGCTAAACCTGAGCAGGAACCTGCATCCAAAGATAGGGGATCTGCTGCTCTAAGAGGGTATTTCCCATCATCAAGCTAAAAGGTAAATGAAATTTATTCTACATAGGAGTCCTGATGAGCTCTGCCTCCCAGCAGGAATAAATGCTTTTCCTTCTAGAGCATCTCAAAACCCTTCACAATTGAGCAGTCTCAGAGGAGATTAATCTTAAGTTCAAATTCATCCTTAATATAATACCACAAGAGTTGTTGGAAGTGCATCAGAAATTAATTCATGCTCCAGAGCTAGTTTCTGCTAATAGTTTTTCCTCAGCATTTAACTACTTACTGACAAAGCATTTGGGAATTCCATTCTGTGAATTTTTTGTCTATTAAGCTGCCAGTCTTTTTCCTTTAGTAAATCAAACACCTTCTTAGTGCTGACACATAATACAAAAATATTTCTATCAGGAAAAAAATCCACACAGAAAAGAGCACAGCACTCATCTTCTTGCCTACTAGCCCCAAGGTTTTTAAAACCTGAGTTTTTATGGCATGCATCAGAACTGTGAATAAAGACAAAAAAAATCAAAAGGAAAGTATGGTAAGGCAGAAAGGTAGAAGTTAAGAAAAACCACAAGGGGAAAGACCTCCTCCATTTATCTACTGTGTATCCACAAACTATATAGGGATTTTTATCTGATTGATTTTTGAACCTCACATAGACTCCAAGTGTTTAGGGTTTGCCACCTATTCTATGTGAACCCTCAGCAGCCAGACCATTACACAGGTTGGCAGGTCTGCTGTTAAAGCATTTCTGGACCAAAATCTGGTTTGCTATTGGAAATATACCAACTGCAAAATGAAGCTGAACATTTAAATTTTTTCAAAACATGAAAAGAAGGTTGTCACGACGAAAAAAAATCATTAGTTCATCCTTTCAAGGATGGCTTATGATTCAGTTTTATGCTGTGTCTCAGACTTGTTGTATGAATGACCTTGTTTTAATCTCTTCCTTCAGTCCTTTTAAAATGGGAGCAGTGGTATCTATATCACAGTGAAAACACAGACTAACTCCCACTGCTCAAGTACGACTGACAGGGGGACTAAAATTATGTAAGAGTACTTGCTGAGGAGGTAATAAAGTTTGTATTGGTATGTGTAATGTTTGTATGTGAGGAATTAATAAAGTTTGTATGTGTTGTTACTGTTTCACAAAAGCTTCAACATTATTTACTAGCAGGACTCATCTGTGCTTGGGGAGAGAAGTAAAGTAACCCTGGTTTCTCTTTGGGAGTCACATGGCAGATGAAAGCCCAAGAAAACAATGGTGACAACCTTCCTCCACTACACAGAGTGTCTCATTAAGTTCGACCTTCAGCACGAGAAAAAATAACCGTGGAGAATGTCAAACTCCCAGCAGCACCCCGAGGGCCAGTGTGCCACCTGGTCGCAGCCAGCTGTGTGCCGTAAGCGCCCACCAGGCACGAGTGGTGGAGCCAGGGAGATCCTTGACAGCTGCCCTGCAGCATCGCACCAAGTGATGGCTGCCAGGGCCCTGATCCCAGCCAGTGAGCAAGCTGACACAAAATCCCATTTCCCCCACGTCAAACCACCTCCATACCACCAAGGCTTGTGGCAGGAGACGGTCTTTCAGGAACATTTCCTGCTTTCTTGGTATCGTTTATGCATCACCATGATGATGGCACCTTTGCAGCAAACCACACTCTCGCCTTGCAAAAGCACGAGAAGAGTTAAAAGCAGGACTCCTATACTCTCTGTGGCAAGGCAGATCCTGCGAGCCCCCTGGTAAAGGAAAGACAGCCGCTCCACCTCCCCGCTCCATCCTCAGTCCCCGGCAGCGGGCAAGAGGCCAGCACCCACCATTGGAGGACGGGGAGGTAGGTTAGGGAGGTGGGGCCGAAATAAGCCATCTCGGCCGGCTCCGGGACGGGCTGCTGTTCCGTGTCGTCCATNATTCTCCGTTCCTGGAAGCGTTCAAGGCCAGGTTAGATGGGACTTTGAGCAGAGCAGCCTGATCTGGTGGAAGGTGTCACTGCCCATGCAGGGGAGTTTGGAACTCGGCGATCTTTATGGTCCCTTCCAACTGGGCCATTCGATGATTCCATGATTTTGTGATCACGAGAGCCATCTTGGAAGGTTTTGCACATCTTTAAAATCTTACTTTCAGAGTTTTCAACAGGATTGCTGCAAACTCCCATAATTGTTTAATTTCTCTTTGATACAGATAGATGAAAGGTCTGTCTGCTCTGCTCTGCTGAAACCCTGTAAGCACTTTTCCATCACAAGTATCCATTATGCCAAATGAGCTTTGCTGTCATGTGACTGACAAACATAAATTATGTATGGCTGGAGCATCTAAAAGCTTACTAGTTCACGGCTTTGGGTTACATCAGAACTCAGCTTCTCAGAAACTCCCACAGCTCTCTCCTGTTAATTAGCTTCCTGAAATCCCCATGTATGACACAGACTGGCTTGCTTCCTTCATTATGACAATATGACCAAAGCCAACACATTGATAGACAGCAGTATTAAAGCGGGGGTAGGCAGCACGACACTGGGAAAGGCAATGTAAGGTGGCAGGTTACTGGTTTGATGGTCTCTTGATGTGCCTTGTTTTTGAGGTGCAATGCACACAGATGTCATGTATAGTACAGGTTGCTTTGAATCTGTGAAGCCTCATGCTGTGTTGAGAAGCCCATGGGAAGATGATGTTCACTCAAGGGGCCCTGAACCAAAGCCTTGAAAATGCTGTCTGCCAAAAACACAGGTTAGTGTTAGTACATGCATTATAATCAGTACAGTCTGCCATCAATAATTGTACTGAATGGCTGATTGTGGAAGCTTCCCTCAGTAGCTGCAGTTTTTAGTCTTGATTTTGTATGTCTGCAGTCTACTGACCTCCTCTGTGGGACATTTATCTTAGACAGCAAATACTCCTGCAAGTACTGTAGAGCAAAAGCTTTCTTGGGTTGAAGTAGCTGTTGTAAGAACTAACAACAGTGATATTGCAGCAGCTGTAAGACTTGTGTGGTGTTGCTATGTAAGTACTCCTGGAGCTTCTGCAGCAGGTCTGGCAGTAGATCCAGCCTGGGACACTCACTGCCAGTTCAGGTGTGCCTCTCCATTCTGCTCTCAGAGCAGTGCCCTCCACTCCATGCACCCAAGGAGGAGGAAACCTCATCTCTAGTTTCCAACAATTGGCTTGCTTATGTGTTTGCATGTGCTTCTGAGTCCTGGTCATAGTTCTCAATGTTCATGACCAACAACTGACTTTTTGGGACTATCTGAAACTCTATACAGTGGAGTTCCCTAGGCCCAAAGACACCTTAGCAAGAAAGATCCCCAAAAACATTTACAACTTAGCTGAAACTGAAGAATGGTAAATGGAATATTGCTGTGGTAACAGACTGAAGTGAGGGAAATGACACAGATCAGAAAGTCCCTGGACAACACCTAATACTCAGAAAGGTTTTGATGAAAAGAAGCAAATGCTGCACAAAAAAACCTGTCCAGTTACTGGCCATGGCTGAGAGATGCCAATTAGGTCACAGTGTTTTTCCTGCCCAGTTTGCAGGTAATGAGATAGACAGATCTGGGTGCTGTTCAGGTCTTGACATATTTTTATTTGATTAGGGCTTTCCCATTTTTTTTTCCAAAAATGACTCTTTACCTTTCAGATACTTGCAGATAATTCTAACACTTGCTTTTTTTTTTTTTTTTTTTTTTTTTTTTTTTTTTTTTTTTTTTTTTTTTGGGAAGGGTTGGGGGGAGTGAGTGAGAGAGAAGGGAGATTCTGACTAAATTCCAGGCTGTTAGTAGAATTTGGCAGAAAACCTGAAATCATTTTCTTGAGTTTAAACTAGTCAGATAGGACTGGTGGATATAGATTAGGTCAAGCTGTAGTAAGTCTTTATTCTTGCATAAGCTGAAATCTGTAAAGCTCTTTATTGCTGTCATGGACACACTCCTTGCATAAAATTACAGAGTATATAATGAACATGCATTTTGACTGAAAAAAGATTTGGGATAAAATTAGGAGTATGGTTGAACAGATTAAAAGGTGTACAAAAAAAGCCTCCTTCCTCTGACTTTCACCCATAACTAGGACAAATTTAAACCAAACTTTGAGGTAACAGACATCTCCAAAACGTTGTAAGGAGTGTCTTTAGCACAAAATTGCTCATTCAGATTACTGTCTGCCCTCAGCCCCCCCATACAATATTCAAGAGCTTTGGAGACCTTGGGAGATTTGGATGCCTTGTAAGGTAAACAGATTATGTAAGAGCTCTTGCTGGTGACAGCTGTCTTGTAAAAGCAAGTGCTAACATCTCTCAGATATTTATAGTTTTAAAAACAAGTGCTTTATAAGATTTTTTAATACTTAAGCAAAGGTATGTATGAAACCATCATTAAAGCAAGTGAATCTTCTACAGCTTTCACTACTACTGGCAGCAGTGAACATATGTGACTATAGTAAATTGTGTGTTACCCCTAGAGTTGCAAAGGCCTGAAGGGTATTTTTTGCATTCATTCTTGTGTAGGAAGGAATGGGTAAAAGAGCTTGAAAAGGAAAATCAAAAATACAAATCCTTCCCTCACACCCACTAAACCAAGGTCCTGGAGAAATGTAACATTAACTTTTCCACATGAGAAGTTAAGAGTTGGGTCACTGTCGGTGTAAGAGTCCTGTTGGACAAAGGCAAGTATCCCAATTTGAGAAATGCGTCAATGCATTTTGTTTGTTTGGAATTTGTTCGTTTGTGGTTTTTAAAATTTCTACTAGTTGGCCTACCAGGTACAAAATTACATCTGTGCAAAGGTTTACTCACTTTGCCTTCCTTTGAGATCTGAATAATGCCAATGATCAGGCATTACCTAAATCATATCAGTTTACTATGAGCAGAGATCTTCAGTGATAGTTATCTTTCAAACTTTAGTTTGAAATAGATCACTTGAAAGAATCAAATAAATACAAAATTTATTTCTGGTTGTATCATGACATTTGAAGCAGCAGCAAAAACAAAACAGGATTGCAACCACGTTCTCCTTAAGTATAATCCTTTAACCTTATAGAACGCTATGTCCTTCACAAGCCACGCACTTGGACATGAATGCACATGAGGAAGAGGAAGGCTCCTCTGCCAAGTGCCTATGGCATGTGAACTCTTTCGTGCATGAAAATCCAATTCAGCAAAGCATGTCAGCATGTTTGTAAGACTGCTTCATTTCAGCAAAGCATTTAAGAATGTGCTTAAATTTAAATATGTACTTAGCTGAATCGTTCTGCTGAGTGGGGATTGATGGCTGAATTGAGGCATTAAACATTAATGAGGGAGCTGGGAACACAAAATAATATGTAAATTGGGATGTGTCCTGTCATGACTAGAATAAACTGATTCAAACAATGCAATCATTGCATGACTAAGGTCTCTTGAAAGATGTGAAGCCATTAGAAATACTTAAGACCTGGTGACTTGAGATGGGACACAATCACTGACAATCACTCAGCCCTTCACTCACCTCAAATCACCTGGTTTTGGAGTGTCTAGTGGAGAGGCTGGGTGAAAATCTCTTCCACACAGTAACTGAAACACTTAACTGTCTATTCGCACATCGTTAATTCCAGATGCTGCCCAGGGCAGTGTCATCTACTGATCTTCTTTTAACTAGGATGAAGGATGAATTCTTTTGACTGCTTTTGGTCGAGCCACAACTGGTAGCAAGGTCTGTCTGAGCAGCTCTGTCTCTCTTGTCTGGAGAGATTCTGGTGTGAACGTGTCCCGTGGGGCCCTGCTGGTCACCCTTCGTGCTCCTGTATAGGGCAGTGCTTCCAGGAAGGTGACTGCGGAGCTGAGGACTGTGGTTTCCACCGTGTGCTGACACCTGCTCTTTATATTTCTTGCTCTTTAGACCAGCTTAGGGCAGCCAAACAGTTTATACAGTGACTCATGAAGATGGAGATATGGATAAAAGCCTATCTGTCCAGAAGAGGCTGAGGTAATGCTTGCAGAAGAAAGCAACTGCTTAATTTCTGCTTGGCAGAAGATGTTGTGCTTGCTCCTCCAAGTAGAAATAGCATTTTATGATGCTTCCCTGATACATTCTTTTTGTGGTTTTGTTTTGTTTTCTACGTTTTGGATGCATACTGGAGTTAACCTTTTGTTTAATAGGGCAATCTATTATTAACAGCTGTCCTATAAACTCTGAAGTATTGATGCTAGGTTTGCATGTTAGAGTAATTTGAACAGAAAAAAAAATTCTGTGCAATAAAAGCAGTGGTGAGTCATGCAGAAAAGCCCCATCTATCTCAGAGGCTAGAAACAGCAGCTCTTACATTAGCTGCTGTGCCTGGTTTGCAGACAACATGCAAAAGACCCTTGATTGTATTTGTGTGTCAGGAATGTTTACACAGTGAATCAATTAGTTCTGAAGTAAGGAATGGCATTAAGGGCAGCTTTCAAATGTGTACATGGTAAAGTCCAACTACAAAAGTTTTGAAAAGAGAAAAACATCACCCTCCTCCACAAAAATAAATACAGACTTTACTGTGAAAAGACGTGCTTTCTTTCTTTTTTCTTAATTAAAACAAAAGGTGAAAATGTTTCACTTAAATAGCTACATTAACCAATAATTTTCTTGAAAGTACTTGTTGAAAGATTCAGCATAGTGTTTAACATAATTAAATGACAATGCAGTTAACAGTTAACTCCTCTGAAACTGAATTTTATTGTAACAAATACAAATCCTGCCTCAGTAATTTTTGAGGGTAAAGCATATGTTACATGAGTGGGAGAAGACAGTTTTATCTTCTCACCTTTTGAATATCTTAGGCCAAATGGTACATCAGAGAAACATTAAATGCATGTAGTGTCAGGGGTGGTATGATTAAAACTGCATACAGTTCTGTATTTCTATTATTCTTTTACAAATCTTGTTTTATCCTTCAGACTAGAAAACATAGTAGGAGATAGTGTGATTTATGCCTTGCTTATAGTTACATAACTGACATTTTCATATAACATTTTATCTCAGATTACCAATAAATTCGAGAGGGGGAAAAAACACCCTAGCAGTATTAATAAGCCCAACCACTGTAGGAACAATGAAAAACGAAGTACCACGGCCCAACTGAACTGTTCAGATCCACCAGGACCCCTCTTTGATCAGGGAGGTGAATTAGACAACCTCCAGACATCCCTGATCACCTAATTTATTCCATGATTGCTGCATGGTCTCTTTCTTAATTGCATCTGAAGCATTTGTGACTTGTCTATGCTTGGCTTTTGTTCAAGTAAGTAGAATGTTCATTTATGTTGCTGGCTCTCGTGTTGCTCTACCTGCAGCAGTGTAAAATACAGCCAAGACAAACTTTATAAAGAGAAATCTTTTACTTGGGCCAGTTCACACAGCTAGACTAGATACAGATACTGTATGCCCACACAGATTATGTTGGATCTGTAGCTTGCAGCAAACACATGGCTGATAAAGGTTGGGAACAATTGCTCTGGTAGAATGAGACAGTGTTTCTTTTTCCTAATTTGGTGAATTAGATTAGACTGATATGGTTTAGGACGACAAGATGTCTGCTATACCAATTGATGTTCTCTGTTTTCATTGGAATAACTTACAAAATCAACCTTTGTGAAAAATTTGATTTGAAATTCCCCTTTGAGGAGTTTGTGTGTTTGTACTCTGGCCCCATAGGTTTGCACTGACAAAGGGGCTCTGGGGTGGTTGGATTGTGACTAGCCATGGAGGGGCTCTGGACTGATCAACATCCTTCATTTATGGTCCTGATTTGTGATCCTGATCTTGAACTACACTCCATCATTTCTGAGCCTTACAAATACTTCCCTTACTGCTAAGTGCTCCTCAGATGGCTTACATAAAATATTTCCACCTCTGTAAACTTCTCATTTTGTCTGTGTGCTATTTGTAATGTGGGACTGCTCCTCTGCTTGGTACTGTTGGAGTTTTGCATGAGCAAGGACTAGAGCTGAATACATACCCTAAATATTCATTTGCATTCAAAAGGCAACTTCCATTTAATTGTGGTTGTAATCCTTTCATATTTGTTTTCTATGAATATGCGATCATGTGAGCTTTACTAGCATAATACTTCTCTGTGAAAATGCCCATGTGACTTACTCATGGGAGGCAAACATTTAATTCAAATGTTGCATTTTCAAAAGGAGGTTCAGAATTTTCTATTGACTTTGTTTTGATTACTTATTCAAACTAAATGTTACGATCCCTGAGGATAAAGCAAAGCAAACCTAGGCAATATTATAGTCAGTGGGACAATAAGCATTCACGCTCAACTTGGTAATTTTAAAAATGGTGTCAATATAGGCCAAAAGATATATGGGGCTTAAATTAACTTTTTCTCGTTTTATTGTACAAGTTACATTCCCAACTGAAAATTTCAATGTGGATTACAGTATTCATAAATGGATGATCTGCAGCCCTACAATTATTCACTAAAGTATTTCATTCACAATTTTATAACAAGCACGTTTCAGACTTGAGCTGCAGATCTACAATTGATTCAATGTAAACTTTGCCAAAGAAAATCCTCTGGTAAGATCAAAATATGTGAGTTAGAGATGCAGGATGTGGTTGCTTAGTTACTAAGCAGGAGTCTACCTGAAAAGCACAGAGAGTATGGAGAGCACTTCAGAGTATGGAGAAAGGTTTTGCCCTTTACTTTTGACTGACATTTCTGCTGAATGTTAAAATCTTAAATGTGGAACCAATTTTAATAAACAGTGACTCCAGTCTGGCAACCTCATTGCTACTGCAGCCAGTGGTAGTGCAACCATCAAGGAAGATAGAATCACTGGGGAAAATTTAAACAAAAATTTGGACAAAATGTAGACAAAATTTAGTGTTAAGAGGCATTTAAGAGACATTTTAGAGAATGTACCTTGGATATTTTTCTCTCATATGCCATCCTAGTTGCCCTCAGATAAACAAATCACAGAGATTTATCTGTTTTAATATTTTCAATATATCCTTGGATTGTTTTAAATAAATTTTTATAACTGTTTAAAATTAGAAACCTAAAAAGATCATTAACCTATAGTATTTAAAATTAGTTTTCCCTTGGATCTGATTCTTGACAGAAACAGTATTTAACAAGATTCTGTGATGTTTCTGCAATTTGCCAAAATGTTGTCAAATATTTATCATGGATTTTCACCACTGTCTTGAAAATAATCAAGAAGACAATGGATTATTCCCCTTTCAACTGTGCAACAATAAGTTAGAATCAGAAATGTTTTCCATGATTTGAAGCCTTAATGGCCACAGGGAAAAATATTTTTAAATCAAATTTTTAACGGTTTTCATAATTGAAAGAGATGCCAACATATTGTTAGGAATGCACAGAGATTTTGTTTGAGAAGACATACAATTTTGACTATGAGTGAATTTTGGAAAACAGCATGATTTAGTTTGCCATCACAGTCAAATGATCTATATGAATGATATCAGACAATCTTATGACATACTTTTTTATGCTTCTGCAGCTGTCATCTTGTCTTTTTCCAATTTTCTTAGCTACAAAATAGATGTCAAATATTTTGGTTTTAAAAGGTACTCTGGAATTATTTTATCACTCACACCATTCATAGGTATTATTGTACCTAAAGATGCAATTAATTAAGAAATCTCTGCATAAATTGCAGTTAGTATTTTATTAAGCTACACGCAGTCATTTCTTTACAAATTCTAGATAGTACAGAACATTTTTCTAGAGCTTGCACCTTAATGGCAGGTTACAGTCACAGCTATGGCTACAGTCTGTGTAGAAATGTAGCACGACCAAGAAAAAATACATAATTAATATGTAAAGCCTACCTTACTGTGACCTATGCAATACCCATTTTTCATACCCTAAACTCAAATGCTGTTTTCCATACAGTTGCTCTTTACCCATGTAGAAATGCATGGGAAAGACCTCCAGCCATGACCTGGCTCTCTGCTGGCAGGAGAGCTGGAGGGATGCACCTGCATTCCCTTGTTTCCTTCCTCACTGTGTGGGGAGGCGCAGAGGCCAGGAGTCAGGAGCGTGGCACTCCAGCAGCTGAACAACTAAGGGACCACAAAGTACCTTGCAGTTGAGCCTCTGCTTCTCCAGTGAGGGGAATATTCACAAGTCTTTCTTCTCTGATCTGGCTCACTCTCATGGGTTCTTTCATTTGAATTTTAATTGGAGACCTCGGTAAAGGGGCATATTCACCCCACTTTTTCTGAAGGAATCTTCCATCTCTGAAACCCTCAACCACACCTTGCCATCCAAATGCCTTTTCCTCCCTCTCTATCCTATTTCTTCTTGTGGCTTCCTTCAGCTGCCCTCCTTCATTAACAGCTCCTGGCACACAAGCAGGTTAATACAAGAAAATCACATCAAGATGAAAACCTCCTTTCACTCAGGCTGCTGACGCCTGGCTGGGAATTAACAAGAACCTCCAGTAAGGGTTCTCCTGAGCAAATCCTATTAACAGCAGGCTACCGTGGTCAGTCAAAACACTGAAACATTGCATTTAAACACACCAGAAGCCATTGGCAAAGTTTTATGGTGTTATTCCTTGTACATCATCTCCTTAGGTGGGTTAAGAGAGTACAAGCAATGGTCAGAGCAACGTTGTATTTTAACTTAAATGTGGTATTTTGTCATCTACAGTTCTTACTTCAGGTGAGCAATTTAGCATAGTTTTAGAACTATATAAAAAAACAAGTGGTTTCTTTTAAATGCTGTGATTAATTATTATTGAACTGCTAACCTTCTTTGGGCCAAATTCTACTTCAAAAATGAGATTTAATCAAGAGTTACAGTGCTTACTCTGTGCCTGTTTGATTGATTCAATTTTCTTCTTGCTTCTGCAATAATGAATGCAATAAGACATGACTCTTAAATTAAAGAGTGGATTATCACCTTCAGGGAGGAGTCAAAGGATTTAGGAAGAACCACAAATAAGGGATGGATGAACATATTAATGACAAAGGAGTTAGCATTCACTGTCTGCTAGGTTGAAATAAATTGAGACAATTTGAGCATGTGTATGACAAAGCTTTTTCAGTTTCCTGAAACCAAATTTGTTAACTATTAACACATGCTAAAATCTCTTAACCCTGTGATAAAAGGTTGGGATGTAAGATGTGCATGTTAAACCTAAAGTAATTTTTCATTATTAGTAATATTATTAAATGTGGTATTTTGTCCTGTTTGTTTTTGTTGGGTAGGTAGTTGCTCATGTTCTGCCAGTTAATCCTGTTCTTTTGCCTGTTTTAATTATAAAGCACCTAATAACATAGTGACTGCTTCTAATAAATTAAAAATACCTGGATAAATAGAGAGGTGGTGTTGTCTATTAGGCACAATATCCAGGTTTGGTTAAAACCAGGAAAGTCTGCTTGAGCTTTTAAAGTAGCTTCTGCAGCTTGACACAGTTAAAAAAAACTTGCTCTCAGCTCTAGTAGAAATGCCTGAAGCATAAGGACCTGGGAACTTCTGTTCAAGGACAGAAATAATCAGCATACACAACATCAGATTTTTTCTGTTCAGCCCTTATAAATATTGTTGCTAATTCTACATGTGACAGTGAAAAGCATTTTGCAGCCTTGTGAGGTTTTTACATTTTCAGCTTAGTGTGGTTTAACTACAAACTGTGTAGCTTGGAGAAGAACAACTTACTTGTGCTTTTTTTCAAAAGCAATGGTTCATATGCCTCTAGAACAGAGAGGATAAAATGCCCAGGCTGTGGCCAGTTTCAGTGTTTGCCACATGCAAAGCCAATGCAATGTAGCTTTTAGTCATGGTGCTTACACTAACTTCTGAAACAACTGGGACTTGCCATGGGCTTCTAAATCAGACCCTTACAGTTCTCCTTTTCTTAGTATACAGCAACTCTTAGAGGTTGGGTTTAGCCAGCATTTCCAAGTGAGGTCTCAGCAAAATCTGTATTGTTTCATGTATGAGCCCATGTAGAAACTGAGTTCCTTGAAAACTTTTGTCATCATTATCTAAGCGCAACTTTATCACTCTGCAGCAGTAACCTTTCTGGGGACCTCACCATGGGTGAAAGTACTGAGCTGAGGAGAAAAAAAGGGATCAGGAGAAAATGTACTGCAGTAACCCCATATTAGTGAATGAATGCACACTCATGCATACTTCAGCTATCTGCTTTGATATCCAAATACAATAGAGCTATAGACTAGGCTCAGAATTTGACCTTCAGTATCTTTCTGCCAAGGCATTTATTCCTCAACTGGTTTCTTTAGTTTTAGGCTGTTTTTGTGCTGAGTAGTGAAGAAATCTGGTAACCCCTGCTGTGCCAGAGGAGATTGGCCCTGTACAGTGGCCATGGTGTAAGACTGGCAGACTTGAGCCTGACATGTAATGACATCTCCTGCCAATCCTTCGTCATCCACAGAACCCAAGCTTTAAGCTGCTTAATAATGGCATAATGTTTATTTCCTTTTCAATGTAGGTACAGAAGGGATCTGAATAAAATTTATCCCCTCTTGGTCATGAAATATTATATGTTGTGAAACACAGGTTGTACAGCTGAGACCATAATTTGAGGATAGAACTACCTCTGGAAAAACCATTTCTGTTGCTCTGCACACTCCTATCTGCCTTTTATATCACTGTTTATCTTTGTTATTAGGAAATACATCCTTCTGCATGGTGGTCATAGCTCAAAGATTATTTGAAGGCAATGTCTCTAGACTGTCATTTGACTTGCTCAAGCCTTTGGAGTTCTTGAAATGTAAAGATTTATGGGGTTTTTCTTTGCTCTGCTCGTCCCTTACCTATGTATATATAGATGTATATCTCTATCTCAGGCTGGCTGATTAAAGTAACTAGTGCAGAGGAATCCCCATCCTAGGAACAGTATCTTCTGCTGTATGTGTGACTTCAGTCAATGCTTGTCTTTTGAGACCTGGAGGAAAAATACAGAGTATAAACACAAAATCATGGAGCAGGAAGTATTTTCTTGTTTTTTTTTTAGCAAAAATTTTGCTGACCTATGTTCCTTTGCTACAATACTGAAAGCCCATCCACCTGCAGAACATGACACTACAGCTTTGAGTAGGGGAAATCAATTCAACAAACAGAAGGCCCTGATGACTCTATGATCAGTTATCAGAACTGCTCATTCCCCTTTAATAGTAGGGTTAATATGAGGATGTATTTTGTGAGTCTCCGTAGAACTGGGCCAGATACCCTGAGTTTTAAAAAGAGAAAAGAACATTTCCCTTTTAGGTAACAATCCAAAACTGTTTTAGCATCCCTGAATGGTTTCTCCTTCCTGTGCTAAACAATTTTCAGAGTGTAAGTGATTACCTTTGCTGGTGCCTTTTGGTAACAGCTGCATGGACATATGCAGGAGCACATGTGAAAAAGGCTTTGTCACCACACCTTAGCATTACAGGTAGTGTGGTTTTTTTGGGAGCCATGAAAAAAAAAGTAGAAAGAAGTGAGGCTTAAAGCAGAGGTCTTGCACTTGGCACAAAAGAAGCAGGCTTGTAATGTTCATAGTTTCTAGGGCAGCTCATTGCCCCTAAGACGGAGTATGCCATTATGGGAAGTTCTCTGCCTAGTGAGGAGCAAAGCTGGACATCAGAGTCTTCACACAGGAACTTCAGATGAATTTGGGACCCAGCTACTGAGTGCTTTGGAGACAACAGACTTGGGCTGGAGTCAGCATTGTAGGAAAACACTGAGACGGTACTAGTCCTAGTCTGTGTGAGTGAGAAGAAGTATTGCAGCCTTCTGCACTTGCTGGAATTTCCTAAGAGCTCATGACTTCTCACTCATGTGTATGACATTGCTTTGGTCTAGACAGGAGCTGACAAAAGCTTGTATAATGGGGAACAGGTCACCATCTGATGCTGACTCCCACGAGCATTAAATAACATTGTTTTTCCAGACAGTTATCATAAATAGCATTTTCTGTTAAAACACATGACAAAAACCCTATTACATTTTTTACTCTGCTTTGAAAGAAATCCCCTTCTACAATTCATGGTCAAATCTGGCTAAAAGATTCTGGAATGGGACTTTTGTCACCAGAATTTTCTGCTGTGAAAAAAAAAAAAAAGTATCTTATTTGTCAAGAGGGTTTAAAGTTCACACAATCCAAAGTAAAAACTTCCCCATGATCTAAAATGACCAAGAATATTTGTAAAATGTAAAGTTTGATGACAAAAAACCCTTCAGAAAAGTCATATTACCAGACAACAGTAATTCAAAAGTGACCATATAATGTTTTTTCTTTTATTCTAGATGTCAGCATCTCTCATAAATAAATACGTAACTTGCCAGATGTATGATCCAAATCCTTCATGTTCTGAAAATAGGCAGTAACTCAATAAAGATTTTTTTTTAAAAGAAAACTACAATATTTGACTGACCCTGTGAAATTTACCCCTCTGCTTCAGCCCTTACCTGCACCATCACACTTCAGGTCACTGCCCTCTTGGGTGTGCTATCACATGTGCTTATTGTGATCAGTGCTGTGCAGTGAAATGATCCAATTTAGTCCTCAAATGGTGCAAGCAATTGAGCTGGTACAGAGAAGAAAACACTAACCTCTAAGGAAGGGATGACTACAAGCCCTGTGCACTGTATAACATCCCAGCCCAATGCACAATTGAGACTAGTATTTTCTGGAATCCCCCCTCCTCCTGTATTAATTAATTAGTGACAGGGACTCTCCCAGCTGCTCACCCCTGGTGATCAACACACCTCATTTGTTGAAAGGTGTTGGCCCGTGGGTTTGGCCCATGGTGACTAATGCTATTCCAAGGGATTTAGCAGCTAGCACAATCAAGGCCCTCTTCCCAGTAGATACCATGCTTAAGAAGTTAATGTGGTTGAATACAACAGGCATGGGCTAAACTCCATCTCCACTAGCTCTACAGACTGAGAATGGTCCTGGATGGTGCTTGTTTGTGAGGATGTCTGCCTACATACTTTATTCATCCATTTTGCCCATACCACGTGACCTGTAAAGACAAAATTATTACCCACTGTCCCTCTGCAAACTCTCATCAATCACTCTGGAGGGAATGTGGAGGCCATCAGGAGTACTAACAGAATTGTAAATCACAGAATTGTTTAAGTTGGAAGAGACTTTTAAAGGTCTTCTAGTCCTAACCACCTGCAATGAGATGGGACACCTTCAAATTGATCAGGTTGCCCAAAGCTCCATTCAACTTGACCTAGAATATTTCCAGTGATAGGGCATCTGCTACCTCTCTGAACAACCTGTTCCAATGTTTCAGCACCTTCATTGTAAAAATTTTCTTCCTTAAAAATAGTCTAAATATACCCTATTTTAGTTTAAGATCATGACCTCTTGTCCTATGCAACAAAGCTAAAAGGTCTGTCCTCATCTTTCTTGTAGGCCCCCTTTAAGTACTGAAAGACTTTAATAAGGTCTCACTGAAGCTTTGTCTTCTCCAGGCAGCACAAACCCAACTCTCTCATAATTTCTTCATAGGAGAGGTGCTCCAGCCCTCTGATCATCTTGGTGGCCCTCCTTTGGACCTATTCCAACAGGCCCATGTCCTTCCTGTGCTGAGGACCCCAGAGCTGGATGCAGCTCTCCAGGTGAGGTCTCACCAGAGTGGAGCAGAGGGGCAGAATCCCCTCCCTGGCCCTGCTGCTTTAGATGCAACCCAGGACACAGTTGGCTTTCTGGGCTGTGAGTGCACATTGCCATTGAATCATGTCCAGCTCTTTATCCACCAGCACCCACAGTCCTGCTCTGCAGGGTTGCTCTCCAGCCCTTCTCCCTCCAGCCTGTATTGATCCCAGGGATTGCCATGACCCAGGTGTACGATTCTCTCAGGGCAACATGCTGAGGGCCCTTGCTAGCCTTCTGTCCCTCTAACCTTGGTGTGTCACCCCACAGCTTGTCACAGGCAAGCCTGGCATTATCCCCCTCCCCCTTCAAGTCTAGTTTAAAGCTCTGTCGACAAGCCCCATTAACCTCTGAGCAAAGACCCAATTACCCCTTAATTATGGAGGAAAAATTTTAAGGTTTAAATTTGGCCACTCTTCAGCATCAGACTAAATTTGACCCACAGCCACTGAATGCCACTGAAAGGAAAGCTGCAAAATAATCAGTTCTAGGGTTGGAAGAAAATTTCTGGGCAATGTTTCTGAATCTTTTTGCTGTAGTACTGTCATCTTTGTTAGTTAATACTTCCTTTAGCAGTGAAACCGCTTTGATTTGGGTAGAACTCAGAACTCCTCTGCTTTCTTAGAAAAACAAAATTATGCTGATTTGTATTTTTTCCTTGTACAGGCTGCATTTGTTTGCACACAAGATGTGAATAATGAAGGAGTCTACAAAATTCAGCTGGCGAAATTCTATCAGAGTTTGTAAGAAACAAAACAAACACAAAAACAGCCCATCAAGTAAAAATGGCTGATTGATGCAAAAGGCAACACAGATGGAGGTAATGGGGTTTCAAAAGAGGAATTAGAGAAGATCTGAATGGGAACTCGTAAATCTGCAGCAATTCAGCTTTGCCAAGAATTGCAGTGGGAAATCCTCATTATGGAAGATATTTCCATTCTGTACTCACCCATAAGAGCTTTGCTAGGGCAACCACAGGCAAAGCAGGAGACCCAGCCATCAGCATTCCTGAGCCCTGCCAGCCTGCACTGCTGACTCACAAGGCAGCCTTGAGTGAGTCACTCATTGCCAGATGCTTCCACCTGACCTTGTCAAGGTGCTGCAAACAAGGAAGCAAAACAGACTCACCTTTGGCAACTCTGGCAAACAAGTTTTATCATGTTGTATTCCAGCTTCCCCCACACCACCAGTAAGCAGTGTGGCCAAGGAAGAAGCTTTAGGCCAGGCCAAGCCATTTTTGGGGCTGGGAGCCATTGCCCTGGCGTGCCAGACACGTAAAGGAGTTGTTTGTAACAGAGGAGGACTTGACTGTCGCAAAGGAAACATGACAACTTGTAGAAAGTTCTTTCTACACAGAAAGTGGAAAACCTGGTTGGTGGAAAGTTCTTTGTACATAGGCAGCAGAGAGCCAATGGCTCAGCAGATCCTGTGGGAAAGATCAGTGAACAAAGAGGATGCAGAGTCCCAGGGAGGGAGCCACACAAATGTATGAAATAGTCTCCTACTACACAAGCTCGGATAAAGGACTTAGATAGAGGCTGGTCTTAAATTTTCCACCAAATGGGAAAAATATCACTGCTTCTAACAGGGGGCTAGTGAATCTGGGAGGGCTACAAAATCTGGGGATTTTTCTGTTTTATTCCACCAGTTTCTCACCAGAGGGCATGCCACATTGCTAGTCTGTGAAGGGCAGTCCTTGGTGTGACAATCTGTCTCAAGGCAATTGCTGTGACATGCTTTTTTTCTTCTAATGGATCAGATGTGAGCAGCCTGATCTATGTTAGAAAAACATCATCAAAAGCTTCTGAAATAATTCACTTGGGACTGAGTTTTCCTGAGGGTTTTTCTCTGTAGTGCCTCTGTAATATCTCTTGTACCACGACCTCCGACCACTAACACTGGGCTGGACTAACATGACTTGCAAAGCTTAAAAAAAGGCTGAGTGATGCGTGGTCAGACCTGCAAGCTCAGGGGAGAAGGAGCCATAATCACCCTTATCCTTGCCTAAGCTTCATCTTCCTTTGCCTCCCAGCACTGGCTGTGGATCAAACTTCTCTGTTTCATGGCAGGAGACAATGCCATTAATCACATTGCTGCATCCAGTATTTATACATAGAAAAATCAAGCTATGTTCTAGTTTATTGAAAATCCCTCTTGAGCGCCAGCAGAGGGTTAGTTTTAGGCTGCAGCTGCCCAGATACCATTCCTGATAACGATCCTTACTATCAGCTGTAGGGGGAGATTCTTGAGAGGTAGGGTGGGGAAGGGGAGCTGTGAGAGGCTGCCCTGCAGAGCTGTAGTCTGGGATTTAGAGTTAGCCCACATCTCCTACAGAGTCATATAAAAGTGCCATTAAAGTCAGTACAGGAGCTCTCTCACTGCAGTAGGCAGTTTAGACACAAACACAGGCAACAAGCTGTGTCCTGAGTGCTCCCCCCACTTTGTCCATCTTCCCTCAGCCTCTGTGAGGACTGTGAAGTGCAGGAGGATTTGGGATGGGTCCCAGCTCTGTTGGGCGGACAAAGGTAAACTGATGTGAGTTATATGGTTCCTGTTTTCTGTTACTGTGACCGTTCTGTGACACCTGAAAGCTTCAGGAAGTGATTCATAAAAACGCATTTGCAGCGGGTTAAGTGCACTAAGGGAGCTGTAGAAAGAGGTGTCAAGAAATCATCACAGGTATGGGTAAACCCAAATATGTACCACCACCAACACAGAAAGCTGTCCTGAGCTGTTAGTACTGACCCAACAAGCCAGGCTGTATTTTAGCAGGTGTGTCTGCACCAGGCTGCAGATCCTCCCCAGTGCTCTGGCAGTCACCCAGGCAGGGGATGGATGTCCCTCTGTGTGAGGTCTCACCCTGACACCACAGAGTACTCCACAGGGAGCAAGCCTTCATTCAGAGAGGGAGAACCTCCATGCAATAAGTGCCTGTCTTGTTTCTGCTCTGTGACTCTGTTAGAAAACTAGGCTAGTGAAATAAACTTGCCAATTTTAATCCTTGGATAGCACAGTGAAGCCTTATGTCCTTTGTGCTGCTTCCAGCTACAGCATTAGCTTTGCTAAACATATTAAGTGTTCGAATTTTTGTAGTCTCTTGGTAGAAACAGAGAAAAATAATACTTACATTGGAGCTGACCTGCTTGAACTGGTGAAACACTAAAAACTCCCAGTTGTCTTCGAATAGAAACATTTCAAAGTATTGCCTAAATATTTTGGAACAATATTCAAACTATGTTTTCTTTTTGAGATATTATACTTGATGTTTGCAAAATATTTGATGTCCGCAAGCTATTGGATTTGACTCTCAGCTCATGTTGAGCAGCAAGCAACATGCTTTTTGGCTGCAGGACGAAAGCTTTCCTCCTGACAATTGGTGACTTGCACACCATTGTCTTTCTTTCTTTGCATTTCTGCAGGTAATTTATGCTAAATTAATGAGGCATTTGCAGAATAGCTTCTAATCACCAATAGAAAAACCATTATGCTATCTCAGAAGCTGCAGTTAATGAAATTATGTGGTTTTACTTGCAGTGCACCTAAACGCTTTATTTGCTCCTTGAAAAGAGCTATAAGCTTATTTTCTCTTTCTGAAACTATTAATGGGTGTATTTTCTGTCACAGCCAGGATTGCGTACATTATGTGAACAGCTGTCTTGTTAAATTCCTTTGAGCAGATCATTTAGTACTGCAGGTGCAAATTCCTCTGCAGCCAGTGGGTGTAGCAAGTACATATCCAAGACCTGCATTTTCCCTGTTGAATCGAACTGCCCAGATCCTCAGAGGATCAAATGGGACAAGGGGAAAAACGGAGCCACGAATTGTGGTACCACTGACGGGCTGGTGTGTCGGAAGGATATAGACACACGTGCTTTTTGGAGACATAACCACTTTCCAGTGATGAGAAAAGCTGGGGAAAGTGGTGACATTGGAGAGGCTGGGAGAGAGATGTAGCAACTGGAGTGGGAGAGCATGACTGTACCCTCTGTCAGAGTTTCAGTGCACCAAAGCCAGGGTGCCTCACCCCATAATGACACAGCTAAATGGAAAGATTTTGTTTCTTTTGTGTCTCCACCCAGTTAGATAAAGATATGGCTAATGAAAGCCAGGTCACGCCTGTCTACTGGCACCTTTTCCTCTCTCATTACGCGTGTTACCTTCACAGATAGATTTATCTCGGCATAGAGATAGAGGGGGTTCTTTTAGTTTGTTTTCTGTTTTCTCTTTAATTTTAGAGGAAGTGTTTCATACCTGAAAAGTACAGATTACAGTTGCTTTTACTTTCTCTAAACTTAACTTTGGTGGAAAATAGGAGCTGCTGAATCTTTTGTGTTTGATCCACTAGAGAATAAATATGTACATAAAAAGTTGGGGCTGCACAGATTATAGCCTTCTGACAATAGCTGATTAAAAGCCATGAAGTGAAACCAAGGATATCTTAAGCAATTTCATGAATGAGAAATATTTATGTTTCTGGCTTTAACATTTTCATGTATCTTTTTATCTTTTTGCAAATTAGGATTTAAAGGAATTTTAATTCACCTCAAAATACTTGTTAATTCAATAGAAACACTTCACTGTCTAGTAAAGCTGGTTCTAGACCTGCATCTTTTATCAATACTTTCTCTGAGGAAATCCTATTTATTTCTAACAGACAAATCAGGATACCAGAGTTTAATCTACAATGAATTAGGAATGCAGACATGGCTCAGCTGAGAAAGCACAGGTCTCACTTAATTGTGGAATTACCTGTCCTGAAGCAAAAACCCTCCTTGAATGTAGTGTGTGTTCAGATGAGAGAATATTTTTTCAACTTCAAGCCTGCAGCAGAATAATAAAAGTCCTCATGTTGAAACTACAGGTGCTTCATGCAACACTGAGTAAATTACTCCAGAGTGAGTTTGGCTGGGGAGAAGTGATAGTCTTTTATTCATTGCACAAGCACCTCAGTCAGTCTGTCTGCTCAGGTTTCTGGAAACCTCTGTGGTCTGATTCACTATTTCCTTACTGTTTGTTTTGGGACTGGGAGTAACTATGCAAACATGACGTTGATGCAATGTTGTAGGGAGTATCTAGGCTAATCCCTGCATTCAACTTCTGAACATGTTTGTTGAGAGCAAGGGGTTGGATTCCTTACTGTCTTCTCTCCTGTGCCAAGCCTATGGAGATATAGGCACCTACAGTTTTTACACTTATTTTCCAACTAAATCACCATACGCAAGCCAGTGAAAGAGAGGACTTCTAGTGTACAGTGAAATGTTCTGACAGTTGGCATAAGGATATAGCTAGCACAAAAATGTATTTTCACACAAAACGTTTTTGCAAATTTGCAGCTTCTAGGAAATCATCGTTGTCTTTAAAATCATCTGAGGTAGTCAGGCTAACATTTTGGTTTTGGTACTGATGGCTTGGTGCTTTCTAGGAAGAATTAGAATTAGCTCCCTCCAGATTTGTTTAAATTTATCCAAAGATATAGTAGTTCTACTATATCAAGCCTCATCTGGTGACTCAGAGTTTAGTTGGAGGGCCAGTATTGGGGCCAGAAACACACATTTAGAGACCTGTGCAACTTTTTAACATGCATTCCATGCAGCATCCATCTCAGCTAACAGTACCTGTGAGAAACATCTGACCCATTTTAGATGTCTGCCTTATGAAGAAAGGTAGGAAAGCTGCTTCCATAGGTCAGCTATGAAGGGATCCCTTCAGCACCCTCAGATGTGGAAGCCTGCAGCCAGTTTGGCCACCAGACATCCTATCCTTTGCTGCTGAGAAAGAAGCAGGATTCAATACAACAAGTACGTTATTTACAGTAGTAGAAAGTGTGAAGAAAGAAAAAACAGCAAACCTTTCAGACCTGCTTCCCAGTTCCTGATTCTCCAGGGAGTGTTGTGTTAGTTTTGGAGACATTTATGAGGGTGGATTTAAAGTTTCCTTTAAGGACTTCAGAGTTTCTAAGGGTGGGGTGGATGGTGTTTGCAAGTCTTTTTAGGAAAGAAAAGTTTGACTTATATCTCTGCAGACATTGCCACTTTCAGTTGCAAAGTTTTCTGGTCTATGAAGACCAGAAAGGTTTCCTATTTAATCTCCCAGCCAAAACTACAAACACATGATTAGTTCTCTAGAAAAACACAGCTAAAATATTGCACTTCCTGACACTGGCTACAGAACATCAAATTGTAGGTGGCCATCCTTTGATATTGTAAAATGTAGGTGACCTGCAGACAGGCAGGACAGAAACCCATGGGACTTGGGATGGATCCGAGGGTGCTAAGAGAGACAGCTATGGCTTTCTGCCAGCTTTGGAAGGCTGTGGTCATCAGGGAAGGCCTCCAAAGACTGGCAAGATGCAAATGTCACATCTGAAGGGTGAGAAAGGATCCAAGGAACTGCAGGCTGGTTGGACTAACCTGGAAAGGTTACAAACATATCTTTTGGAAGCTGCGACTGGACAGATGAAGAACAGACAGATAACTGGGAACAGCCAGCATGGGCTTAGCAAGGACAAATCATGCCTGCCCACCCTGCCTGCCTTCTGTGCTGCCATGGCAGACTGTGAACAAGGGGAGAGCAATGCTCATTACAAAGATGTTAAACAGTACTGGCCCAGTTTCAGCAATGACCTCTGAGGGAGGCCACTAGCAACCAGCTGCCAGTGGAACTTTGTACCTCTGACCACAAGTCTTTCAGCTCAGCAATGCAGCCAGCTTTCCACCCACCATGCACTCTGCTCATTTGTTTCAGGGATTTGGCTCTAAGGGTACTATGAGAAGCTACAGTGAAGGTCAAGATCAAATCAAGAGGCAGCTGGCAGAGATTGCAACAAAGGCAATCCCAGTCAGATAAAAGGAAAACCAAACCTCGTGGGGGGAGTTTGATTCTTATTCAGGAACCCCTGTCCTTGGAGATGTTGATAACACAGCTATCCAAGGCCCTGAGCAACATGTTCTGAGAGAGCCACATTCCAGTGCAAGGGTGGCCCAAATGGATGGAAGGGACCCAGACAGGTCCTTTCCAAACTGAGTAATTCTATGATCTACACTGTATTATAGTATGTGTTTATACGTAGGTGTGCAGGAGACTTCCAGCACGATCTCTGACCTTGTGTGAGGGGCTGTTTTGTACCTTAATTCAAAACAGTTGTGTCTGGCTTTCTCCAAGAGAAGAAACAACCTTCTGGGAGCTCATGTTTTTGTTTCCACTTCTGTTAAGGAGATGTCAGAATCGTGAAAGTTACCACTGTGTGCAAGACTAATTACTGCCTATTTGAGAAAAGGAATATGGGGCTGTACTGCCTTCTTACAAGGTCAGGTGTGGAAGCTGTCTGGGCAGTGGGAGGAGGTCTGTGCTCTCCTGTAGAGGAAGTGCTGAAGAACAAAGCTGTCAGTCTATTGCTTATCACCCCCAATACACATCTCTGTTTTTTCTGCGAATTGGTATTTGCTTCATGCCTGACCCTGCTCTAAAATGAAAGATAATAATATTTCAACATGTTCTTGCCATGCAGAGACAGCTGAAGAGAATTAACAGCAAGGATAGGCCCATGGGAAACAGCAGTGAGGGGTAGTATGTACTTTCTCTGTCCTCCAGACAGGAAAACAGAATAACCTTTAAGGGCTCAGACAACAAACATTTTTGTGACATCATCAGTGTTTAATCTAAACAACTCATGTTGATATTACCTCCAATATCATGATAGAGATAATGCCTGTGAATGGAGAGGAAGGCTCCACATTGTGGGGCTACATCCGTGTACATTTTATCTCATATCGGATGACATAAGCACTCGTATCTGTGCTCAGTCTGGATCTTAGAGTTACATCTAGTAGGGCACTTCTGACCCATTTTACAGCAAACCCATCTACGCTGAGATTCCCTCTGTGGTCAGAGGAGAGATATAGGTATTTTCAGGGACCAATTTCTCTCTTTCGATAGTGGATCTTCAGAATAGATTATACAACTTCCCATTTCTTTCCAGCTACTGAAAAGGAAGTGTGGGTGACAGGCTCAAATGCAGGTATCTTCATTATGAACATCAAAAGTGCAGATTCACCTCATCCTGATTTTAGGGTGTTAGTGTCCTGACTATCCTCGCACAGGACCCCCAGACATGTACCCTGTACCCCCTGTGGCAGGGGCTGCGTGTGAGCTCAGGCCCTGGTGCCCAGCCCTTGCCTGAGCTATGTTGTAGTTGTACCTGTGCCCTCTGCCCCATCCCCTGCTGATCCAGACTCACTCCCTGGACTCCCCACATTGACTACATACCCAACTCCTCACCTGCTGCTACCCTCTGAAGGGCTTGATCCAACCACCTCAGCTCTAATGCCATTGGTGTTGGTTATCTGCTCAGTTGTGAGCTGATGCTCCAGTAGTCTCCCACAGGTCTGGCACTAACCCCACAGGGATTTCACAGCAACCCAGAGGGGTCTGAAAAGGTGTCAGACATCAGTGGGCAAGCAGCTGGACTGCACCTCAGGTGTCTAAAGCCCAAGTATCTGCGTGAGAGCAAGGTGTCTAAGCTCTTGGTACAGGCAGGAAGGATTACAGACCATACAGTTAGTGGAGTCTGGAGACCAATTTGCCTGACCAAATGTTGGGATGAACCTCAGGAAGAAAGTAGCTTGCTAGGCTCCACCAACTGTATGGGCTTGGTGTTCCTTGTCTACCACTGGAGCTTGAGCTGTATTTCACATCCAGGTACTATAATTTAGGCAAGCTAAATCCCACCCATGGTGACTAAAAGGAGAAGAAATAAATACATTTATGAGAAAAATATTAAAATTATCACTCTTTGTGTTAAAAATTATGATTTTCATCTGAAAGGTACAGAAAAGCAAAAGCTTTGTGGATATTTAAAGTCCAGTCACTGTATCTGTACATGCAATCACACACTCCAAGAGTATTATACACACTCTCATAAAACACATCCTTTGTTTACAGTCATATGGATTTACAAACACTTCCTGGAAGAACAGGGATACACTCATTGTATACAATGTATTTTTTGCTTCTGTAAACTCTTAATGTGGAATTATAAGTAATAATTTGGGATATTTCACATATGGTTTTCTGCATTCTGTGATTCTACCTCTCCAAGCAAATGAAAATATTGGTAGCGTAAAATAATGATCTCTTTTTGCCCAGTCTCCTCTGCTCAGTTCTACAGTATTGTTATATCCTCCTCTGTTGCCATAGAAATGATTGGTATGTCCAATCATCACATTTTTGCCATACCCTTGCCTCTATATATTATGTATTTTGCTCTTTAAACCAGACTCTCAGTTGGCTTTTTGATATTTTGGGTTATGTTCTGCAGAGATAACAACAATGAAACATGCAAACAAAAGAAAGAAAATAAAAAAAGAAAACTTTGGCTTTGAGAAGACCATAACTAATTCAAAAGACAGTTACCTGTATTAATACTGTAAATATCCATGATTTTACTGTAAACCTTTGACATTTGTTGTTCTTATTAACTCCTAGCTCTGTCAAGCAATGACTTTGTGAGATTCTTAGAATCTTCTCATGCAAAACAAGTGTTTAAAGCTTCCTAGCTATGGAACATTAAATACAAAAGAAATTTAAAGACCTGCCTTTGGGGGGGCCTGCTGATTTTAGGAGGAATGAATTATGGTTTTTGCAGATTTGGGTTTCCCTCTCAGGAAAGCAGAAAAAAAAAAAAACAAAACTTGTCAAGCTCTTCTTTGACATGAAGCAAAGAATAGCGGTCAGAGTGATGAATTTAATTTTGCTTCACATGTTTCAGAACTTACTAATGCAAGCTGGCTACTTCCAGACTCAGATGTCCATTCCACAGCACTTTATGACTCTAGGAAATACCCTGGGGCTGCCTGGACTTCTTTTTCACTGATTTCCACTTCCCCCCAGCAGTGCCTGCAGGGATATGGTACCAGACATACTCCCCCCTCCCTACCTCTGGACAATAAACCTTTCCCCTCGCCCTAGTCCTTTGCTCTGAGCCCCACGAAGGCCCCTACACATTCCCCCGTACATCCTCTACGCAGGAGAGTGGCCTTTCTGCTCATCCAAGGCATTTGCGAACACGAGTGCTTCCAGCCCGGAACAAAGGAAATCAAGGCAAGGCAGGTCATAGGAGGGAGGCTGCATGGCTTTGCACCCCCTGCTACCTCCTGCCGAGATGCTCAGCGTTTGGTCCACGCCAAAAAGGGTGGCACAGCCAGCAGCAAAAAAGGCTTTCGGTGCAACTGCGGCAAAGCACGGTCGGGCCTCTAAACTGCTGCTGAATCTCCTTCTCAATCTCCTGCCTTTTTCGGGGACTTCATATCCTGCAGCTGCCTGTAATACCGATTTCTATGCAGTGCCACTAGGTGGCCCGAGATTGAACCTGTGCAGGCAACAGCTTTCAGTGGGATGTGCCTGTGGGGGGGGGCAGGAATTTGGGAATTATCCTTGGGCGGTGCACACCACCCTCATCGCTTCTGTGATTTTTAGATCTTGGTTGCAGATGCTGGAGGAGGGAAAGGGGCATCCCAGCAAACCCTCTGAAATGGGAACGAGCTCATTCTTATTTCTCACGTGAAATGAAACACAGAGTTTTCTCCTGAGAACTGGGACTAGTGATAGCCTGGAGCCTAGTAGTACTCCCCAGAATACCAGCCACGCCACCGCCCCAAATGAAAATATGTACTGTTCTTCTCTTTTAAACGTTTTCAAAGGCAATTGTTACCATCAGGAGCTTATTTTGACACAGGTTAGCTTTGAGAACTCACCATGGATGAGAGGTCTGAATCCAACATATTGGAGGAGAGAAGGGCTTTCACACGCCCAGCAGATGACAAGGGTGATCCACAGGCATCAGTTTTATGCCTGTCACCCTTCTAACCTTTTTCTCAGAGGTGCCCTGAAGAAACTGATTACTCCCCATTTCTCACTTCCCTCCATACCCAACCACTGTGCTTTCTGCCCATTCTTGTTCACTCTCATTCCAGGGTGCTCTGTGTCCCTCTGCCTCACTGATACCTGTCCAGGCATCAGACCTGTGGTTTGGCACACACCCCCTGTGACGGTGGTGGGACATCTCCCACTGCCACCCACCCGGAGCTGCCTCAGGTGCTTGGGGCCATGTGAGAGGATGCTGTGGGCAAGAGCCAGGAGGAGCAGGGAAGGTGGGATGCACGGCCCAGCGCTGCCTGGAAAACCTCGCCCTACTCCCTGGGGAGGCCAGGGCTGAGTTTGTCAGGGTGTCAACACTTCAAAGGGAAGGAGGAGGAGGGAGAAAGAGGAGATAGAGAGATGGTTGAGCAAGAAGGTGCAAGTGGGTGCCATCAGCCGGTTGTTTGAACTATAAACAACTGCAGAGATGCTGGAAGCTGTACCTATGCTAAACAGTTGGCCCATCCCCCTCCCGTGTTGTTCCCATTCCTTCCTCTCTGCTCCACAGTAAACAGGGCTTTGGCCAGTGATACCTTCCCTGACATTTTGGACTTGATTGGAAAGCAATGTATATCCTACAACATGCAGGCAGGCGAGCACAGCAACGTTGGCAAGTCAAGCATATGGTCTCACAGACCCTGACAGCAAGTCAAACATATCCCCCCACTCCCTTACAGGCCTTAAAAATTCCTCATTTAGGGCCAGAGACAGCAAAGGTGAGCAACACCAAAGCACTCACCCAACTCTTCTGGGGTATGGAGTGCGCAAGTTTCACTCGGCTGCTGCACAGCAGCTACCAGAGCTCCTGCAAACCATCGACAAATTAGAGGCTTGTTTTAAAGTGTAAAAATACACTTATTCTCAACTTTGCTTTTATTGAGAGAAAAGGGATAAAAACCTAATTCATAAGCCCCACCTAAAGCCTCTTCCCCAGCGTTGGCTCTGCCTCAGCCTGCCTGCCTGCCTCCCTCCCCACAAACATTACCAACCTTCCCCCCAGAGGGCTCCTTCTGTCTTCCTCGTTTTTAGGGTGGAGGCTAATAAGCTCCCCAACCCTGGTAAGTCAGTATTAATTAACCTGCAGATCCCTGCAGGCTTCCAACACCTGCTAACTGAGAGAGTCCAGCCAGGCTCTCACGGTGGTTGGGTTGTTTTTTTTTTTTGCACACAGCAAGCTTTAGCACCTGGAATAAGGGAAGGTTATAAGCTCTCACTTTGCCTGGGTAGTTTACAGTGAGGTAGGAAAAAAGGGGAAGGAAAATATTTTGTAGGGTCCGTTTTCTTACCTTTTTCCTTCTCTCTCTCTATTTTTTTTTTCCTTTTAATTTAGACCAGCAACCTCTTTTGCATGGGAGGGGCATCTGCTAGGAAGCAGCTCTGCTGCATGCTATTCCCAGCTTTCTGAGGCTGGGGGAGGCACTTTTAGCTGAGTTCTGCCTCTCTGCTAATGGGCACCCCTCTCTGCTGGCTGGTGGCTGCCATCTGTAGCAAATGTTGTAGAGAATGTAGTCAATCACTGCGAGATGCAGTTATGTGGTGCAACAGCTATCTAGGGACTGATTTAGGGCCACTACAGTAAGGCCAGTTGGAGCTAATTGGATTTTTTTTTCTCCCCAACCTGGGTTTCCAGATGTGACAGGGCAGCATAGTTTTATTAACCTAACTGTGTTCATCCATGCTCCCTGTTACAGAGGAAGAGATTTCTTTTTTTTTTTCTTGGTGTTGAATCACAGCTTAGTGGGGGTTGTTTCCTGCCAGTTCCTGAACAAGAGCCAAGTAGCCTTCCTTGCCTGCTGGAATTTTACAGCATGCACTGAGCAGGGGTGCCACCCTGCTGAATGCTGGCAATTTTTATTTCAGTGAGCACTTCTTGTTATCTCCACTAATACATACATCATTTTTCAGTGGACTAGGAATACCAGAAAAAAAACATTCCTGGCAACATTCTTCAGTGACCCATTCAGCTGGCTAAAGGTTTGACAAATGTCCCCTCACAGCTAACAGGACACACTGGTAAATAGCCTGTGTGCAGGCTATTTTGCAGGTGTTTTGCTGGGTTACTCCTGCAAGAGTGCAGGCTGCTGCCGGAGAACTGCCACCACCCAGCTGGCCAGGAGCTGGAGCTGGAGCTGGCCAGGCTCCATCTTGGTGCCAGCTTTGGTGCTTTCTGGGTCCTCCCTGTAGCCATATCACCATTCCAACCGGATGGAAACACAGAGCTGCTTCCTGTTAGTGCTTTGGCCCAAGACCAGCTGGGCCAAGAGGGAAGAGAAATGGGCCCACCTGGTTGGGAAGACGCTTGATCACTGTAAGGCAGCAGTCCCAGATCATCTGCCAGTGCCACCCACCAGCCATGCGTTCTTCATCATGGTGCCTTTCTGGAAGAGATGAGAAACAAAGGCCCAAGGAGAGCTTAGATGACCTGCTGGAGGTAAAAACATAACAATCCCAGCTTTTCTCACAAGTTTTGCTAGAGTGTTGTATCAAAATATCAGAAAAATTACTTGTATGCTATATTCATTTGGATAATCCTGTGCTTTAGATAATGGAAGCTTGGCCCCATATACACTGTGACCCACTTCTAGGGCAAAGGAGTATATTTCAGAGAACAGAAATAATGTTCTGTCATGGCTGTTGATCCTTTACCGTCTGCAGATTTTTCCCTGAGGATCTCCACAAGAACAGGAGTTCCATTTTTATCTGTCTTGCAGACCTTTAAGAGAGGCTGAAGGTTTGCTAGAACTGTGCACAATACAATACAACTCCAGAGCCAGAGTGAAGAACATCCTTCAGAGCACGGTAATTTTGTGTTCTTCACAGTCCAGGCAAGGGTAGTGGTGGCTCCTTCCAATGCAAGTAGCTCCAACAGGATCCTTAAAAGAATGTTTGAAAGGATACTCCATCCACCTTCAATCATAGTGAAGACTTTAGGCAATACAGCTCTGGAGCAAGAAAGACCACATGCTATTCCAAAATTCCAACTGCATAAATGTCAGAGGCTTCATTTCCTTGGAGATCCCAGATATATCTGCTCATGTCTGGTCACTCCTTTCTCCTCACTTCACACTTAACTGCTTTTCTTTTTAAAAAAAAAACACCTCCATCTGCCAGCAACAGGGCAAATCTCCTTTTGTATGGAGAGCAGCTGCCACTTCCCTACCACCAACCCATCACCCACAGTGCCAGACCTTTTTCATCCTAAATGATTCCATGCTATTATATAGCTCTTCTTTCACTAGCAAAGGAAGGCTAGTACCAGAATAGTGGTTCTCCCCACAAACCTCCTACCTGCTCTCCCAGACAGTTTCCCTGTGAAGCATCATCCCTAGGATCCTGTACTTGGCTTGCCTAAAGGCTGCTGCCCTTTAACTAGAAGACACGCTTCAGGCATTCCTGGGCAGCGAATTACAGTCATGTTGGCAGCTGCCCTCTGCCCCTGTCTATTGCAATACCTCAAGATGATGCCAGCAGGCCCTGGGCTGCATTAGGAGGAGGGTCACCAGCAGGTCGAGGGAGGTGATTATTCCCATCAGTTCAGCACTGATAGACAGACACATCAGGGGTTCTGGGTCCAGTTCTCAACTCCCCAGTACAACACAGACAGGAACTTGCTGCAGCAAGTCAGTGAAGGGCCATGAAGATGATGAAGGGGCGAGATGTTGAGAGAGCTGGGATTGCTCAGCCTGGAAAAGAGAAGGCTCAGGGGATCTGACCCTTGTATATGAATACTCAGTGGAGTGACTAAAGAAGATGAAGTCAGACTCTAAGTGGTGTCCAGTTAAAGGACAAGAGACAATTGGCAGAAATGGAAATACAAGAAATACCATTTCAACATTAACTGTCCCCCCACCCCTCCTCCACTTCTCTACTCAAAGGGTGACCAGCCAGACAGGCTGTGGAGTCTCAATCCTTGGAAATAGTAAAAATCTGACTGTACCCATTCCTAAGCAACTTGCACTAGCTGACTGCTCTGACCAGGTGTCAGACTAGACAACTCTCAGAGGCGCCTGCCTCCCAGCCTTAACTGTTCTGTGATCCCATTTGCTGATTCTCATGTCTCGCAGTCAATCCCACTACCCTTATCCGTAACCATCTTGATGAAGCGTTGTTTGCCACTCCTGGGTGAAGGAACAAATCAGCTCTTCTGCAGCAGATACTCAGAGACACCTGAGCAGCAGTCAAATGCACAGTTGATATGGGGAGTAGGTGAGAAAAAAGGTTCTTTCTATAAGGTATTAAGACCAGACAAGGGGATTCATCCCATCTAACTCCAGACATTTGCAGTGTAACCATTTATGTCTGAGTAGTGTATCTAGACTCCTTTTGGAGTCAACACAGAGATATAGGCATTTCCAGAAAGTGACTCATGTGACCTATTTCACATGAGATGAATCATGGCCAAGAGCTGCCCTTCTTTCTTTGCTGACTACTATGAGGAGAGTGAGGAGTGAAAAGGTCAAGTTTGGACTTCTTTACTGTAGACATCTTACAACATTTAGGATGATTACCACCTCTGATACTCGTGCAGAAGTCTGTTATTGGCTACAGTAAATTTTTACATACCATAAAATGCAGTCAAATTTGATGAATGTCTCTTTTGCCTACAAAGAGGACTAAACAAACAGACAACTGAAAAGGACAGGCAAACCCCAGAGCACTGCAGATTAAAAGTTCACACAAGTAATCCTATTGTTTTTTTCCAAGACTGAGTATTTTAGGGGTACAGGTCAAGGGCACTCTGAGTAATGGGAATTCATCTAGTACATTGGACCAAAGTCAAGGGCCATAAACCCAGCCCTACAGATTCCTTGTGTGGCTGGGCTCCTTAGAGTCAAGGGGACTCTAGAGAACTGCTTACTTCATCAGTCCATGCTACTGTTTCTGGGGTGGACAGAAGAGTGCTGTGGACAAGATGGCTTGGTAAGGATGTCTTAGATAATTTTTTGCAATTTTTGTAGATTTCTTCGCATACATCCATCAATAGGATCTTACCAGGGCAGATCTTCACCTCATTACACTGTTGATTGAACTTTCTTAGTTGTAAACTATCCTTGGCCTGCAATGACAAGCAGCAAGGAGGTAATGTGTGTCCTTGGCAGTGACAGGCCCTAGCCCGGGTCAAAGGCTTGAAGGGCATGGCAAGAAGACACAACCTGTCTTGTTTTTCTCTTTTGAAATATGCTGAGGCAACACAGCATAAAACTGTTTTTTGCACTGTCTGGCACACATCTGGACAGCATCTGAACAGAAGACTGATCAGACTTGGCAGAGGTGGTTTGGCTATGCAGCATGGTGCCTCCATGTGCTATAGGAAGCCAGACTGCATGAACACATTGTGGTGGTACTATGGGTGCTGGGGTGCAGTGTGGTCCTGGGTGCCTCTGACAGTCAGTCTAGGAGCTTGACCCTAATGTTGTACCAAGGGCTCTGGGAAAAGGCAGTATAGCTCCAGATTTCATCAGGCAAGTGATCTTTGGGCAAGATGCTTAGCCCCAGGATTTTTCAAGGGAAGCCACAATTTTTACATAGCTGCATCATTTTGGGATATTAACATTGTAGAAAAAGAAAGGATTGAGAAAGAGTAAATAAAGTCAACTGCTGAGAAAAATAACATGCAAAGTGTGAATGAAAATAGTTCATCTCAAATTAGGTACCTCAAATCCCAAATTAATTTCTGGTATAAAATAACTTCTGACCTCAAATTTCTCAGAACTTTGATAAAGACAATAATGTGGTTTTTTTTCTGAAGTGCTTAGAGATGTCAGACAACTATATAAGATTTAAGTGTAGACATTAGCTGCTGTCCTGTAAAATGTAGTATGCAAACATGTAGAAAACTGCTGTGGGATGCAGAGAAAAGGTTGATATTTAAATATAATTTTACACCTTGACTGTGTAAAACTTCATCATCAAAAAATCATGAAGTGTTTCTGTCCTAAATTATTTTTGTGGTGAGAGGAAAGTGACTAAGTATAATAAAATGCTTGAAATACCTGGTGCTAAGGTTAGTGGCTCTTATTTAAAACTCATTCACTTCCCTCATTGGTATTGCCTTTTCAATAGTATGAAATTAGATTTTTTCTTACAGCTGAGCCCAGCGAACAGCAAGACAGGGCCTTTTTTCCTCTGCTGAACAGGTGTCCATCTTGGTGGAGATGCATGATCTCCACCTCTTCTTGTAGTGGTGTGATTCCATGTAGGTCAAGAACAGTCCAGATCCAGAGGTTTTTACCCCCAATCTTGACAAAATTCATGTGCGAGAGAAAACTATTTTAGTGAGCTTACATTCATCCTCATTGAGCTGACTTTCAGATCCCAACATCAGTGTAAAGACAGCTTTTCTTTCCTGGAGGAAATCAAGGACTTGATCAGGCAGGGAGCTGCAGGCAGGGTTTGAGTACATCTGGCAGTGGTCCTGGGGAACTCTGCAAAGCCGCTTGCCAAGTACTTAGCATCTGATCTGGGGAAACACCCTTATTCAGAAGAGCACATTTGCATGCCATCCTACCACCTTTAGTACTTGAGCTGTCTTCTCAACTGGGACTTCCTCCTGTGGTGTATGTCTTCAGCTCATCATTTCTCCCCATGTATTTACACCTAGTTCAAATAACGGCTCCAGGCTGGGATTGAGAGGAGGGAACAGCAATGATCAAAGCAGCAGAAAAAATTTTCAAAGTGCTGTTGGGAAATCATGAGTTGTTTTTCTTTTCTTTGTATAAGTTTCCCTGCTTTTTCCATTTCATGGCTAATTGAGCCAAGGCCAAATTGCCTATTCACCACTGCCTAACAACATCCTTGTTTCTGATGATGACTGTGTATAGTAAAAACAGCAGTTCAAATGGGAGAAGTTGGTCATTAGGGCTTCCATGCAGTTTCAGAAGCAGAGCTACCCTAATTCACAGCAGTTAAATATCTGTCCCCTTGACTTCACTTTGATAGTCAAATGGGTAAATAGTTTCCAAAGCATGCACGACTGCATTGAAAATTTTAAAAACTGGCATTGCATGAAAAAGCATTGCCCAGCTGCACGGGATTCATCACACCAGCCTGAGATGTCTTCAGGACAGGCTTCAGTCTCCAAATTACCTATGACTTCATGGTCACTGCTAAGAAACCATTCCTCTGTGCCACTTCATTGCTTGTTTCATGATGAGAGGAACCTGAAGGTTCACCCTGGAGGTGCTCATTTCTTCAAATGGACAAGTGAAACCCACATGTTTTATCTGGAGATAACAGCTCTCTTTAGACCCTGTATATTCAGTGTTTCTGTTATGACCAGAAGATCCCTAAAATGTCCACATTTCTGAAGAAAAAGTAATTGCATTGATTGGGAGCTCTTCACTAACAGTTACACCAAGGGACTTTATCAAATTGCTGTGTCACAGCAGCCCTGATATTTGGCTTGCTTAAAACCAGATCACAGAGGGTAAATGTATGATACAGAAGAGCCCCCTGTTAAATTAGCAAGATCTAGAAATAGACACAAAATGCCTCTGAAAGCCAAACTGTAGCTAAAAACCTTTGCTTTCCATCAAAACCTAGCAATACCCCATAACATTCAACATTTTACTGTATTTTGAGGACAACATTTTGTTTAAGAAACAACACATGGAGGATTATCTTGTGTCAATCAGCAGCCCTTTCCATTTAGCCATCGATTATGACCAGCAGGTGTCTTTTTTTTTCAAATTATACCCTCTAAGGTGATAGCAGCCTAGAGGCTCTGTCCCTTCCCTTGGATCTTTCTTTGGTGTTTCTATTGACATGTTAGCAGCAGCCCCATGAGATCTTGGCTTTGCTGTTGGAGGTAACTTAGGAAGTTGCCAATGCCATTTCATCATTTCACTTGTGCTCCTTTGCTGTCATGGCCTTCTTGGTGATGCCACTGCCAGGCATCAGAACTGATTCACTCTTTTTGGGGAGTGTTATTTTTCAGCTGATGTAGGTTTAGCCCTGCAAATGCTTCTTTGGCAATAGCAGTTGCCCATGAAGGGTGTGAAGACAAGTACAGGGCACCAGGGAAGGGAGTAGAGGAACATTTTAAGTTAGCTTCACTGGCAAAGTCAGAGTTTCCTGAAATTATGGCCTCTGTGGACCTCATGCTGTATAAAATGAAAGGGAAACTTAAACCAGTTAAGCCTGTGTATTAATTGTGGAAATTCTTACGTGGTTCTAAATTTCCTTCAGCAGCATTGGGGTTTTATTTTTTTATTTGAAAGGATAGTTAATTCTCACCTATGCTTTTTCCCCCCCTTTCTTGCATTTTCGTGCTAATTTACTCTTCATTTTAAAATTACTTTCCAAACACAACTCTACTCCTTGTAAAATATAAGACAAAAGGAAAATCCCTTCAACATTCAAATAAAAGTGACTTGGAAACTGAAGAAGAAAGTTTTCAAAGGGCAGACTTCAGTAGCTTTAATGTTTGTTTAAAATACATGCTCTACACTTTCATTTCAACTTCTATAATTTACCTCACTAAGTCACAATTCTCAAAGATTTATGAATTCACAGGGACCTTGAACAATGCATGAAGTTCAACATGGGGATAAATTTGCAGAATTAAAGATGGCTGTACTCAGACCAGGGGCACTGCAGGAACTTATGCTCTCACAGATTTCTTGCAGAAGCCCACTGTTCATAGAAGTGTATTAGCTTCATTCAGGGGACACAATGACTTCTGTACCAGCTCAGGCCATGTTAAAGGTTGGTTTTTACCAGACCTGTAAACGTTTTTGGATCAGCTTGCTCTGCATCAGATGCAGACACATAACATCATCTTTCCATCCAGTTAGCCCAAGTATAGAGAAATATTTCTGTGCTAGCTTTATGCCTTTTTTACCAAGTTTAAGCTGACTTCAGTATCTTCTCCATTAGATGTTCTGTGACAAAATGACTCCCTCAGAATTGTTTGAACACATTTGAATTGACAGAATAAGTTCATAAAGGTTCAGTGATTTGCATCACGTCGTCATGGCATTTCTGACTCATTATATGGCACATCAAGACTATGTTCAGGGTCATGCCAAAACAAGGCCCAAGTTCTTGAAAAGTGATCCCCACTGATCTACTCACAAGCCTGGCAGGCTTGCAGACTCAACTTGAACTCTGTTTATGTAAGCTGAAGGGCTCTGAAAGAACAACACAACTACCAACTACCTCCACACTCACTGCCTTTCTGCTTTCACCACACTGTGGACACAACAGAGCTGGATAAAACAAAATAAAATCTGAAAACAGGAGTTATTTCCAATAATTATCTGTTTGATCACATGGCTCTTGTAAGGACAATGCAGTGGCAGGAGCCAAAGAGCAGGAGGAAAAGCATAGGACACATGCCCAAGTGCTTCTTTGGGAAGGCCTGGGAGATCCTTGCACAAGCACTGCCTATAAATGCCTGCACAGCCACACCACTATCACGTTGGCAAAGCAACTTTCTTATTCCAGGGCACAAGTGTGGCATAAGCAGGTTGTATCTCTCTTGAAGACAGATCCCAGAAACTCTGGGCAAGCATCCCCAGGTGCCCTCGGGTGAGATAAAGCACATCAAGACAAATGTGAGGAGAGACAATACTCCCCGAGGAGTTCTGACTCAGATGGGGAGGAAAAGAGTTTGTTCATAGCCACTACAGATATGGCTCAGGGCCCTGTATAAGAGGTGAAATAAGTGTCACACTTGGGTCATGGGAAGATAGCTACAAGCCAGCTTAGCTACAAGCAGAGATAGTGTGTGACAGCCAGTCACACTCAGTAATTGCGTGCTTTGTGTGACAGATAGCAGACCCAGAAACAGCTAGCTTGTTAAAACCCTAGAGCATGGGCAGTGTACAAAAATATACATGGAATCTTCTCAATTAGCCCAAGCATTCAACAGTATTTTTTATGCCAGGTTTGTGCATCGTTGCCTGGTTTAAGTCTAGCTGCAGGACTGACAACTGTCTGATATGAAGTACAAGATTCTGGACTGTACTGTGAGTGCAGTCTGGGTAGATCAGTTAGGGATGTGGAGTTAGGAAAGACTGTGGCAACATGAAATCACCCTTCCTTCTGTGCAGAAACAGTCTCCTTGCAGAGGCCATGGCTCCGTGACGCAAATCCTGTGTGGGCATGTCCAGAGTCAGATTCAAAATGTCCCAGCTGAGTGATGAAAATTTCTGAACTTCACTGTGCTGGATTAGATTTGTTCACAGATTTCTCTGGAAGCATGTTGTCCTGGCAAACTTCATACTATTTCAGCCATCAGTTTCTCATGTCCTATGAGTCTAGATGGACCAAGTACCATCTTTCTTCATCACAACTAGCATAAAAAAATTACATTAAAATTGTATTATGTTATTTTCATAAGAACATTTTCGTATGTTCATTTGTGACCTGGATTAAGTTAGAACTGCTGGGTGCTCCAGTGCTGCACAAGTATGATATTAATTATTATAGGACTAAGGTTAACTTTTCCCCTTAGGCTATACTGCAGTGCCATTTGAGGTAACTCTTCCCAAAATGACTTTCAGGACATGGTTTCGTGGTACCTAGACCTCTGTGCAATAACAACTTGAGAAATTCCCACTCTCACATAACTGCCTACCACTCATTTAAAGCAGGGTGTTAATGAGAGGTAAAGCAAAGCTTGCAAAAAAATAAAGATAGTGTATTCTTTTTTGCTAAGATTAGCCTAGCGGCCAAACCACAATACAGGGAAGCCACACTAGCACAGCTGAAAAAACAGCACAGATGTGGAGCCTGGCAGGGGATGGAGAAAGGTGGGCACTTCCAAAGTGTTGACAGTGCTGACTATACTGTGCCTTCCCGCATGGTACCAAGCAGCTGTGGAAAGGGCTCTGACTCACTTTGCCACTGCACTAGCGGGATTGCTATATTTAGACAGCTCCTGTGTTTCAAGAGTTCTTTCAATCCAGTCCCCAAAATGCTAACAGAGGAAGCCAGCCAGGGTGTGGGCACTGATGGCCTCAAAGAGTACAGCTGGTGGAAAGCTGTTCCTTTCTGTCCCTGTGCAACTTCATGTCACCTACATCAACATCTACATGTGCGTCCCCAGGCTGGGGTCCAACTACCTGTCTGAGCCTTGGCTGTGTGCTGGAATGAGGGAAACTCATCAGTCTGGGAGGCAGTGCAGTATCCTGAGGAGCGGGAAGCAGCAGGATGTCACCAGCAGCAGTGTGTGCAACTGGGCAACCAGAGCTGCAGGAACATGTCCACCCCATATGACATTAAGTATGAAAGAACCTGGGTGTGCCAGCAGCGATCACGCAGAGCAGCTCTCACATGGAGGTGTGAGATAGGGGTGGTGGAAACAGCAGAGGAGAAGAGCTGGAGGGAGGCTGATTGTGTGGCATCCTTCTGTAACTGATCTGTTCCCAGTATGTGTTGTAATAAAAAGCATGAAGAGAACTGTCTCCCAGCCTCCCTCTGCTCTCACGATCCCACTTGCAGCAGGAGACCTGGACTATGCAAAGCCTCACTCAGCCCCACTCACTATCCTGTCCTCTGTTACTTATCACCTAGCTTGAGCCTCCCTCAGGGATTTTTTCAACCAAGGAGAGAATCATTCCCCTAGAGTATGACGGGGCACATGTCTAACACTTCACGCTATAAAGGAGGTCAAAATCAGTCCCATTTTCCACACAGAGAACGGGAGTGGAAGCAGGAAATGAGGTGCCCCAAGGCTATGGGATGAATCAGTAGTAGAACAAAATGAAAATTCAGAACTTCCTGTCTCTTTACTCATCTCCTTGAATACTGTTGATGATTAAGCTCATAAAAAGTTAGTGCAGTTGATGACCTCTGCATCTTTGGTCAGTGATTAGGGCCCCGGCACATTAAAAGCGGAAAATTATAGAACAAAGACAATTTCAAAGAACTTGAAAAAAAATAGAGGGCAAGGAATTTCTTTTGTGGCTACAACATAAATGTTGGGTTCCCATTACTCCCACAGTGTCTCTTCCAGTAAGGAAGGAAGTTTCTCTAGTTTTACCCCTATGGGTCCACTGAGATTTGAAATTGGCTTAAGCCACAGCCACAACCAAGAGGCAACGCTAAGGTCACACTTCCTACCCTCCACTCAGTTTCTGACCCCTCTGCTTCCCTTTTGTTAACACAACTGCACAAGGAGGCACGTGATGAACCAGCCCAGGGAACTGATCAATAGTAACATTAAAAGTTATTTTTCTTTTGTGGGCTAGATTTGCTGAGTCCTGGCTCACGACACAGGTATAGGAATGCTCATACCCACACAAGGGATGAGGTGCCATTCAACAGGAATAAATGGTCAGAGAAAGGGAGGCTCAGGACCCCTCTTTCAGGGATGCTGAAACTGCTCGGGGAGCTACAACTCCTCTGTCCCCTTCACTGCTATGAGCACAGTGAGCAGGAATGAGTGCAATTGTGTCTGAGGGTGATGGAAAGCAGCACACAGGCCCTGGCTTTCTCCTGCTTTGTTCCCAAATAGATGGAGTGGACTCAGATTTTTTTGATGCATCTACTGAAGTTTGTCATTAGAAACACCATGTGTGTTCTGTGGGGTGATGATCCACAGGGGTGAAAATGCCTTTCCTTGCATTTAGTCTTCATTATGATTTTTGATGGCTGTCTCACTCTGTCTCCTTTAGGACTGCTGTTTTCACTATGAGGAAGAGTTAAACTCTTTCCAGTGGCTTTAGGTTTGGTCTTTTAACCTTTAGACTTTCAAACTGGGTAAGTACACTGAGCTGATGAAGAGCATGATGAACATGTGCAGAGTGGTTTTGGCCGCAGCCGAAGAGGCTTCTTCCTCAAGAAAGCAAGCCTTTCATCCCTCCACTTGAGTAGGAAGGAAAAGGAAGGTGAGTCGTTGTGCTGCTTCACCCTGGGAACTAGCAGGAAGCTTTCTTGTGGCATTTACTGCTTTATGAAAAGTATTTTTCCCCTAAAATTAGGGGATGCCTTACTTTTCAAGAATTCACAGTCTTGTTGCTAGCACTTCAGAAGTCTTTAGTATAATACTAAAACACACAAAAGAACTGAACTCACTGTAATAAAACAAAAGCTCAAAGCAGAGAGGAGACACTGTGGTGGAGCCACATCAGAGGAATGGCGAAAGGATGTGTGATGGTAAAAATGTGTATTTGGGCTCAGATCCTCACCTCTAAAAAACCTGGGCTGTACTTTTCAGAGGCACAAGAAAGTTGTTACATACTGGGTTTGGAAAACTCACAGTTCAGAGTTTGGGCTTGAAAATCTTTCAGCATCCAAAACCACACAGCAACAGTCTCTGAGGTACTATTAACATTACAGAAGGGGATTCTGGAGTTATAATAGACATGTTCCACAGAAATGCCATATTCATACTCATACATCACTATGATGTTGCATGGGGAACCCAGCATGAACATGATATGGAAATCTGTTTACCTATCTGAAATAGGAAGGCATTAGAAGCAGAAATGGTTCAATGATGGGCAAATATGGAATGAGTTCCATTCATGGTATCATTAAAAGGACCAGAATTTGCTAGCTGGCAAAAACTGAGGGGAAAACACAACCAGAAGTCTATAAAAATTGAACACAATGAAGAAAATGAATAGGAAACGATTGGTGTCTCTTCCAAAACAAGAACTAGCATGGTTTTGGGTTTTTTTGGTTTTTTTTTTCAATCTGGCAAAAGGTGGTCTCCACATAACATACTAGCGCAGCTTTGGAACTCCCTGACAGAGGACACTGTAAGAGCCAGAAGCATGTATGAGTCCACAAAGTAAACAGCTGATCTAATGGAAGGAAAACATCATCAAAAAATATGAAATGCAATGACATCAAATGCTGCTAAAGAACTCCCTGAGCTGTAGAGAGCAGGTAAAATAAGCCAGGGAAGTATTACTGGATGGTAAAGTATCCCTGTGATCTTCTCTCAGTGTTTACTACTGGCTACATCTGGAGATGGACGCCAGGACAGACGGGCAATGGATCTGACCTACCAAGGCTTCTCTTACACATAAAAAGGCTGAGTTAAATAAGCCATGTAATGCAAATCAGGCCAATGATAATAAATCTTTGTGGAAATCCACTTTTCAAAACCCACTGCATCTCTAGACTTGACCTTACTCCTGTGCATGCATTCAGGCAGACACAGCATGGAATCCATTTGAAATAATTTGCCTTTTCCTGACTTTAGGTTCCTACACAGAGAAAAAAGTGTCCTGGTCTACGCTGAAGTTTCCTTTCTTTATATCTACACTTAAAGTGAAAATGAAGTATGCCATTAAACTGTTATGGTAATTTATCCTTACACTTTCTGCTCAACAGGTTTGCTTTGTTTCAAAAGTATGTTTCTGTGATACTTATAGCTATGTATATGTAATTTTGTGGTTAAATTAGAAGAGAGAGGAAAACCCTGGTTCCCACAGGAAACATAACTCGACCTCTTGCAAGCAAGTAACATTTTTGCCATATCAGTGTGATAAAGAACTTCAATGAGAAACAAATCCTGCCAAGGTTTACACCTGTGTGTAACTGCCTGATGTGTCTTGCTCAAGTGAGGTTAATGAGATTTTTTCACAATTCAAATTCTGCTGGAGAATTCTTCTGGGCGGGAAGGGGGCCTGGGACAGCCCTGTCAGTAAATGAGGTGTTAAAATATGAGAGCTGGGTCTGGTTCTGTGGGCCAGGATTTCGCTCTCCTTCTGTAGAGATCTCTTTCATGGAACACGAATGTTTTTCCTGTGGGCCTGGGGTCTCGGGGCAGGGCGGCACTGTAACATTTTGCTGGTCATCTCACCAGGGATGGGAAGAGAAAATACCCCCACCCCACGGTG
>VXBB01009330.1:1035700-1079146 GCA_013399915.1 Illadopsis cleaveri
TTTGAACTGGTGGAAGTGGTTGGCAATGGCACGTACGGGCAAGTCTACAAGGTTTGTGTTAGAATTTCTTCTCCTTTTATTGTTGCCGATTTTCCAGAGAGTACCCGGTGCCTGCCGCGGGCTGAGCACACGGCTGAAGGCGAGCCACCCGCACTGGCAACCGGAGCAGTGAGGGCTGGTAGAAGTGTTGCCCTTGTCATTGTTGCTGGCCTTGTCAAGTTTGTCAGCCTCTTGGCCTCAGCTTTTTTAGATGGGTGCAAATTACTCTCCGAAGTAGCCATCCTGTAATGATGAAATAAACCTTTATTGTCCTTATTCTTCTCTGTGCTCCCTCCAGAGAAATGACCAAACCAAGTTGACGCTGTCAGAGTCTGGCTGGGTTATACAAACACGTCCACAGGCTTATTCAGCTCTGGTGCTGGAAATCCTTGTGGAAGTTGCTGCAGCTGCAGTGACTTTAGACAAAGACATTGGCCTTAATTAAAATTGTCACCCGGTTTCCTTGTTGGGAAACCTTCAGAGTGTTGAAGCTATGGGCTTGGGGGGAAGTGCATCTGATGGGCTGTGCAGAGATGAGGGGTGCAGAGTGACAATAGTAAGTGACCGAAGATGAGAAGCTTATTTTGTGAAAATCAGAATTCCCAGAATAGCCTGTTTGACAAGTGTATGACTTTAAAAAATAGAAATCAGAGAGTGCCCATGTGGGTGTGAAACTAGCCTACTTTTTTCTTTTTTTTCTTTTTTTCCCCTTTAGTGTGCAGTCAGTGGAACAAACAAATCTTGAGCTTGCATGACTTTGCAGTGAGTGCTAGGTACCAGGATGACTGATTATTCGCACAGAATTAATACTTGGCTAAAGATTGAAGGCTCTAGCCTTAAACTGTAGAAATGCAAGATGCATTTGGAGAGAGGAGAGAGATGAAGATACTTAGCTGCTTGTTTGGTCTTTTGGTTGTTTTTTTGTTGTTGTTTTGTTTTGCTTTTCTTTTTGCTTATAAACAAGGGAGTATAATTGGTGAGTTTCCCTGATGGCAAGATACTGCTGCTTGCAGCTCCAGTAACTAAATAAAGCGCTTTGGTGCCTCTTCTGCAAATGAAACACATGTCAGTTTGTTTTGAGGGCGTGAACCTCAGCCTTCCTGATGGAGAGTTAGTCTGCCGGCACAGTGTATTAGTTGCATTTTAAGACTTGAGCTGGAATAGCCAGGCTGCTGCTGTGGGTATAAAGCTGGACAAAAGAATGTGGCTCAAAAGGCCACAGGAGAGGGGGAAGATGAGTGAAAAAGCTGCACTTTGACACAGCCTTGACCATTTAATTTTTTTCTGCCATTTGAAAGGATACATTTTTTTTCTGTAATCGTTTGCTCCCAGAGCTTGCATCATCTGAACCCTTATTAAAAAAAAAAATTTAATTGGGTGTGAATGCGTGACTCTCCTGTTAATTATTGCAATTCAGTGCATTGTTTCTCAGTGTACATGTTAATGGTTTTGAGTTAATGAGCAAAGTTCTCCTTAGTTTAACAGTCCTGACAATCGAAATTTTGCATTTTGTTTTCTTTAAGTAAGGTAGAGCTCTCCTAGAATAGTTAGCATTAGAAATGAAACTGAGCACATGCATTTATTGTCTTGGAAGAGTTGAATGAACACGTGATGTCTAAGGGCATCGCTGTCACTGATAACGGGGAGCAACAGGCAGTCTCCTTTCTTGCTATAGAGCCTGCTAGACAGTAATGGATTGACAGGTGTTTAAGTTTGGGTTGGCACTGCTTCTTCTTAGGCATTTGCTCACATTTGTGTACATACACTGATAATGTGGACAACTAGCAGGGCTGTATGTAAACAAATAATACCAAACCAAAAAACTTCCTGGCTGCGATAAACATCTTTCTTTTAAAACCAATGAAGTTATGTAAAAAAAAGAAGTTATTGCAATGGTATTTAACTTTTCTTGGCCACTTTTTTTGCTAGGAAAAATGCTCCAGGGACACCCAAAGATGAGACTGTAGGTGCATGTTTAGAGAGCCTTCATAGGAACTGCATAACCGAGGGAAAAACGCGTTTGCGCTGTGTTTGCTTGTTGCCTTCCGCTTTCCTCCTACCCAGCAACCACTTCTTGAAATCTCTCTTCCTGGATGGTTTTATTTCCCTTCTAAGCGGTCTGTCATCCCGAGGGGCTGGGGGGTGGGGTTGTGGGTTGCTTTTGAGGAGCCGAGCTCCGAGATGTAGTTTGATGTACTTCCACATTCGTGTACAGGCATCAGCGATGATGTCACCCGGGAGCGGGATTGGCTGGCTACCTGCCACTGCGGGGAGGACACGGAGGGAGCGGAGAGGGCATGACGTTATCTCTTTGTCTAGCTCATACACCCGCCGATGATGCCGAAGGTCGTTTGCCTGGCTGGGCAGTCAGCCTGCCAGCAGCCCTGGGAAGGGGACTGTGCCAACCTGTTGAAAAGCAGAAAATAGTCCCTTTTTTCTCCTCTTTGCCTAAGCTGAGCTAGCAGGAACTAGCTCATCTATCTGGCTAGCGATATTTCTGTAGCTACTTCTACCTTAGCTTTTTATTTAGCTATATGTAGGTGTATAGATGTTTTTACATGTATGAAATGTGAGGGCAGCCTTTGGATGTTTGGCACCTAAATGCAAGTGGAGTTACTCCGGCATTTTATGCATTAAATGTGTTGGCTTAGGTGGAGTGTTATTGTGGGCCTGGGACCTCGGTGGTGAGGTGGTAAAAATACTAAGTTTTATGTTGCTGTGCTTGAGTTGGAGTAATGGCTTTAAACTGAGAATAGGTTTAGATTAGATATTGGGAAGAAATCCTTTGCTGTGGGAGTGGTGAGGCGCAGGGACAAGTTGCTCAAAGAATTTGTGGATGCTCCATCCCTGGAAGTGTTGAAGGCCAGGTTGAATGGGGCTTTGAGCAACCTGTGGAAAGTCCATGGCAGGGGGTTGGAACTAGATGGTCTTTAAGGTCCCTTCCAACCCAAATAGTTCTGTGATTCTATGATTGTGAATTCTATAGAATTTATATTATTTTCATCTCCATAACCTTTCTTACACCTTTCTTGTGTGAAGAAGCCTTGTGTGTCAAGAGCAGCTTGTTACAGAGCGGTGAACTAATGGGAAAAAAAAAAAAAAAGAAAAAAAAGGGAGATTCCCCAGCCCTGGGTAGGTAAAAGAGAGGGTGTTTGGGGAAATCTTTGCCCAGCACAGGGGCAGGGGCAGCGGGGATTGGCTCATTTGTCCGGGGGCCAAGCAGAACTTCTCTAGTGCTGCTTGGAAGACCTGGGGAATGAGAGGTGTTTTCCCTCTCGTAGTTGGTTCGAAGCCCGAGAACGGTGGCATGGAAGTTGCACCACTTACATCAGAGAGAAAGGAAAGGCTTAAACGCTGCCATGTACGGCCGGCAGCGTTCCCTCAGAGCCGAGGCGGGAAGGACCGGCCGCAGAACCCCCTGGGTCGGTCGTTCTGACACTTTTAAGGAGTCATAGGCCAGTGCTGGCGTTGGGAGGGAGAAATTTCCCTTGGGTAGGTCGGTATCAGCTGGCGGGAGCCGGGCGGCGTGTGCGGGCCGGCCCGGGCCGCGCCTGTGTCCCCGCCGGGCAGGGCGGCAGCGGCAGGGAGCGGGGGGCTGTCAGCCGGACCGGTGCCCTCCGTGCCTGCCGCTGGCTTTGGTGCGGCTGGGATGGCGCACGGGTGTGCTGCCCCTCTCCTTCCCTCTTGAGTCAGCCCGGTCCCGCTGCCGTGTAACTGGGACTTGCAGCCTGCTCGCCGAGTGATCGGCTGCCTTAAGGGCTTTTTTTGATCTTTTGCAAGTAGTGGGAGAAGCATTTTTAGCATTGCTGCGGTTAAGATTTTAGTTTCTCACATCCAGCAGTAAGCTTAATATGAAGTTTGGCCTGCACCAAATGAGAACACTCCTGAAATTTGTCTCAAGATAAGGTCTGAACTGGGTGTCTGCTTCCCTTCTGGTTTTTGGTATTTTATTGGGTTTTTTAATGCAAAAATTACCTGTGACCTAAAGGGAATTGGTTAATACTTTTGAAATTTTAAAATCTCTATCATCAGATCATTCATAGGGGCATAAAACTTTGTAATTTTGCTATTGAAACTGAACTCTGTTAACTCGCTCAGTCACTTTCTCTTTTGTTGAGTGTCTGTTGTTAAAGATATCTAACACTTTAACCATTGTGAATGTGCTGTTATGTCTCACAGACATCGTAATTCTCTTGTGGCAGCAATGACTTGGGTGGAAGGATGTATTTGTGGGAGTTCTGAGGCAGAACAGGAGTGCACCAGAAAGATGAGAATCAGGGATGATACTCCTAATTACCCTCAACGCAGGCTGGAGTGACTTTCTAAGAGCCTTGTAATAGTTAATTCATAGTGAAGGCTTCTTTTGTTGATCTATATTGCAGCCTTCCAAAACTGCATGTAAATGATGTGTACTGTCTAACTGCTGGCTCGTAAAAGGAAGTGATGTAAGATGTGATCGTTTAAATGCTGATTTGAAAGTAAAATAAAACTTGGCTAAATGTTTTCCCACGCTAAGGATACCCTATTTTTGTCTTAATGGACTTTCTGTCTTACAAGGTGACTGTGTTGGGAGGGGGTAGGAAGATAGGACAGTTCTTGGTATCCTCTAGTAACTCAGTTAAGGGTGTTTTTTCTGCTCTCTTTCCCCTTTGTTTCTCTCACTGCTAAAGGGACATCATTGTGGATTCAAATGATTTTGTTAAACATGAATACAATTCAAGTCTTATCACTATAAAGACAAAATGTACTGGGGATCAGTGAGGTCCCTGGCTGTCAGGAACTGGTCCAGACCAGCTCTCTTAAGTATGAATTGCACTTCTGCCTTTACTCCTCTGATTTTTTGTGGATTGTGTTGCAAAGTGAGACCTTGCTGTTTTAAAAATTGTGAAGGACCAGGCAGCAGCTGGAATATTGGCATTTTTTTGGGTGCTTCAGCTAGATGTTTACTCTTCTGTCCTCCCCTAAACTGGCCTGAACTTTTGACCAGTTCTCCATCACCCAAATCCTTCTTAATTAAATATACAAAAGCTAGGCAGGTGGCCAGTGGGGATTACTGATATTTATTTTTATTAAAAAAAAAAAAAAAAGAAAAAGAGAAAAGAAAGCAATGTGCCAGTTGTGGGTAACCACATGTCCCTCTTGTTCTTCCTCCCCCAGTCCCATCTGTCTGTTTGCAAAATGTGGGGGTTTTGCAAACTCCTGGAGCAGGGACTCCTTATGCTGAGCTAATTAGAAGAGGACCCAGCACTCTGGGACTTGGGTGTGTGCAGGGCTTCGAGGTGATGGATGTAACAAGATCCAGCCCAGAGTTTTGTGCTGACTCCTTGAAATTTTTTTTCAGCTTTCTACAGGAAGCTATTCCAACTGGTGTGGATAAAATTTCAGTTAAAATAATTTGGTACTCTCTCTTTGCTTTTTGCATGTGTGGGCTCTCTCCCCCTTGGCAATGGTAGAGGTCGTTTCCTTTCGTTTGTATGGGTGGATGGTTTTTCCCATCAAGGTCTCTTCTTCTTGCACCAGGCATGAGGAAAGTGACCTTTATCTGCAAGGCCTGGAGTGGGCGTTTTTAGTCATTTTGGGATAGTGAAGGAAGGAGAAAACCAGGAATGTACACCTTCCATTCCTTACTTAATTTCTTTTCTCAACTAGCAATGTCATGTAGTTTGGTAACATGTTGTCAACTTTCAAGCACCAGAGCCTTGGCTTGATAGCGTGCAGAAATCCTTCTTTTGGTCTCTGTGATGATGGCAGGTCTGCACCTCCCACCCAGGGGAATGGTGTAGAGGAACATCCCCAAAGGCAATGCAGCATTGTAAGAGGTGCTCGCTCTTTGCATTTCCTTGCCTTCAGCATATACATTTTTTAGTATAAATTTTTGGACTGGAATGCTAGCTAACTTTTCTCATGTGGTCTAGCATGTGTTTGTATATACACATTACATTCTAGTCATCTTCTTAAGTGGTACTTGCTGTTGCAAGGGTGATTTTAGCCCGGTATGTTGTATACCTACCCTCCTGAGATCTGTTTTCTGTGGAGAAAAGTGATATTTTTGTTTTCTCCATTTTACATTTTTGATTGTACTCTGGCTCCACCAGGCTTTGGATGACGTTGATATTTAAGTTCAATAGCATTGACTTGCACAATGTGAGCTTGACTGTAGTCAAAGTTACGGTAAGATCCTTATCTGCGTCGTTACTTTAGGTCTCAGCCCACGGAAAGTGGTGGAAAGAATTCAGCTTGCTTGAAAGAGAGGTGGATTTGGGAGGGGATCTCATAGCTTTGCACAAGAGTTCTCTTATCAAATACCTTAAGTTTGTAACATTATGGGTCCCTGATTATTTCTCAGGTTAGCACAGGCTCGAGAAATGATACTGTTGGCTCTAAAATCAGACAGCTGTGGGAAGAAGGAGGAAAAAGCCCACAATTGTGCATACCTCTTGGGAACCTTGAGGCAGCTTTGATTGTAGAGGGCTTGAGGATTTTGACATTACATCTCAATTTTATTTCCAAAGTATATTTTCTGCCTTGGATGCATTGTGAAACACTTTCACAGAGGCACAAAAAATATGACACTAATTGCAAACTGTGGTGTACTGCTGAATGGCCAATACGCTGTTATGAAGCTCGTGATACCTCCACCTAAGCCTCATTCCTGGTCCCCTGTCATGTCCTGAGCAAGGCTTGATGGTATCTCCTCCAAGGTGGCCATGGGGCCCTGTAGGCCTAACTCGTGTGGTATCTATTTCAGTGTTAGAAAAAGGACAGAGCAGCTTTTTGTAAGAGGAGCAAATACTGACTAGAGACTTGATAGTATTGCCAGCAGAGCACTCCCCTGCTCTCCCAGCCTTTGCTGTCCTGCAGCAGAGTGAAATCTGCTGTTCTGAGTGTAATGAATAATTACAATTTGACCTCAGTGGTGTTGGTTTTACTTTGCTGCTGGTGGGGAAATCTGTGAAAAGCATCACTAAAGACTGCAGAGACTGGGCAGTGGAGAGCTCAGCCTTTTAGAAGATTTGCCCTTTTGAGGCACATAAGGATCAAATAGAAGTATGGATGGAGTAGGCTTCTCTCCACTTTACTTAGAAATTGATGCAACTAAGTCCTATCTCTAATGCCCTGTGCAGCTGAACTGTGTGGGCATGAAGGGTGTTGACATCTCCCAAAGGTTCTTCTATGGCCTCCTGCTTGACCTTGCATCATAGTTGCAAGTGAAGGATGAAATCTATGGGAAGATTTGGAGTTAGGAAGAGATAGTAGCACAGTTCAGAGAGAAGCATTCTACTGAAGGTGAATTTACAGAGGAAATCAGAAGATGAAGAAGGAGAATATGGCTTGAATGTAGAGAATGAATTAGAGGACTGTTCATAGTTGTGGGGAAGAAAAAGTAGTGTGGAGTCAGGGAAGTGCTTAGTATAAGAAAAAGGAAGGGACACCTTAGTTGTTAGTAGAAACATATTAGCACATATAATTTATATTAAAGATGCATATATTATGAAAGACATTAGATTTTAGCCATGGGAGCTCACTCATCAGCCAGGCTTTGGGTTTATGCACACCAGGGGAATGTTCATTGACAAGTTTTTGTGCTGATTTCAGCATGGTCCAGCCTGAGACTTCCCTTAGCCTGCCTAGCTGTGTTGTCACTGTGTGCTAGAATAAGGGATGCCTTTTGGGGGAGATTGCTTCACACTCCTGGCAAAATGCTTCTTTCCCACCAGAGCCGCACCTCCCCGGGTTGCTCTGGCACTGTGGCTGTCATTATCACTGTACAAATAGGACACTGCAGGTGCCAACATGTCTTGATTGGCCTGTCTAGCAATAAAACAGCTAACGTGGTAAAACTCCTAACATGGATGCAGTTATACTGGTATGGTAGGGCTTATCTAGTATGTCTCTGTCACCTCCCTTTGGAGCTGTCCCGTGGTGCATTGATAACAGTTGCTCTCCGTGCAGGGATTGCAGTGAGTCATGGCTTTGTGCCTGTGGCTGAAGGAGCCACATGAGCTGTAGCCACTCTCTTCCTGGATCAAGGTAGTGCTACCCCTGGAGAAGGTCTGCCATGGGCTGTGGTCAGGATGTGGCTGCTGGGGCTGTTGGTAGTGTGCCATGGACATTTGTCTGCTTCCTCCCCTGCCCCTGTGTGCCTTGAGCACCCCAATAGTTCCCTGGCTCTGGGGCTGCTGTTGAGGTCCACTTGCTTACTGCTCTTCTCACCACCCCGGTTGAGAAAGTCCTAAAAGATCCCTCTGGACACCATAGATGTGCAGCTTTGGAGGTGTGGTGCTGCTCCACTCTGTACCTGCTCCTGAAGGTTTTCCTTCTAGTGCCACTCTGTGAGTGGAAATGCAGGTCCACACATCCATCCGTGACATCCCTCTGCTTCGTCTTTGACTACTGACTCTGTGGTGTCTTACCCCCCAAATCAGTTTGTCTGTCCATAGAGTTCCTCTTAGTTTCACTGGATATTTTAGGGCTTTGAAAGTTGTGCAGGTTTTATGGGTAAATATTTGGGTTACCATCTTCTAATGTTGTACCAGTCCATGGTATGAACTTGTTGGCTGTAGTTCCTGTACCTGGAAACTTCACCAGAGGACAGAGGTGAAATGGGAAAGTGTTACTTGAGTAGGTAAAAGAATGGCAGGTAGGTAAAAGAAGCAGCTCAAAATAATCAGTTGCATCAAATCTGCTTTATTAACTTCCTGTGGACTACCAAGGCAGTACTTTACTCTTGCTGGTTTGCCTCAAAGCTAATGCACCCTGGGACTGGCACTGTTAAAAATTACTTGAAATCTTAAAAATATGACAATTTCAGTTATTCTCTGGCTGTTTCAAGAGCTTCTTCCCAGGATTGAGAAAGAGTAGCTGTAGGGAATGACAATGGGCAAGAGTTCATGATTCTAATTTAAACTCTAAGCTCAAAACAAAATAAACCTGTCTCAAAACTTGCACCCTAAACTTTGAGCTGTCTAATGGTATTGGGTTGTTTTGTTTTCAAATGCAGAAAAGAAAAGCTTAATGTCTATGGGTCTTAATGTGTTCTTGTAAAGTATTCTATGCCCTGCTTGGGTTTATGTATCTTAAAGCCAGGGATCCTCCAATATTATTTTGGTTCATTATTTTTCTTTATTTTTGTGATTCCTAAAGGAAAACCAGTAGAAAACTTGAAAGGAAGCACAGCTATACCTGTCTTACAAGTCTGTTGTCGAGAGGGAACGCTTGTAACTGAATTATAAACCCTTACAGATAGGGGTACAGAAAGAAAATCAAAATGCTGGTTAACCCTTAGCTGTAGTCCAATACCATGAGTGACTGCAATAATCAAAGTAGTTCTTGGGGGAACTGGTGCAGCAGAGTTGCAAATAATGATGAGGTATTTGCTGACTGGAAGCCCTAATTAAATTTCTTTTTTGCTTCCCAGAAGCCTGATAGTGCTGTGTATCTCCAGTTATGTTATGGTGGCCTGATGGGTGAAAAATGCATTTTGTAGTGAGAGGTGCTTTTACATACAGATGCTCAGTAATTTACAGCTTGTTTCTGTGCAGTGGGCTTGGATGGTACTTTTGAAGGTGCTTAAGTAGATGGGCTGCTTACTGTCCTTTTGTTGTCTGATCTGAGCTATGTGCTCTTGGACTCAGTGGAGAGAAATAGGACAGAGGAACAGCCTCTGGAAATAACTCTCTCAGAATGAGATAAATTGCTCTTTACCTGAGTCTTTGCCTCTTAGGTAAAATGGGAACTTTTGATGAATGTCTCACTTTTATGTTTTCTGAACGTCTGAGATTGGACAGGTTGACCCCACTCTGCACCATGCATGTAGCAGCTCTTGCAGTCCATGTTCTTTGTGGGATATGTAGTAGGAGTGAAGATGCCTTTGGAAGTGAATGTATTAATGTGAGTGACGTTTAAAACCCCACTTGCCCATCATGGAAGGGAAACATCCATTTTCTCAAAATAACCTTGTAAGTAAGTGTTTTTGCATGTGCCAAGAGGTGAATGTGCATGTTCTAAGTCAGGATTCTCTGCACTCTTATATGAAATATGGAAACTTATATGAGGCAGTTTTTCTCAATCAAATCCCTCAGAAGTTTTTCAGAAATAAACCTATCAGTGGGAAAAGCAGTCAGTACCTTGTGTCTCTTCTCTGTGCTTCAGCATAAGCGCTGGGGACTTTCCTGTTCAGGTAGATTATACATCTATAGAGAATGCATTTAATCTAGGTTACTGTTTGTCGGGTGAGAATTATAGAGGTACTTTAGCTTTTTAATGATGTTGATAAGGGTTGTAATTAAGTGCCTGAAACTGTTTTTTTCAAATGCGTGCTTCTCTGCAAAGGATCCTTTCCCATCAAACCCGTTTGGTTTTTTTTTTCCCTACCTGTGTTGTTGTATTGCTTCTTCCTCTCTGTAACTTCAGCTAGTAGAATTTAGTCTGGTTGTGAACCTTGTTTAAATCTCAACCTGTCGTAAGTCCAAGTATCTTTTTTTTTATTGATACTTGGATTTTTTTGAGACAATATCCTGGATATTCCTTCAGCAGCTGCAGCAGACATTCCTGAAGTACTTGAAGTTTCAGATTCCGCAGCATTTGTTAAACTAAACTTTCAGTTGCATGATAATCTCCTGTATAAACCCAGAAGGAAGTGGAACTCTCATGTGCTTCTCTGATACTCAAGTTATCCACTGTACTTTACTTCAGGGTGAGGAGGTTGGAGGGAAGTACGGTGGGGAACTGATGCAATTTATTCCCAGCCACCCAGGAAATATGTGACAGAGGCACAATCTGAACCTCTGAACGCAGATAAGTTACGTGTTTTAATCAAAAGAGATCCCTTATTTTGCCTTAGAACTAGCTGGGAGCAGTTTTCGTTCTTACCCATGCCAAAGAGAGGGAAGACTTCGCATGCTGACCCTGTGGTCTCTTAGAACCTGCCCAGAGAAAGACTCTAAATGTTCTTAGGTGACTGGGTGGGTGGATCTTATTGAGTGAGTTGCATGGTACCCCTGCTTATTTTACTTGTATTTGTGGTGGAATTATGTGCTGGCCTGCAGTTGGTGAGGTTTCTGCTTAACTGTCTTTTGCAGAAAGGCCTGAACTGAATTGCTCACATTTAACTGTATTGCTGTCTGTAACGGAGGTGAGGAAGGTATTATATTATTTTACCATGACTAAACAGCAGCTTTAATACCTTTAAAATTCGTATATTGACATTTATGAGCAGATATCACATTACAGTGATAGCTTCAGGGGACTTCTGCTGCATATGAGAGCTCTTGGTTGATTTAGAAAGCAAATAAATAAAATTTTAAAGGTACCCTAACACAACTAAGCATGTTAAATCGAAAATGCAAGGTGATGCTATATGCTTAGATTATCCTGTCAACCACTGCTATTTCAGCAGATGAAGTTAATGATGTACTGTCGCAGGAGAAGGAACAAAAGGTGCATCACTGAGAACTACAGGGGAGTCTAGGATGTGAGAGCTTGTCCTGGAGTCTGTTTGGGTTAGGCCCTGTACTGCCGAGTTGGGATTTGGCAGAGCTGGCATGACTCCAGGCTCCCTTAACTTGTCGCCTTCGCTGTGTTTCTGGTGTGGTCTTGTGGAGGAAGAAAGAATGTCAGCCTATTAATAGTGACAGCACAGGCTTTCTCATCTTCATCTCTTAAAAATCACTGGAATGCTTTGAATAACAAATAAATGAAAAGTCTTGTCTTTTTTTTTTCTTTTTTGTTTTTAATCCAAGTGTTGTGAAAGGTGTAGTTTGCTCTTCCTTTCCCCCGTGTGGAACACACTGAAATTCTCTGATCTGACTTGTCCTTGGGGGCTATGGAGAGCACTCTGTGCAGCTCCCCCTGTGTGTTTTCACCAAGAGTTTAGTTCTGGGGCGATGACAAGTGAATGTGGAGAAAATGTTTCAAGTCATGTGAAAGTAATGTTACTTGCTAAATAACTTGAGTGATAAAACAAGGAATGGGAAAAGCTTTTCTTAGCCTTTTTGCAATCTTATATGGCAAGGAATGAAAATCTTTAATACTGACCTAATTTTATTTGTATTTAAGATCAAAGAGCCCCCATGAATGAGTTGCTTGTCTTGTCTGTCAGTGGCTTTATGGTCTCCTGAATGGCTTGAGGCACTAAATCAGTTCTGAGTAATGCTACCTTTCCTTAGGTTTCATCTGAAGTAATGGAAGAGTGCTCTAGTTTCTTCTTCAGGAATAAAGTTATATTTGTTATTGAGAAGACTTCTTTTGGGCTAATTGCTGAGTTTGGAGGTGCCTCCTCCTCATGGAGGCAATGCTTGTGCTGGGCTTGGGGAAAGGATGAAAGAAATGAGCAATGAAACCACTGTCATTGACACTGCCACTTTGTTCACTGATCAAGTCCTTGCTGTGATCAGGGCTGGCTTTGGAGTGTCCTCATCTGCTGCTGCTCTGCACCTCTAAGCTCCTTGTGAACAGGGTGTGTGGTCACTGCGTGCTGGTGGTGTGAGAAAGCATGTTTTGTATACATATGCTATGGTTGCACTGGGCTATGTGGGAAGGGGGAAGGTTTTATTTTGTGCTCCCTGTAAGAAGGATTGCAGAAAGGGGAAGGGAAGGTTAGGCAGACAGATGGAACACCTTGGGTAGTATCTAGTTGCTTTATTCCTGCAGGGAGAAGGATTCTGCCGGCTTACACGATTCAGAGCTGTGCTGAAAGCACTGGGTCTTGGAGGTACCTGGGATTGCTGGAGAATCTCTTGACCTGGTAGCACTGTAATGTGGATTTTAGTCTTTCTCTGTAACTCAGATAGGAGAAGACGGGAGAAAGAAATGTGAACATTTCAGATCTATGAAGATGGCATCAAAGTAGTTTGTAGATCCTTGTGAGTTTGGAAACAAAGCCATTAGGCTTGAGTGTTAAAGTGTTTTGTTACTGTTAAAATCTGTTCACCCCAAACGATTCCTATGCTTAGGAAAAGAGGAGATTCTTCTTAAGGGAAGAATCCCAAACCCTCTTCCTTCTTCTTTAAGAATTCTTTTTGTGGGTGCCCTTGTCTCAGCTTTTGGCTGTTGTGAAATGGCAGATGTAGATGAAAACACACTGAAGAGGATGTGGGTGGTGTGGTACCTCTGGGTAGTTGTGGTAGTTGTGTCTGCTGAGCCTTGACTGCTTGTGGATCTTTGTCAGTGGTGGTGGATGCTGCTGACTTGGCAGTGCCTCTTCTCACCTCCTCTGCTTGAGGATGGTGCTCATTTGTGGGAGTGAGAGGTGCCCAATAAATGGGTAATATCACAAAGCAACTTGTGTTGCTGAAATTTACCAAAACCTTTTTGTCAAGGTTAGCTGAAGAGTTTGGGTTGTGTTTTTCTTGCAGGAGCTCTTGGTTTAAAGCTCCATTAATTGCGTGTCAATTACCGTATGTGTTATGGTAATAACCAAGAGTGGAAAAAACTAGATTTTTTTCAGTAAACATTTCACCTAGTAAAATTTTAATAGCTTGTCCATCTTCAGAGGCCATTCCCTTTTCTCCTGTGCAGACTGTGTGCCCAGCAGCAGTGCAGAGTGTTTCCCAGAGAGATGTGTTTATAACCTGACCCTGAGATGCTGCTTTTTCCAAGACGCGGATAGGGTTATTCCAAAGATGCTCAATCCCGAGTTTCTTTGCAAGGCAGAGATTGAGTTTGCTTCTGCTGTGCTGGATTTTGTGGGTTTCTTTTAATAGTGACTATGGACAGCTTTGAAAGATGACAAAAACAACATGCTGAAATGACTAGGGACTTGTGTCTGATTCACAGCCGTCAGCAAAACCACCTCATTTCGGGAATGGTTCTGCGTGACAGCAGATAGTCTTGTGAGCACCCGAGCCTAACTTCTCTTCAACAAATATGGGATTTCATGGTTTGAATGTTTTGAGGGAAATGTTTTGAACATCTTTGCTGTCTTAGGCCAGCAGGAATGCAAACCTTAACAGATTATGAAACCACCTGTATACTAATAATTTAAGAGATGTAAATGTCATTTGAGAGATAAAAAAGTGTGGTGGAATAAGAGCATGATAGAAACCATCCCTGTGCAGAGTTGAGGTGTATATTGGTTTAGCTTACATTTTTTTTGTAAAGCTAAAAGTAATTTGACTCTTCAGGAACAGACCCTGTCTGCTGAAGTCAAAGGAACTATGCTGAGTGTCAGTCTGGCTCTGGAGCTTGTGGTTAGAGCTGTGTGGGCAAAGGCTGGCACATTTTTGGTTTGAGACAATGTTCACTTGTCAGACTTGAGAGAAAGAAGTATTCTTTCTAGAAATAACACTTTTCGGAAGTGCCTCAGGTCCTTAACTTCTTTGACTTATTCTTTAATCTTTTCATGTATAATGAATTTTGTAATTTTGCCCTTTTTCTTAGTGGTGGCAGGTTTCTCTCCCTTTGTGTGGTTTGTTTTGTCCTTGCTGTCTTCCCTCATACTCATCTGATGTGGGTGAATTCCTGCTGCTAGTCTCCCTTCCTCTAAACTCTATACCCATCATCTTTTGCATTTCTTCCTCTAGGCTTGTCTGTTTTGGTTTTTTTTTGTCTAAAAGTAACTAAGAAATAGAAAGAATATGGTTAAATCCACATGACTTCTGGTATATTGGCTGTAGTTCTGCCAGGATGAATGAGGTATATTTGTTTTTACATTAATGTGTTGTTCCACATGCATTCTGTACCTTCTTTCCTTTTTTTTTTTTTNTTTTTTTTTTTTTTTTTTTTTTTTTTTTTTTTTTTTTTTTTTTTTTTTTTTTTGTTGGTCTCTTTTTACCCTGGGTTTCTGAAGAAATGAAGCGTTGTCCATTTCATTCTGTCCTCAACACTTTTTCAAGTTCAGGGCTGACTTCAGCTGTGTTTTGATTTGGGTTATGGATCTGAAAGCCTTACAAGTTTCATGCAAAAATAGATGACTAGGTAGATAGGAGTGAGAGTCTGTTTGCTTTTGTTCTCCCCCTGCTTCTCAGTTAAACCCCCTCATTATTGATCATTGACAAGGTGTGTGCCCAAGCTTCAGGTTACCCTTGCTTGCAGATCTGTCTTCTGCTCCAGTGGGGTATTTTCTTTTTACCCTGGTCGTTCAGAGAAAAAGGGTAAAAACTTCATTTTCTAAAGTTCAGGTGTTCCCCCATAAGTCAGAGGAGCTCTGAGGGGGGGATGATCTCTCTCAGGGCTTTTGTCTCCACTGGGATTGAAGATGTGAGATTTGGATATGCTCACTAAAGTGCCTTGAAAGTCTTCGTCTAGACAAGGCATGCTGCCCTTGACACATGCTAAGTTGGTGTGGTTTAAAGCCTCGGGTGCTTAGTGTGTGCTAACCTCGGGAGGTAAATCCAGGGCTAGACAAGCCCCCTGAGGAGGTGATGGACAAGGTGGGGATTTCTTTGCATTTGCTGTGACTTCAGCTGGTGCCTGAATGCAAAACTACTAGTAAACAGTCATTAGCCCTGAATGTTTTTCCTCTTGTCAGGTCCTGTCCGAATAGGGGCTTTTTCATGACACATGTTTGTTGGCTCCTGTTTCTCTTTTAAGGAAAGCAGTTAAACTGGGCAATAACCACCAGTAATTCAGTGCTCTGTTAAGCATGTAATAAACCAAGCCCCAGATCTCTTGTCTGGAGCCATTAGAGACTGCCACCCTTTGTTTCTCTCTTGGTGGGGAGGAGGGAAGAAATGGGGCACGACCAGCTTTTGGTGTGGGAAGGACAAAAGGGCACCAAACAGGGGAGAGGTGTGATGGTGCAGTGCTCCCAGGACAGGGACCACCATCCTGCCTGGAGAGTGCAGGGTCAAACCCCAGCCTGTGCTCTCTGCCTGTGATGGCAAAACATTGTGAAGTCTACTTCAGATTTGTTCAAAAAGGAGTTGTAGCCCCTTGTGATTGGTGCCAATTCAAGTATGGGTCTCAGTTCATCCTTCTGATGCAGTCACCTCTCCTTGACTGCAAGGCTTGCTATCATATTCTGGCCTTTGTTTAATCCAAGAGCAGCCAGTAGCTGATACTATTCTGCTCTGCTTGCAGTCATTGCTAAAATACAGCTTTCTACTGAGGGATCAAGTGGACTTTGTTAGAATTTTTGGTTCAGGTTTTTTTTTTTGTTTGTGGGGGTTTTTTTGTTTTTTTTTTTTAATAAAACTACTCGATGTGAGTGTTGGCACAGAAATGAAACAAAGCAAAGGCTTTAGCCAGTGTGTGGGTACATATTTAAGACGTGTGTTACAAAGTTCTGGGGAACTCTGTGAACTCTGTAAAAAATAAAATTGAAGTGCCATCTTATCTCTGAACTTAAGAACTTTAAGCCTAAAATACAGCCTCTGAAAATCAGTTTGCTCTTTAACAAAGAGAATGACTTTGTACTCTTTCTCTCTATGATCCTGCAAAAAGCATTTCCAGAGGGTACCTTTCTTATACTTATGCAGAACAAATTTTAGCAAAGCATTTCATTTTCTTCACTCTTCAGATTTATGAAAATGAACTCCATCATGACTTTTCAAAGTGTGGGTTTAAGTAGAAGCTCTCAAGGCATTTCAGTGCTGGTTCTGATGCAGCTGTTAGTTTAAGAAATCTCTTTTTAAACTGGGGGTGGCTGTTAATTTTATTCAGGAGAGAAAAATGCAGTGTTGAGCTGGATAAACTGTAGTTTAGCTGATACTTACTTTGAGATTGGGTGTGGCAGGTAAAAAGACATTCTATCAGAAACATGAAAGAAGAAAGACTGGTTTAAATTTTGTTACAACAAATTTTTAACAACCTTTTCTAAAATTTTCTCCTTCTGCAACATAAATTACCAGGACTGCCATCTGGGAGAGCCCCCCCTTGGCATCCTGCTTTGACTTCTTTATTGCAACACTTCTGCCTTTTCAAAATGTATTGTGAATTTTAGATGCTCAGTGCAGTTCACTGTAGGACATATAATATACATGAACTTTAGTTTCTTGGTCCTCAGGTGTAAGGAGGTGCCTAGTGGCTCTGTAAATGCTGAATGGCAGTGCATAAGATAATAGGTGCTAGGCAGCTGTTAAAGAGGAAGTGGGGGAATCGAGGGAGGCGAGGAGGTTGTCTCCGTGGGTCTGCCTTCATTAGCTTGGCGTGAAGCTTCCATGTGGACCGTCACCACATCCTGTCACCACATCCCGTCTCTGGCTCTGTGGGTTAGCCTGTGCAATTGTCCCCCTGAGACTGTGTGGGCATCATGGCCTTAAGAAATGGTCCATTTAATTTGTCTAGATGATAATAGCTTTTGATGGGGGAAGCTTTAAATGTGGAGTTACTGCCTTTGGAGCCTGGAGCTTAGTCACAGTTTTCCTTGCCTGATTGTGCTTCTCTTCTGCAGATGTGTTTGAGGTGATCCACTCCATGCACAGAAGCGATGCTCTCCCCTTGGGAGCCGTTCACCCCTTTGGTTTGATTCAGACTCTGCTGTCCAGGAACTGCTTTTCCTGTCCTTCCTGGGTGCAGAGTGGATGGGAGAGCAGGGACACACAGCTGGCTTATTATACTCAGTTTCCCAGCCTGCCAGGTTTACCAGATGAAGTAGAATTAGTTATCTGTTCAGAGCTTTTTCACCTCGTGGATGAATTGAGAGCTGTGTAAGGGTGTCTATGGCCTAGTGCCATACAGAGAGCAGTGGAGGATGAAGAAACTGCTGTAGGTCTCGTCTCCAGCCTTCCACATGCTGATTGCCCCTGTATCCTGGATTCAGTCTCTCAGGTGCTGGACAGTAATGCAGTGGTCTCTTGGGTAGCAGCAGGCAACAAATTATAAAGATCAAAACTCTCTCACTTGGATGTCTGCAGTTTTGAATGTACTCGCATAGCCTTTTTTCCCCCAAGAAAATCATAATTGCATCTATTTTTTAAGATGCTCTCCTCTCTGCCCCCCACTGCCCCCGTCCCAATCCCCCCTTGATCTCCAAGGAGGTGACAGCTGTGGAAGGATTGAGCCAAGTCTGGTTTTTTAGGTATTAGGAGGTACTTAGAGCAGTTTCTGCTGAGACTACCATCTGGACAAAGATTCATTTACTGAGGAGCTGCAGTGGTTCCAGGGGGAGACTGTTCACATGGGGTATGTGGGGTACCAGCAGGCTGAAAAGGCAGTAAGGGAAGATACAGGCTTTTCCATGGTTACTCTAGGATGCTGTGTTTCTTGAAGTTTTTACTGGATGAAAAAAAGCAAGTAGTTGTTGCAGATGGGCTGGTGCTGACCTCTGTAATGTACTGGGTAGGCAAAGGACTCTAATCATTGTTAATCACTCCTATATGGCAAATTCACTAATAATATAGGTGCTCCACTACTTGGGAATCACCTTTTCCTTCCAATTATCTGGTCCTGTACCCATCCCATACAGGAATTGCTGAAAGTAGCTTCAGTTCTTGGGAAGAGTTTAAATTGCAGCGTGTTTTCAGCTTGACCCCTCAAAGTATTTGGCTCTTGCCCTTGGACACAGATCTTGTTAGTCCTGCTCTGGTGAATTTAACTGGCTGTGTTTCATACTCTCTGTGCTGGCATTGATTGAAGATTAGAGCCGAGTGGACACACCACACATGTCCCACTCTGGGGGCATTGTACTGGTGGGGCTTCACATCTAGGCACCAGAAGGATTAAAGGACATGCTTTGGAAAGATACTGCTTCATCTTGCTGATAAGCAGCACTGAGCACACAGGAAGGGGAGAGGGTTAATGCCCCTTTTACCCAGGGTCTGTTTAAAGAAAGGCAGTAATTTAACTAAAATATACATCCACATTTCATTTCTGTTTAAACTGAAATTACTGAGTAAAGAAATGCATCCTGGGAACAGATTAAGCTGTATGCTGGGAAAGGAGCACATTTCTCTCTTGCTCACTTCACAGCAATACGCTTCAGGGTTTTTTGTATTAAATATTTGATAAATCTCTAGTAGACTTGAATTCTGTGTGGTTTAATTACGTTTGATTTTTTAAGTCTGCAGGATTCTGACATCTTTTTTTTCATCATGGTCCTTTTTCATCATGAAATGAGCTCTTGGTTATAATTGTAGCCACATCCTGGTGATGGGCAGAATGATCCCTGTGGAGCTGGCCATAAGGCTGGATTTTCAACTCTGGGAGGTCCAGAAAGCTCTGGTCTTGAAATTTGTTGCTTCAGAAATATTTGGTTTACTTTGTTGTATTATCATAAGGTTGGTTTTATTGCTATTTCCCATACTTTATTAAAAATGCAAACATATGTATTTCCTTGTAATGAACCCTTTCTTTTTTTGCTGTTAGCAGCAGTTTGCTATAGGACTGATAGCAGCCAGTGCTTCCAGGCATGGTGGGATGGCCAGCGAGGAGTGGTGGGAAGTATTTGCTCCTTCTATTTTTTTTTTTAATATTTTATCAGAAAATATTTGGGGTTTTTTTCGTTGGTTGGTTGGCCTGGTTTTGTTTGGCTTTGTTTGGTTGGTGGTTTTTTTTTTTTGAGCTGGAGAGAGGTTATTTCTCCCTGTGCATTCTAGAGCAGGAGTCTGGATCTTCCTCTCTTGTTGAGTTATATTTGGAGCATTATCTGCCCTCTGCGTGTTGTAAGTATTGTTTTGCCACTGGCCTCTGTGCCTGTTTGCTTTCGTCCCCCCACTCCCAGCTGGGCACAGCCTTGACTTTTCACCTGTCCCCTGCCTTGCATTCCCAGCCTTTGGATAAACTTGTCTTGTCAGGGAACCATGGGCACAGGTGATTTCTGCTGAAATGCACCTGCATTTGTCTCTGTGTAATTTATATCAGCCAGTGCAGTGGAGTTCTCAAAACACTGAAAGGAGAGGAAGGAGGTCAAGAGGAAAAGAATCCAACCCAACCAACCAGCCCTGAGCTGTTTCAGGCAGCCTATTCTTGCTATTTCTTTGTCACTCATGTGCTTGGGGACTGCAGAGGATAAGAAAAAAAAATATACATCCACTCCAGAGAGAACTTGTTTTGCTTATTCATAGTACAGATATCTTTCCTAGCAAGAACACAGATTTTTTTTTTAAGGGAAAAGTGCTGATTCTGTGTGAGCAATCGTTATTTTGTTGTGAGTAATGAATATATTCCTGTGTAAAGCAGGACTGTTAAAAAATTCTTTTGCCCAGCTGGGGGTGCAGGCTGGTGTTTGGTGGTCTTTCCCCATTTCTCCTTATTTTGACCAGCTATTTAAAGCTGGTCAAAAGATATCATCAGTATATATTTTGAAACTCTCCTTATTTTGACCAGCTATTTGTAGCTGGTCAAAATGAATTATCAGTATATATTTTGCAGCTATTTGTCTTTTGAGAGACCCTTTCTGGAGATGTTTTTTGTGACTTAATTTTTTTCTCCCCAACCCCCCCCCGCCCCCCCCCAATGATATTTTCTTGGTCTCTCAGTTTGCATTTTCCATTCTTCAGAATATTTAATACTTGAGACATTAATCTTTCTTCAGTCTGTTTTCCATAAGGTTATAGGTATGTAAGAAATGCTGGAGACAGCTAAAACAAAGGACCTTCCCAGACAAGAAATATAATACAAGCCACCTGACTAGCTTGGTCTTGTCCAGCTGCCCGCTAGCAGTCCTCCTTTTCCCTCAGCCTCAGGGCCTCCGTGAAGTCTCTCCCCTCCAGATTTGCCAAGTGCTTGGTTGCCTGTTAATCACCACTAATAAAAGCATGTTTAAGATCAGGCGGGTGTCTAGGGATACTTGTCAAGACTATATGTCTCCTCAGTCTCTGCAGCTTTTTCCAGCAGTGAGTGTGGATGGAGTGACTCAGACCCCCAAAGTGCAGCTGAGTGAGCAGTTCGCCTGTGGCTGCCGGCTTGGCCATTTCCCTCTTAGCCCTGCTTTGTTCAGAGAGAGGTATCAGGCAGATCCTCATTTTTCAGGAGACATCAGGGAGGTTGTGTTGTGTATGGCTGGGTAGAGGATATGTTAGGCACAGCACTAGTGAAACTTTTGCTGAAGGGCTGCAGCTCACCCTACACCTTACTCTGAGGCCAGATGTGTTTTAAGGGGGTTCAGCTACTATGGACAGCCATGGAAAGCTGCTCTCAGCATGGATATGGGTCACAGGGTCATGGTCACATAGCAGATGAGGGTTGATCTGTCAGGGCTCCTGTTAGCCATGGATGACCCTGTGTCTGACTGCAGGTTTGAAATCTTAAGCTCAGGTGGGAGCTTTGTCCATCACCTGCCTCAGCTGGTGCTTGTCAGCACCTTGGTGTTTCCCAATGCCAGTTCAACTCCTTGTCAATTCCTCTCTGTTATACAAGTCATTTGCTGACAAAACAAAGATCTGGGTCACTGCTCTTAAAATAGATTCAGCATTAGGCAAATTGCTCAAGCAAGCTCTCCTTTCCTCTGAGAAGGCAATGTCAACCCAACCTCATAAGGATACCCCTAAGAAGCACAGCATCCTTCCGTAGAGGCCCTGTCAATTTAGCACACTTGCCTAATACACTTTCAAAATACAATGTCCAGCTGTTTGCTCAACATTTGACTTGTGCCTTAGGGAGTAGGGGATTTTTTCTTTACATTAATACAGATATATGGTCAATATGAGTTGTTTTGGGGTTTTTTGTTTAGTTTGGGGGGTTTTTTTGATTTTGTGTTGGTGTTTTTTTGTTTGTTTGTTTGTTTGTTTGTTTGTTTTTTGTGATAGTCCTTGCAAATCGTTTCTTTGTGCTTTCATCCCTGGAAGTGTGATTCGCACATTTAACTTTAATCTGTAACAGCCATAATAAATGATAACTATATAAGGTGATTGTTGCTTTTGCTTAAAGGCAGAGTCTGGTGGTGCCACTTTCATCTTGATAACAATCATCCTGTAACTGCTTTGAACACGCTGTGCCAAGTTCACATGTGAGTGCACAACCGGTCAAGGTTGAATTACTCATGAAATTAATTTTTAAGGTCACAGCCAGGCTTCTGTGGACTGTGATCCTGAGATTGTAGGACAGTTTGCTGTACCACATGCCCTCCCCCCAGAGTTCTGTGGGCTTCCTGGGCCTGGGCTGCAAAGCGTGCTGCCTGGCAGTTTCTTCTGCTTGTGCAGGGGATTTCTTCCACTTTGAAGAGGACTACTGTTGCTGGGAGTGGGACTGGAAAACTCTGATCAGAAAAGTGGAACTGGGGAGCAGAATATTGGTTCTTCTTGCTCATCAGAATTCACCTCTCTGTGTCTATTGACATTAATGTGGGCATGGAAAGCACAGTAGCCATTGGTTTGATGAACTGTGAACTCTAGGTGGAATTTCCCAACTGAAGAGCGGTGGTGGGAGTGCTCACCAAATACAGGGAATGCTAACAATTCTGTAGTTTCTTAGCAAGAGCACTTGGCTAGTAGGGAGTTGGGATGCAAGCTCTTCCTTTGGGATGTGATCTCTTATCTTCTTCCCCATACTTCAGCTACTGTCATGCAGCAAAGTCTTGATAGATTTGATCCTGCTCTCTTTCTGAAACTTTAATGCATGTGTGAATAAAATCTGATTGATTTGGGAAGGAGGTGATACAATGCATATGGCTTTGTGTGATACATCATCATGTAGAGAATCTCCTAAAAAGTTCCATGTCTGCACATCTAAGAATGTTGAAATACTATTCAGGTGAAGAGAGGATGGTGGGTTTGTTGTTACTGACAGCTCTTCCACTTGGAAGAGGAGATGTGGGGATGATATTACCTACTTCAGCCCCCTCCCAACAGTGTACTTTCAGGAAGAGCAGAGTGCTTCAGTACTGCTGAGGAGTGGGAGGGGAGGGCAGGCTGACACAAGGAGTGGGTGTTGGTAGGTACCAGTTTTACCCCCAGTGATGGACTGAGGAACAGAGGGAGTCAAATACTTCTGTAGAAACTGTCCTTGATGGGAGCAGAAAGCTCCCTCCTTTATCTGGCCTGTAGGGCCCAGTGGTTTGTAAATCCAAACTGTCTTTGTCTTGTCAGCTAAGAACATTTCTTCTCACACACTAGGGGAAAAATCAAGGATCACCGTGGTAACTATTAATGAGGTTTCTCTACTTTCCCTGTGTTGAAATGTTACTTTGTTTCCTTCTTCCTTAATGAGGAAGCTGAAATACCAGTCAGTGATTTTAAACGGCCTACTCCAAAGGACATTGTTACTTTAGAAAGTAACTCCTTTATTTTGCAATGCTGCATTGAGGTTAATCCTGACCTGGAGCCTAGCATTTGCCTTTTCATTTTGGATTCTTCCCACTCCCAAATCACAGATCTAATCAAATTAAACAGAAATGAAAGATGGCAAACTGGGAGGAGGCTTTGTAACTGTTTTCGTAAAGAGGCTGGTTCTTGTCCTGGTGGAGCCTTTTTCAGTGATGCTTTGGGAGCAGAAAATACTTGTTTGCCCCAAATCATTAAGTCAGGAAGATGGACTGAAGGAGAATCAAAAATTGTTTCAGGTGGTTGCCACTCTTTTTATTTCATCATTTCTGAAGTTTTGCCGTACTGAGCCCAGCACAAAAACTGAGTGACCTTCAGCTGCTGTTACATCTTCATTTGGGAGCTGAGCTCTGGTCTTGATTTTATGCTTAAACGTTTTATTCAGAAAGGTGAGGACTGGGACAGAGAACTCTTTGCTGGCACATGGGTGTGCTTATGAGATCAGGCCCAGAGTCATTCATGTGATAGTACTGTGATGCATGGAGTGGATTTTTCAGCAGAGTGATGCTGTGCTGCTGTACACTTCAGATTCTTGTTGTATCTTTAAAAAATAGTTACCTATCTTCTCTATCTTCAGCAATTTTTTTACAGAATTACAGAAATTACTTCAGAAATGGTTGTGTTGTTTTTTGTTTTCTTTTTTTCCTAGGGATGGTGTATTCACATGGGCTAGAAAAATAGCAAAAAGCAAATAGAAGCTTGCTGGAATGGTACTGGGGCTTGTGCTCTGCTTTTAGATATTATTCTCTTTGCTGAAGATATTGAGCTAAATTTTAGTCAGGGTTTGAATGTTGAAATCACATGAGGCGCTAATTTTGACTCAAGAGGTAAGACAACAAAAGGAAGATGAGGAGAAGGGTGGATGTAATGCAGAGATGTTGAATTAGTGTGTTAAAGCCACATGCAGAATATTCCTATTCAGGCATTTCATGCAGCTTCTAAGAGCTCTCACTACCATGTTGTTGCTTGGTCTCCTCTGTGTCGTTACCATGAATTTTTCAGTGTATGAGAGAACTGTGTGTGTACTGCACATCAGAATAATATAAATCATGCATGTTAACATACAAAAGGGATAACGCTAACTGCTCTGTCAGGCTGATAGTGTCTTTATAATCAGGATTTCTAAATCAATGTCCTCCCCTCAAAGTATGGAGCTATGACAGCTGTCCCTTGGACATTCGTCTGTGTGTATTCATTTTTTGTTCCTGTATCAATCACTAGCTTTATGCAAGGCTTGATCAGGTTGATAAAAGACTAAAAAGGATCCATCTAATACAATTTATAGTGAAAGTGGCACAGTAAGTTCCTCCTGCATGAACAGCATTCCCCTGATATATCAAGGAGACCTGATTATACAACAGGACTAATCAGCTCTGGATGCTGCCATGAATTATGAGTTGGCTTAAGTGCTGTGATACACATTTCTGCCTTAAATTATGTCAGAATCAAAACAGAAAACCAGAGCAGAAAGCCCAAATGTCGACAAGGCTTATCTTCTTTAGGTCTCTATCAGGGTTAAGGAAGAGGTTTCTTAATGTAATTATAACCTGTCTCTTCTATCCAGGCTAGCAAAAATAAACCAGGTTATATTGGAGCTTCACTGCATAATATTACACAACCATGCTTATTTAAATGTAGGTGTTTTTGTAATATGCCTTGTCCCTTAATGAGAGTCATGGATAAAGTGTGTTGACCCGCTGAAACTGCTTAATATAGAGGTACAACATTTATGGAAGTTACAGTCAACCCAACATGTTCATGCTTCGGGCAGAAAAAAAGGTGGAAGATAATGCATGTGTTAAAAAATATCTGCCTGGTGTAGCTATATGCCTTTTTCATCCTATGGAGAGCAAATGAGTTGTTCCCCCTCTCCCTTTCTTTCTTTGTATGTTTTCCATTTTTATTTTGCTATTTACAGTGGTGTAATTTTGGCACCTTATGCACACAGCCTCTGCAGTTTTTTTTCATTTCAGATGCCTACAATTAATGTCCAAGTCTTGCCTATTTACTCAGACTTGGTTGCATCTGTGGTTGAGAGATGAATAGGTGCTTCCAGGTGATTCATCTGACCTATCTTAGACCCTGATGAAAAAGTGACTAGCTGAAACTAGCAGTTAGGTGCCCTGGATTGGGACAGATGTGTTCTCTCTCTCCACCTGCATAGTATCCCCAGCTCAGGTCACTTTGTGAAGAGGATGAGGAGGGTGGCCTATCCCTGGTAATTGCCAAACCAGTTCCACAGCTGTTAGGTGAGTTTTGGGGGTAAGTGTGCTTGGGAGGTGGTGATCCAGACCAAGGGGCTTTCAGCACCATACTGGCTGTGGAGAACTCAGCTGTTTCTTAGATATGCAAATTCACTCCCTCTCATTTGGCTGGGAGAACTGGGTGTCTGAGTCTCCTCATGATGAGATTGTTTGTTTGTTTATCTGCATGGGATTTTCAACATTATAAATTCTGAGTATAATTATAATAATAGATGGCATGGTTATTTCACAAACATGTGCCCTCTGCTGTGATCAGCTACTGCATTCAGGAACCAGGCTGCCCAGCTACAGCTTTGTACCCTCTTGCCATGTCTGTATTCTGGTTGTTCCATGTTTCCCATCCTCAGGAGCAGCAGCAGTTTCCATGCATTAAGAAAAAAAAAATAAAGGAATGCTGTGAAAATTTTTGGGGTTGTCCTGTCCAGAGGCAGTGGTTCTTGTGGGTCATTTCCAACTCAGGATATTCTATTTCTGTGATTCTAACATGATTTTGGAAAGAGGAAATTATTAATGGATTGGTAAGAAGCAGCACTCTGTTGCCTTATTTTTGTGCTAGGAGTAGGGAGTGACACAGCCCCTGTGACGTGCAAGGTGCGTCTTTGGAGAAAAGCTGGCACCTACCTTGCAAATAATTACAGTCTAAGCAAGCTTGGAAAAGGGGTGGAGTGCAGGGAATAATTTAATCTGTGAAGGATTTGTTGTACAGTGAGGTCGACTTCTCTTGGTTCTCATTCAGTTTTTCTTCTCGGGTTTTACCCTTAGAGGGTTCAAGTGACAGAGTGAGGGGATACTGCTGCTCATATGCTTCTCTTTGGAGGGGACTCTCAAAATTTGATTCCCTAAATTTAAACCTGGGTGTTTCTCCAGCTTTTCTTTCAGCAGACATGTGAGCTGGGAGAGCTCGGCCCTTCCCCACCACCATCTCTTTGGCTGGGCTGGTACAGCCCTGGCAGCAGCTGAATTTCAGTCCCTGTCCAGCTGCACAAAGTGGCTCTAGGTGCCAGAGCAGTGTGGTGGGAGGAAGAGGAGGAAGAGGAGGAGGAGGGGTGCTTGGCTGTGCTGTTGAAACAAGAGCTTGTGGTTGGAGGCTGTCAGTTTGTGTAAGCTGGTTTAGGGCTTTTTAATACTGGATCAGAAACATTCTCATCAGATCTGAATCTTTGCTGTGCAAAGTCAGCTAGTTCAAATCTGTAAGCATTTATTTATTTATTTACTTTGTTTACACAGGTTAACTTCTCGCTGATGGGGCTTTGTGCTGGTTTGGGTGTTCTCCTCCTGGAGCCAGTGGAAAGCTGGCAGGGTGTCCAAGCTTTGGCTAATGCAAGAGCAATGTGGCTGGCTGCTGGCTTCTTGCTGGCATTTTGGGGTGGGGCTGCAGCCGGCTTTGCTTGCCCCACGGGTGCCTGCTGGCTGGCTGGCGGCGGCGCTGGCAGCTTGTGGGGAAAGGTCCGGACGGTCCCCAGCTGGCACTGGTGCCTGGCAAAGCCGTGGCAGTGTGGCACTTCTTGCTGGGCTGGCCTGGCCCAGGGACAGCCACTGTGGCATGTACCCAGCTGAAAGAGGGTTTCACGCACCTCTGTGAGCGTTTTAGGGGCACAGCGTGCTGGGCAGGATGCCCTAGCAAGGTGCCCCCTCTGCAGTCCCCACTGCCCTTGCTGGGGTGACCTGTCAGCTGGAAACTGTTTCCTTGAGTGTTGGAGCACATGCATAAACATAAAATGTATTGAAAATGTCAGGCTGGAGCACTGATGGGAGATCCCTCAAATCTCACCTGTGCTGTGAAGGCCTCATCCAGGCTCCTTTCCTTGGAGTACGTCACAGCCTGAGTAAATGGTTCTTAACTGTGCTGAGGAGCACCCCACAGCTTATCTCCATCAAAGCAGGCCATGGGGCTTCCAGATGCTTTCAGCTTTGTCTTGAACAGTTTCACATGTATGCTGCTGATTCTGAGTGAACATCACATGGGGCCTGTTAAAATGAGGCAAAATCCTATTTAGCTGATAGTTTCTCCTGCCTGAAAGAGAGGTAAGAAAACCTGTGCCCCTTTTCTTCCCCTCTCCTCCTCCTCCTGGTCCCTGTGTCTGCGGGACAGAGGAGGTACTGGCCAGTGCAATACCCAATCCATTCTTTTTGGTTTGTTGTTGTTTCTTGATGGGAGATCAAATCAAGATGCAAACACTACATCAGAAAATAGATTGATAGAGCATTTAGTTTTACCCGGAAGCTGTGGTAAGGGTGTGCAACTTTCTTGCTAAGTTTTTCCCTGAAATTGTATTTTGGCTGTGCAGCCCTTTTATTTGTTTGAACCAAGGGAGCTCCCTCCTTATGTTTACTGTTTTTCCCTTTTACAAGTCAAACATCCCTCAGGTGTGCAGCTGAGCCAGCTTGAGTGGGTGGGACTGAAGGCAAGAGGAGGACAAGCATATGCAGGAAGAGACATATTCTGGATTCCTGCTGTGGAGATGAGTAATCGCTCGTGGTTAAGGCAAAACAGGCGAGTTACAAATAGAGTTTTGTCTATTCCTTACATCTCTTTTTCCCACTGGAGAGATATATACCTTTTCGTGATTAAGGTCTAAACACCTGAGCCCCAGGATTGCAGAAAAAGATACAGGCTATGTTTTTTGTTGGTATTGGACAAAACTTGTGAATTACCTTACTACTGTTCTCATTTTACTGTGAACTTTGAAAAGATGATCTATAGCCACATGTCAAATACCAGATAATCTGTGAAAGGGGTTGTTACATAGGAGGTGCTTGTGTACTGTCTGGGTATGAGGGTATAAACGAATCCTAATTTGGTTTTTTTTAGGGCTAGGTTTGACTATATAGTGCATTGGGGAAGACAAGACAGAGCTGGAGCCTACTGACATAGTTGCCCAGCCTGGCAGTTGTAAAGGTTTTGTATATGAGGCCATGAACACTGGCTTGGAATGTGATGCTATTGATTTTTTTTCCCTGCAGTGTTTCATAAATGCTGTGCAGTTTAACTCAGCTTTTAACCTTGTATGCAGTTTGGAGTGTGAGGCTTCTCACCTGGTGTCAGATGGCTCACTCAGTGGAAAAAAAGCCAGCCACCCTACGGCTCAGATCCCATCAGCACGTGGAAACGTGCCCGTTCTGCTGTCCGATTCCCAGCAAAAGCGCTTGGGTGGTGGCAGCCCTCTGGGGTGGTCCCTGGGAGGTCTTGCACAGTTCAGGAGAGAAGCATGAGCGCTGTAGGCTCCATACTGCCTGAAGCCTCAGGCTTCAGTCTTAGATGCCTTTGTTTCCTGCCTGGATTGCTATAGCATCTGTTTGGGCCTAACAGGGCTATATAGTACAGTGTAACTCCACCTGCAGAGTTTTATACTGCACGTGGTACTCAGCACTTGCTGTAGAGCACTCTGAAAAGAAATCTTGCAGCTAACTGGGACTTGTTTTTAACCAGTTACCATTTCACTGAATATTGCATTGCATATTAATTTAAAAAACCCCGATACATAATCCCCTCCAATGGGGGGGCTTTATACTTTCTCCATGTTTTTACAATGTTCCCATTTTCCTGAATGTGCAGGTGTCTCATTTACATTCCTAGAAACACAGCCTTCATGTTTCCTTTAAAGTCAAGGTTTCTGATCTGTTGTACTTACTTAGCTTAAGGCATCCTTGGCATCGCTCAGGAACACCTTTGAGAGGGGATTGTTTCACAACGCAGCACCTGCAGGTGGTGATGTTATGGCAACACAGGCAAAAGAAAAATGATTAGAAGTATTGCAGTGTGAGTTGGGTTCCTCCTGTGCTGTGTCACCCAAAGATGTCTTCTCATGTGTTGAGTTTCTGCCACACCATTTGTGCCTGTGCGTTGTGATGTGCCTCTTGTACAGCCAACCCTTTGTACAGGTTATTGTGCAGTTTTGGCTCCCAGTTGTACAGATCTGGATGTAGATAGTGTTACACTTGCCTATCTGTCTTATTTATTGTTGTTTCACATGGTGGATAAGTAAATACTGTTGAAAGACATGCTTGATATAGCAGTATTAGGAGAAAAGCCAAAGTCGATCTTGTCTGTAGGTGGAGTGACTGACTACCCCTCATAAATAAGATGATTAACACACAGGCACACACCAGAAGAAAACCCAAAGATAAAAAGAAAAAAAAGGCCTTGAAATGTTCACTTTTTCCTTTAGACCTCACTCTTGACTTGCTCAGGGCAATGATGACCCTGTGTCCTGAGTCTCAGATGGGTGACTTAGAAGGAGTGCTGATGACAAGAGTTCTGCTTGGAGTTTCTGGTTATGAGAGGAGATCCCATTTCTGCTTCTCTGCACCTGACCTGCTTAGCCGTGTGGCAGCTGAAGACATTGTGTGTGTCTGCACTAGTAAATGCTCTGAGGTCACCCCAGAAATGAATTATATGCTGGACAAACAGTGGAAATGTAAACATAGTTTTTATTTCCTGGAGTAGCCCTCTTCCAACTTTGGTGAAACAGAAAAGGGACTGGAGGCTCTCACAGAGTTTGTGGAGGGAAGGCTTTGCTGGTAGGATCAGCTAAAGGTGTAAAGGTCTGACCCATAACTGGCTGAAATAAATGTGTTGGCTAAAGTTAATGGCTGGAAGTTTCCTTTGCTGTTTTTGTTAATAACTTCCTCCAGTGTGGCACTGGATGACTTTTTAAAGAAAAGTTTTGGGTTGCTGAATCCTCAACAAATCTTAAACCAGAGGTATCTCAGAATAGTACAGCTCAAAGTGCTGTGTGTGTGTGTGGGAAGTTGAGATATGGGACCTGTGTGCTCTGTCACTGGACCCCACATAAAACAAAAGACCTCATAATATGCAATTTTTTATTTTGTGTTTTACACCTTTAAGTTTATACCTCTGCTTAAACTCAAGTTATCAATGAAAGTGTATAAGTGCAAGATTTGCTAAAAGATTTTGATATTGAATGCAGCTTTTAATATTGAACACCTTTGGAAACCAAATTCTATTATTTTATGATGGAATGATTTTAAACAAGGGCAAATGCTAGGTATCTCTGTCTTTTGTTTTGGCAGAGGGGGGGTACTGTTTAAAAAAAAAATTAGCCCTGTGGTAAGTTGATTGCAGCTGTTAGGATCCTGGTATGTCGCTCCTGTGCTTCCAGACGGTGCAGCCATGATGTAGCCATTGCACTTGAATTCTTTTCATTCTGACAGCACTTGCAGTTTAGCTGTTGGGATCTGTTGGGAGTGCAGAAATCCCCACGGTGGGAAGGCATGCACATGAGCTCTTTGCTGAGAAACCATTCGATTGACACCCCCCTCCCCCTATGGAAAAGTACAAGCATGTGCATGTACTTGGAAAGCTATTTATTTGCCTTGCAGAGGGTCAACTGTAAAACCCTTTCTGAAAATATGCTCCTTGAAAGCCTCCTGAAGAATGGTGGGCTCAAGCCAGAAAGGTCTTGTTTTACAGCCCTGCTGTCATGAAAGAAATCTAAGTGTAGAAAAAAAATACAACTTAAATACCTCAGATATTTATTTTGTCCTTGCCTTACACAAGCCTTCTCTCCCTCCCTGGGCTGGGAGGTCAGGGCATGTGTGTGTGTGTGGCTGTGCTTTCAGGGGGAACCCTGAGGCACAGGCACTTGTGGGCCTGCTCTAGCCCCTTTACTGTTTTAACAACTAATTTTTCACCCATTTATAATTCAGACCACTAAAAAATACATCCTTCTCTCCCCAAATTCTCAGGAATTTCTGCAGTCTCCTGCTTGATTATGTATCTCTAAGCTTGCACAAATAAGTCCTTCAGTGTTATCCCGCCAAATGAAACCTCGAAGGGTTGTGTTTGACCTTGGTTTGTGCAGTGACTGTACCTCACCCACTTGTCCTGAAGACAGAAAAGAACGTTGACATTCACAATGTGAAAATAAGTGTTTGAAGATAGGTTTTGGTCTGTCAGCACCTCTTGTTTGTGTGTTAAGGGTCTGTATTGTAGCCTTCATGATACCACTCTGTGTAATCCAAAAGCCCTTAACAGGAGGCATTTTGAATTGGAAGTTAAAACCAGAAAACAAACCAGAAGTGAAACTCCTGCACTGCCATGATTGCTTGTGTTCCTTTCCTCTTCTTAAATTCACTATGGATTTTTTTTCTTTTATGTTTTTGCCTATCCTCACAGCAAATGGTATGTTTGCTACCCCACTAGGAAGCTCAAACTGCTGCCTAGCCCTTGCTTTCATGGGAGGCCCTAATTTGAAAGAAAATTTGGACATTTCTATAGGCTGCCAAGAATAATTGGAAGAACTTGTTTCGTGTTAGAGCTCCCACCTTCATTCTTAGCCGTGGAAATAAATATAAACCTTGTTTTGACGGCCTGGTGTATTCGCCTGAATGCCTTCCTTGTCACTGATGGATGGAGGGACAGAGTTGTAGTTCTGGGTAACAATGGGCCAGGGAACGCTGCTTCCCAGAATTGAACATCTAATGACAGGACAGGAGTGAAGGCCTGTATACTTACTTTCAATTCCATGTGTGTGCTTCTGCTCCAGGAAACTTCAAGATGGAAAAAGTGTAAAACCCAAGGATATCTGGTTGGTAGCTTTGTTCGTACATGATCCTATGTGTGGATCCTCTCCTTTCATCCTCTCTGTTGAAAAAGTGTAAGCCCTTATTTTAGGCTATTCGTCTTCCATTAGGACTTCCTAAGGAAGTAAGGAATGATGTGTTGAATTTGGAGTGGACCAGGTTTGTTTGCCTGAGGCCAAACAGGATACTGTGCAGTGGGCTCTAGAGAAGTAATCTCTTGCAAAGAAAATGGTTCTTCAAAGGATGGTGGTGCCATTCCCCCAAGAGGAGCTTGCATGAGACAAGGATGTCCATACCACTGAGGTGGTGTGGTGTGTCTCTGATGTTCTGAGAGAGGTGTGCCTGTGGGAATGGGCTTCTACTGATGGAGATGTGACCATGTGTCACAAAATTCTCTACCTACTACTGCAGAATTTCTCCTGGAGTTTTGCCATAAAGTCTAACAGAAACCAGAAGCATTTGGTGTTGGGTCAAAATGCTGAGATTATTATTCTACTTGCTGTGCTTTTATATTTTTAAAGCCAAGGTGAGATTGGTAGCAGTTTCTTGTATGTGTTCACTTGATTTCGAGGTACTTCCAATGGTACTGTGTCTGCTAGGACTGTTTCAGACCATCAGGATTTTGTGAGTTCCAGAGAAGTCTATAGAAGAACAATTCTTAGTATCAGTTTCTGCACTGAGAGTTCACTGACAGTCTGTGGTGCATGCAAGGACTCGATCTGGTTTTGATCTGATTAGCTTGTTTATAGCTTGAGGTAGAAGAACTGAAAGTTGAAATCCAGTTTGCCATCCTTTGTTTTCATGACTGTTGCTTTTTCTTGAATTTTTTCTCCTCCTTGGATAGTCTTTCCCACCTAATTTAAAAGGGATTACCGTGTTTAGTGCAATATTTGTAGAAAATGTAATGTCGACAGGCAGTAATATATTTAAACAACTTTCCTTGAAATCTTTTTGTCATGGTTGGACTGTCTGGCAGGCTGATGGTATTGTGCAGAGCAAGGGCATGGAGTCAGGTTTCATGTTTTGGTTAATTTGCAGGTCATTAAGAGCTCAGGGTATTGCAGGGAGAAGGCAGCAGAGCTGTGTGAAAAACATGGGGTTTATCACTTGCCTCTGTCTGGGTTAAAAAAAAAAAAGAAAAAAAAAAAAAAAAAAAAACAACAACAAAAAAACTTGTTCAGAGGAATTGGTTTTCCTGCCTTTCCTGCCTTTCCAGTTCATGCCCTAAAAATGACTGAACTTTCAATGAAGAGGTAAACTTGAAGTCAACTAATTGGCTTCCTTGTTTGTGTTGGTTTGGTTTGAAGGAAAGTTTTTTAAGGCTTAAGAGGGGGAAGTCTAACCAACCCTCAGCAATGGTACTTTAGCTCTTCCCTGGTGGCCTTTGCCTGGTGGCGTCTGTCCTCCTTGAAGGTGGGGTCCTGATGGGACTGAGGCCTTGGCAGTGCTCCTTAAGATGAAGAAAACTCTGTGTAGGGCTACATGTGTCCTAAGTTTTTATAGTCTCTGCTCTAGCACTGTTCTGCCAATAGTAAATGAGAAATGTGATTCTTGATGGTGTGGGAGGTCAAAGATGGCACCAGCTATTTTCTGTTCAGAATACAGATCACCTAGCTTCTGAGGCATATTGAAGGTGTCTTCAATCACCTTGTGGTTTTGCTTATTCTTCTTTTCACTGTGGAGGGGAAAGTAAGGCACAAAAAGTAAAAATCATGTAAAATTAGAGTTGTGCATCAGGAGAGGTTCTCTGTTCCTTCCCATGCAATATTAACTTTGTAATTGTCTTAGGGATAAACAAGTGCTGGGGACGGTTCAGGAGTCTGAAGTCTGATCACTTCTGATCAATCTGTGTGGTTGGAAACAGTGACAGACAGGAGGACAGAGCTGGGGCTTGCTGAGCTGCTCCAGTGTGGGGGGCTGTGCAGAGGCAGCAGGTGGATGTCTACTCCACCGTGGACCTCCAAGGAGTGCAGGGGCACAGCTGCCTCACTAGGGTCTTCACCATGGTCTGCAGGGGAATTTTCCCAGAACCTGGAGCACTTTCTCCCTTTCCTTCATTGACCTCTTGGTGTCTGCAGAGTTGTTTCTCTCACACATTCTTCCTCATTAATTCTCTGGCCACAATTATGTCCATGCAATATTTTTTTTTTCCTATTAAGTATGTTTTCCTAGAGTCATTACTAACATTTCTGCTGGTCTCAGCCTTGACCAGGTCCATTTTGGAGCTAACTGTGTTGGCCCTGTTGGATGGGGAAGCTTTTGGCAGCTTCTCAGAAAAGAAACCCCTATAACCCCCCTGGCTATTAGTACCTTGCCACCCAAACCCAATACTTTGGCCTGTGAGTTCTTACTGGTGCTATTTGTGCTGGAGCTTTCATCTGATGAGTTCTGGGTCTTGGATTAGGCCCGGGGAAAACAAATTAGTCTGTGGATCATTTCAGGCACTTTCGTGTGTGCTTCTAATTTGCTTTGCTGAAAGAATAAGTATTTTACTTCCCTGCCCGCCCCCCACCCCGCCCTCTTTAGAATAGTAATGTCCTGAGTTTTCCAGAACTAGTCCACTGAGAGGAGGAAAAAAAAGAAAAAGATGTGTTTAGGCAAATGAAGGCTTCAGCAGCTTAGTGCTTGTCTACATGGGGAAGTTAGTGCGCAGTAAGCTAGGGTGTGAATTTACAGCACGCTAGCTGCTCTACACTAACTCCCCCTGTGGATGCTGAGTGTGCACTAAGAGCGCCTGTTGGGCAGGTTAATTTAGTCTGCTGAAAGAAAGTGTGCTGAAAATTCACACTGCCACTTCCTTTGCCCTGACTTTCCCATGTAGACAAGCCCCTAGTAAGGCTAGAGTAAAACGTCCTTGTTCAGAGGTCTGCCTTAAATTCTTTCTGCTTTGTTATTTCTTCACTGTCCTGTTCTCTCCCTCTTCTCTCACAATTCTCCCTCTGTTTTTTCTCCCTTGTCTCTCCTCTTCATTTTCTCTCCTCTTTTTCTCTCTTCAGTGCAGATTAAATGTAATCAGAGCTTTGTCATCCTGGTGAAGGATGTGTACTTTGTGTACTCTCTGTACACATAAATTTGGGGGCAATGAGGGAATGACTTCAGAGGGAGGCCTGAAGGTGTATCATGTGCAAGTGTAAAATGCTGTTTTACCAGATGCAGAAGCAGGGGCATGTCCTCCAAAGCATAAGGTGTGTTTGATTCAGCTTTAACAATATAACGAAAAGCTAGAAGAGCATAGTCATTTGGAGGAAAGTACTTCCCCTTGCTTAGAAGATGAGAAGTTATTCATACATGAAATTGTGTTTTGTAGACACAATATTATGTTTGTTTTATTTTCGACAATTAGGGGCCCCATATAAAACCCCTCTTCTAACAAGTACAGACAATGATTCTCTTACTGATTCCTGAGGTATCAGGGCAGATTAGTGTTGTAGAAATTATAGAAACAAATTAATTTTTTAATAGGTTATACTCAGCAATGGTTGTTTCTCTCAGCACATTTCACTGCCTGTTATCTCCGTTTATTTCCTCTTGGGAGGTAGGAAAAGTGAGAAGGAAAATTGTATGTTCTGGTACAAAATGCAGAGCCATCACTCCTTTTCATTTTTGAGATGGTTTAGTATATAAAATTTTGGCTATCTCATACTGTTATTTTCTATCTAGGTTTCTGAGAAATAGGTTGTTTTGGTGACTTAAATAATGGAAGGAAAATCTGCATTTCTTCTTAATTGGGAAGGTGAGAAGGTGTGGTTACATACATGTGTGAAAACAAACTCTTCTACAGCTCATCTCACTGTGCTAAAATAAGCCCAGTCAAATGGGTGAAATAGGTCAGGTACAATGTTGCGCCACAGTGGCTTTTCAGGGATCCTGGTGTATCCTGGTTCGTGGTGGAGTTTCACAGACGGCTTTTCCAACATGCCTGCCCCAGCCCTGATGAGGAGGGAGATACAGGCTCTTCCCTTTTCCCTCTCTCCAGTATGCATGTGCTCATGCACTGTTCTTGTGTATGTGTGGTTATTCTGGATGCAGTCCATTTCATCCAGTGTCTCCAAATGCACAGGAGAGTGAGTGATCTGTGGTAATAGAAGTTCTAGGGCTGTCTTTGATATAGAGATCTTGTTTTAAGGATTTGCACTCACTGAAGTATGGAAAACAGACTTCCTTTAGTTTTATAGATCCTCCCCATCTATGCTGTCATAATGGTCCACTCTTGTAATGACTTAGAGGTACCTAGTGCCACAGGGGTTGGAAGCAATTTTATCATCCTCTTTTCAACAGAATGTGTATTTTTGTTATGTAGTTTGTCTTTAAAGTACAGAGATTATGATGGTGGCTTCGGCTTGGTGTCCTGGCTCATGTGGCAGTGAATTAGTCAAGTGGGCTTGAGCCTCCTGTGGAAGAGGTCATGAGCAGTAAACAACGATATGCCACTGTGTTGGGGTGTTTTGATTTAATTCTTCCTTATCGCTGTTTTTGGTCTGCTGCAGTATGTATCAGCTGGTACTTTGTCAGCCTGTAAACATATATTTATTTTATACAGAGTTTATAAAACACAGGGAATAAGTTCCTGTGGTATTTGAGAAGAATAAATAAACCCCCAATGTATATCTGCAAAGGAGCAGGAGTTGTTCCTTGTGTTATAATTGTAACATATTGTTGATAGATGTCTTTTATATAAACAAGCCTTAAAAAAAAAAAAAAAGAAAAAAAGCTATGTGGTAGGTGCTTTTGCTGCAATTTCCATTCTAAATTAAACTGATCTATGCCCTTTTTTTCTAGCCTGGTGTAACCTCGCAGAAATTGCTTTGAGCAATTTTTTTTTTTTTTTTAATCTGTCTGGTCATTTCCTTTTAATTTCTGGCATCTGTGGTGGGAATATGTCTCTGTTTAGCTGCTCCTCCCCTCTTTTCCATTTTTGGGAGACCCTTCTTCCATAAATGCTCCCAGTGCCAGCTTCCCTGGGTCGCTGCTCTGGGCCATGCCAAGCACCGAACAAAGCTGAACTTCAGCAGTCTCTTGGCTCTCCAGGCGCCTGCCTGCTTCTGAATAGCAGCTGGGGAGACTGATGGGGCTCTGTTTGCCTCCTGCTTTGCTGTGCTTAGGCAAGGCAAGGCTGGCTGCTGGGACTGTGCCCTTGCAGGCATATGAAGACATTATTCACCTTCTCTTTGCCCAAGTTTGGATTTGAGTGACTCCCTTCATAGCTAGCGGGGTACAGAGGTGAGATTGTGCCACGCCTGAAAGCTTGGACTCTGCAGAGGTTGGGGAGTTGAATTCTTCCTGTTTTCTATGGGTGTGAAGAGTCATTCAGAGCATTACTTTTGCTGTTTGAGCATCAAATTCCTGAACACAATTAAGTAGGGGAAAAAGGAGAAGGGAAAAGGGACCCTCTGCTTCCCCAGTTTTCCTCCCTGGTGCTGGAAGGTGCAGGGGACACTATGCTGCAGCAGGAGTCATGGCAAAGCCTCACTGTGTGTGGGACAGCTAGCTCTGCACACCAGCTGGTAGCCTGGGAGGGACTTGAAGGTGACAGAGATAAGGCTTGGATCCTAGTAACCCGACTAATAAAAGACTTATTCCAGCCTTAATAAGCTCCTTGGACAGATGGATTCTGTTGGACAGATGGATTTAATCTGGGAAAATGATTACACGGCTTTGTACTCATTAGTATTTTTGGTCTTGGTATTTATGTGTTAATATTCTTGTGGTAGGTTAGTGAAAACATGTCTCTTTAAACCTTCACTGCTTCTGCTTGTAGCAGTGGGGCAAGATGCCTTCGTGCTTCCCTTCCCAGCCAGGTATGTGGTCTACATGTGTGCTTCCCTATATTTCATAGACACATGTCTGTACGTGTACATACAGGTATGTAGATATGTATGAAGTCATATGTCCACGTGTCTGTAACATACATGTAGACTACGTATTCCCACGATTCTTGCATGACCGAGCTGCAAACTTACATTTTGATAGGGCTGCCCAGCCCTGTGTTCCCTGCAGGTGCAGCTCAGGGTGATTTTCTAAGCTGGAATATTCTCTCCCCAGTTTGTGTGCTGCCACATTTTTAAAGGACACTTGGCAGCTCTTCAAGATAATGAGGAGATCAAAGTTGAGACTTTGGGTTGTCCTCATGTCCCCAGTAACATACTGACAGCAGGGTGGACCAGAGTAACTAAACAGATTCACAGACTTCATATAACAAAGGAAAGCTCTTGCAGTGGAGTGGACACATACTTAGGTGATGGTTTAGGAATAATTAATGTTAGAGCAGAGGACACTAATAAGCACCCTCTCCCCCAAGGTTCATTCAAAGCAAGAAGCTATAGAAACACAGAGTGAGAAATCACAAAATGTTTGGCATGTTCTTGGACTTTATATTTTCATTGCCTTAAGTGAGAGGTACTTAATTTTAAGCACTTAATTTTCCCATTATGGATGGGTGTCATTGCAGCTCTGGACTGGCTGGGGATTTTTGAAATAGCTGGAGCGTGATGAAGTTTAAATGAAGTCAGAAACCGAAACTTACAGTGGAAACTTTCTTAATATTTAATTTACTGCCTCCAGAGCTAGTGGAAAAGGGCTGGGGGCAGAGGGAAAGGGAAGAATGATATTCATGAATTGTTCCATGAATGTGTGAGTGGGTGTTTTAACGGAACAAAAAAACCAAAGTTAATTTCATAAGATTTATCAACTTACTTTGCTATAAACTGCAACAGTGTTTGCCAAGTATTTTTACTCCTTGGCACTTCATTTTCCTGTAGGTGCTTTACCAATGCTACCTGTCACGGAGGATTAGCTTGGTAGTTTTGTAGGCTTTGGAGGAATGGCCATTTGCAGTGGGGGGTGGAGAGTTTTGTGACCTGCCCTGGAAGTCTGGGCTACCCTGCTGGCACTGTGAGGGCGCAGGGTCAGGTGACTCCCACCCTGTCACCTCCCTGATGCTGAGTTACCTTGCAGGATAGGCAGCCTCCCATTCCTGCCAGAAGGAATTCTCTTTGAAATACCTTTTACTCTGTAGGCACCTGCACTTTGGGTTTTCAGAGGGAGTGTACTAAGGTGAAAGTATTAGTGTTTAAAATGTTTCAGTGTTTTCTCAGATACAGTATGTGCCTTATCTTCTCCCACAGGTAGGCATGAATAGGTTAGCTGTTTTCTGTTTCTGTAGGGGCCTGGAAACCCCGGGTAGGGGTGTCAGAGGTCCCTCATCAAGCCCTTTTCTGGTGCTTCCTGTAAGCCACAAGGTGCACAGATGTGGCCCTGGTAGTACCAGCTGTGTGACCCAGCAGAACCAGGTGCTCTGGAACTGAAGCACATGGTTCAGGTTGTGCTGCTGTTGTGAGGCTTCTCTGCCCCTCTAATTGCCATACTTACGTGGATTAGTGTTAAAATATTTGGGTGGAAAGTGTTCATATTTATGTTCTGATTTTTTTTTTTTCCTTAATGTGTGTATGTCTCTGATGACTTACTCAGTCCTTATGTGTCTAGACCTCCTGGATTCTGGAAAGAAAGAACCTGAGTAAAAGACTCCAAAAATGATGTGCTTGTGTTTCAGGGAGCTCAGTGCTGTTATGGTGAGGTGCTCAAGACCTCACCATGCTGAGGTTGCTCTGAAAGGGGGGTGAGTTTGTCAAGCAAAGAGCAATTAAAAGAGTTCTTCAGGGAACAGATGATCCCAGCTGTGTAATTAAAAATAGTGGTCTGCTGCTGTCATTGCTGTTTGGGTTTGCAGGTAGAAGCAGAGCCAAGAAGGGCAGCAGGCAGCTGCCCCTCCCACAGGATGCAGAGGCCTGTCTGCTCAATCATTCTTCCCCATGGTACCTGCTTTCTCCCTGCTTTTCAAGCACACCCACAGGAAGCCCCACCGCAGTCAAGGGAGTGAAGCCTGTGCATGCTTTGGGGTGCTTGTTACTGTGCAGCTGCTTCAAAGCACCAGGCATCCCTGTACACTGAAAAACCTCTTGCTGTGCTCAACTAGATGCTTCGTGGGTTTCTCTGAAAAAAGTGCTAACGCAAATCTTTAGTTACAAACAAAAACCAGCAGAAGAACAACTGCTCTGAAGCAGCATTATTTATACTGGTTGGCAGTGAGTTTTAGAATTTGATTTCCACCCAAGTTACAGAGTTTACTGTTCTTTTTTGCTTTTTTTGTTTTCCAGTTAAGTGTTCTGCCCTATGTATTGTATTACTAAAGCACATCTTAGATGAATCCCTTTATTTAAGGGAATATCCCCTCAGCTTCTTTCCTTTATCTTTCTTAATGATGGCTTCGCTCTGCTTTCTGACTGGTGCCATGGATCATGTGCGTGTTGATAGATCTCTGTCAAGGTCTGCTTCCTCACAGAATTCAGAAGGGGAGCAAATGATGAGATGTCTTGTAGATCAAGAACTGCTGGAGTCGTATTACAGGTTGAAAAACAAAGACACCCCAAACCTGCTAGCATGAGGTAATTTTTCTGTGAGGAAGGGTGATTGAAAAGACAGAAGAAAAGCAAGTTTGGCATAACTGTGACCCTCCGATTCTTTCAAGTCCTGTCCAGCTGTGTAAAGGAGTGCAGATGGCATTGGATTTTTACCAACTTTTTCTTTGCATGCTTGTTATGGTTCTTCAAGGATATTTGCATGCTTTGCCTGCAGCAAACCAAAATTTGCTTTTATGGTGAGATTTGAGTGACTCAAGGGAATTTCTGCTGCAGTTTTATTTAAATTCAAAACACGCTTTGATTAATCACATGAAGAGAGGTCATGTGGTCAGTATCCTCTGTTTTGCTAGGAAAATTATTATGCTTCCCATATTCAGCTTGCAAAGAGTAGTTGCTGGTGTGTTCAGTTGCTAGTATACTCAGCTGTGATGGATGATTCAGGGTTCTAGGATAAAGACCTTTGGACTCCTGACTAAATTCTTGTGCTCAAGTTTTTGGCAAAGCAACTAACTGAGCTAGCATTTGTGACTGCCTTTTCACTTACTGTTCACAAGCAAGCTGAACTGTGGGGGCATGGCCTGGCAGCTCCTCAAGTGCTTGCAGGTGAGCCATGGGGGTGGGTGATGTGCTTCTGGAAGTGCTTCCTTGGTGGCAGCCAGAAAGAGGGGAAGGAGTGCTTGGCCCAGAGTTTAGTATCACACAGCCCTGGACAGAGGGAGCTGGAGATCTGATGCCAGTCTAATTTAGACCAGGCAAAAGCACGTAGGTGGATTTCAGTGGGTGAATCTGGCTGCAGAGGCAGGGATGGGTGGCAGACACCTGGAATGAGGACGACCTTCAGCAAGCACTGTCTCACCAGCCAGGGCTCTTCTACCTTGGGTCTGTAAGTGTGTTTTGTTAACATCAGTGGAAATGAGAGGTTATCTTCCACCCCACAAAAATATGCAAAACCCAAGTTAGTATGTTGGATTTCTTTGCTCAGAAGTTGGGAACCAGTAGGTGCGCAGTTATTCTTGCCACAGCTCTCTTTTTGCACCCTTCCTCTGTGTAGCCTAAAACATGGGCAAGTGGAGTGTGGCGCCACTTTACTGTAATGTCAGTTTGTAGGAAAACTGAATGGGAGCTTATCTGGGTAAAAGAATAGTCCCAGCTGGTCCAAAATTTGGGTCCGAGAATTGGATAACTTCAGCAAAAAGAAAAAGGTTTCTGCTGTAGGCTTAGGTAGAGAATGATAGGGGCTTTTCATTTTTCAGTGATTAAAAGGTATTGGTTTTTGACAGCATAGCTGTCACACTTTTTTTTTTTTTTAATGTTTTAGAAATAATAATTCCTTAGGCTTATCTTGCTCTGAAGGGTAGGTATGCATTTGCTGTTCAACTCTTCTGTGGACCATGCTGGCTAAATCCCAAATAATCCCCACATTTAGTGAGATGAGAATTCCAGCTCTGGGGTTGAGCAGAGTGTTACAGGTCATGTGTCCATGTATATTGGATGGAGTGGGAAACTGCTCTTTTGGAGATGGCTGTTTTTAACATTGGTAGTCTCTGTCCCCTGAACCCTGTTCACGGTTCTTGGGATGGCTGTATGTTATCACTCTCCTTGGAGATTATTTACTTTACTGTGCTTTAAGCTGTGAGGTTGAGACTGTCAGTATTATTTGGGTTGCCTTTGTAGCCTGAAAGTAAATATTTTTATCGTAGCCTGTATTCTTGGGAATTGCATGCACATGTTAACCACTCCTTGGAAACAACTTACTGTGGAAAGCACTACTGAGAAAATGCTATAATCTTTGTTAAAAAGTGGCAATTTTGGTCTCTTATTCCTTCTCACTTAGATTTCTCCTCCTGATGCTTGTTCACCTTGATTGCTTGGGAACATGCCTTTTTCTGATGTATGTAGGAGGCTGCTGTATGAGGAGTTATCTTTAGTTTTGGATGGATCTTCTAGGGCATTGATACTGAGGAAAATACAGATTTGCTCTCGGATTTACATTCACAAATAATTCCATTGATTAGGGTCCTAAAGGGGAAAATTATTTAAATTTATTCATTACAATTTTGTAACCCTAGATTTGAAGACTTTCCTGTTTTAATTAGATGCATGGGAGAAGCCTGTATCTAGTTGATTGTGTGTACTGAAGAAGTAGAAACAGTTGGGTTTGGATTAATTAGAGCTAACAGTAATAAATTGTTTTACCCATAGCTCTCAGACTTCGTCTTGAAGAGCAGATTCGTCACTGTGATTGAAGTTGACATGAGGACTGAGTCATATACTCAGCCCCATCCAACACTTGCATATAATAAGTTTTAATTAATTTTAAATTTGAAATAAAAGCCCATCTCATTATGATCTTTATGCTAAGAGCATGCTTTGTGTTTTTATAGTAAGATTGCATTTTGAGTGATTGCTGCATGGCATTTTAAGATAGCTTTTAATGGGGAATTTTTTTCTATAGAAGCTTTGCTTTGTGTTTTATTAAAAAATATACTATCTTTTACTTGGAGACATTAAGGAATATTACACTGAGAGATAATTTACTTTAGCTTTTTTATGCAATGTCCTTGTGCCCTATTGCAGTTTTGAACAATGTTACCTTTGGGTACATGATGAAGGTGATGACAAGCTGATGAAGTATGACGACAAAGTGTGGCTTAATTTTAGTATATTTTGTACTTGGAAGTTCACTAAGTTCTTTGACAGTCTGATTTAAATGCATCTGTTAGTTGCTTAACCCATGATTGAAGTGGAAGGACAAACTTCTGAGCGGGAAGAACGTGTAATGTGTTTAAAAAGACTGGATATGGCACTCGGTGCCATGGTCTAGTTGAGATGTTAGGGCCGGGTTGGACTCGATGATCTTGAAGGTCATTTCCAACCTAGTGATTCTATGTGATTCCGTGTAATCATGAAAAGTGAATAACAGCTTGTGACTATGGAATTGAAACTACTGGTGAGAATTTTTATAGTGGCATGTAGTTTATATAACTAACCAAATTAAAATTTAACCATATGTGAATATTTTTCCTCTTACAGAATACGTTT
>VXBB01009330.1:1086743-1257138 GCA_013399915.1 Illadopsis cleaveri
GGGGGGCAGGGTGGGGAGAGAGGAAGGACCATATGGACACGTTTTCTGAGGAGACAGGAAGCAAAACAGGATTCATTGCCCCCTTCACCTCCCCTTTGCTCCACTGAGTGCCCCACTGAGAGCATGTTGGGCATAACAGGGTGTAAGCAGAGGTTTGCACACACGTCCCCCTGGGCGCCTTTGCGTGGGCCATTGTGTTCATGTCTGCAGTGTGCTAATCTCCTGCATGTGATCGGTCTCTTTTCGGTGTCTGGCCTAAGTTACTTAACAACCAGCAGATTAACCTTAGGAAGATTTCCTCTGATTTGAGGGGGAAGCCTGTTCTTTTCTTACTGAATGCAGGACTCCAACCTTATGTAAGGGACCAAAGGTGTTGACTGCAGTCCTTGGATATGGAATGCATAACAATGTCTTGTGTTACTGGGACTTTTTTATAGCGTAGGTCATTTGAAGGGGGTTTGGACTTCCATTCTCCTCCCAGCCAAGATCCAGGTGATCTGGAAACTGTATTAAGGAAATTACATATGCCATTTTTTCTTGCCCCAAGAAGATAATTTATGTGTACGTGTTTGCATATATATGTCCGCGTGTGTACATGTATGCATGTACAGATGAACAATCAGTTCATGTAAAAGAATCCCAGGAGATCATCCAGTTGTGTGCCCCAAGACTGGAAAGCTTTGGTTTGTTACCCTGTTCCTAATTGCTAATTTGTGTAGCTTCTGGTCTCATGATACTGCATCCTCAGGCGATCTCTTTCTGCAGGTAACCATCATCGATAAGGAGGACCCTGTAGTTTGCAGCAGCATGCCCCCTGATTTCCAGCTGATAAATGAAAATCATCAGGAGTTTGTGTCTTATCCTCAAGGGACATGCTGGTTTTGGTAGGAATGCTGCAACCTTCACTGCGTCTGCTCCTCCTTGTCAGGAATCCTTGACCCTGTCTACTTGTTTGCTGGCTGCAGGTGCTCGGCCTCCTAGCTCAGCAGCACTGGTTTTGTCTCTGAGCTGTGGATGTTCGTTTTCCTGTTCTTCCCTCTCTCCTCGACAAAGAAGCAATTGGAGTTTTCTGTCAGTGGCCGCTGCTGCCGTGCCTGAGGCCAGGGCGCTGGAGGTGCAGGGAGGGGAGCTGTCAGGGGCCTGCTCCTGGCGGCTGTAGCTCAACCTTAGATGGGTTTTTAGCTGAATCCCCAGGTCGCACCCACAGACATCTGCTCAGGTCTGGTCTGAGTGAGGCGTGAACTGCTGGTGCCCTGGGGATGGAGCGAAATGTGGGTCTAAGCTGTGACTCGCAGTGCTATAGATGGGCGTAATTAGACGGTGCGGGACTCAGGAGGAGTGTTACATATAGGTGGACTTCCTGTCCCCGCTGCTTCGACACCCTGCTTTCTGCTTTTGTTCTCAGATGCCTTCTTACCTTTGGCTTTTGCCCATTTTTTGCATGTTCCATCTTGCACACAGCAGCTTCCCTGCTTTGCCTCCTTATCTCCAGACAAGGACGAGAACTAACTTCTTGCAGTTTGGCTGAAGCTGAAAACAAAACAACCTTCTCTTAAACACCCACTTTGTTTTGGTGGGCAAGGTGGTAAATCTCTTTCAAAGAACATTTGCACCACTCTTATTTTCCTCTTTTGGGATCAATACTTCTTTTTTCAAATGTGATAATTACTGAAAGTGATCAAGTCACCCGTGAATACAAGCAATCCAGTACTTTTAAGAGAAGTAACTTCTGGCAAACTAGACCTTTTAATTTCCTCTGCCTTCAAAAAAAGGTGACTTACTCTACCCATAAACACCACCAACCTTGCTGTTTCCCTGGCTTTAGCTGAAAGAGTCCTGAACAGTCCTGCATTCATCTGGCTGGTGTGAGAGAGCCTGCTTTTGTGGAGGCATGTTTTGAAAAGGCTTAAGTTGCAGTTATGTTGTCCTCAAAAAATCAGAATTTGTTTTTATAGCTGAGGACAGAATAAATGGACTTCTTTAAATGACAGTATTTTTAGTAAAATTGTGGGGAGTAGAGTAGTAATAAAATTGTCTGCAGCTGAGATAACATTTTATTTTATTTACTTATCTGGTTTTTCTCCCTGGTTGGGAGCTAGCACAAGGCATTGTCTCCACATGAGCACAGCAGAATGGTCGGGTGGTAATTTCTCTTCTTCAAGAAAAGGGACAAGAGCTGAAAAAAACTCCACTCTGCTGTTGAGCTCCTGATCTTTATAAGAAGCTTGTGATCTAATCTGCTTGTTCTTCTTGTTAATGAGGCTTTCTTCCTTTTCACTATGTTCCATCCATCCATCCATCCATCTTTGAAGTCCATGCTTTTGGTAACAGCAGCTAAAGTCATGGGACTAGGGGTCTGTCTTAACCTTTCCAAATTACTTCTCAGTTCCCTGGCACCTCACTGAATACCCATCTGAAAAGGGGAAAGGTAGATATTTTTCTCCTCCTGACAGGGTTCATCACAGTTCCAGTCAAACCGCACAATGGTAGTTAATTGTGAGGCAATGCTGAAAGTGATGTCCTTGGCAGCAGTAAGTTTTTCTTGTTGAACTTTTTGGCATGGAAGTGGCTTTTACCAGCCCAGTACTCATGAACCTACTTCCTTAATTTATAAATATTAAATTAGAAGAATTAAATGTCTTCTGATTTTAGTCTTTAAGCTAATGAAAGTGAAGTAAATCATGGTTATGGATGAACTGCTATGTAAACTTGCTGCTGTAAAATACTCTGCCAAGTAGAATGTTATAACAAAGTAAATCGTGTATGCCTAAAGCTTAATTATTGATTTGATTTAGGCATATATACAAATGCTAAGAAAATACTATAACTTTGGATTCTAATGTAAGTTGTAATTCAAGTTGTAAAACAGTTTCCGTTATGAGCCTCTGATTGGAGACCCTCTTTTTTTTTTCTTTTTTTTTTTTCCTTTCCTGTTTTGGCTGACAGTTTGTATCTGGCTTGTTCTCTCTAGAGGTTGCTTTGAGTGTTTGTGCTTTGTGGTTTTGTTCTGGCCTTGGAAAACAGGAGGGTGATAGGAATTAGTTCCCTCCATCTGGATGAATTTTATCCTTTCTTTTATAGTGGGTTATAGGAAACAGTCTAAACTAGAGGAGAAATTGGTATTAGGGAAAACTTGATAGCTCGTCTCTGAAATATGGAAATACTTTGGTATTGATAGAGCAGTCTTTTGGTGGAAGAGGGCTCTGAGAAACTGTCTCCATCAGAACTTCACAGTATTTTCTTAGAACAAGGAGTGTAAATAGTATCACAAACCCTATAGGTTAGAGCTGTGGCAATTCTAACAAAATCACGTTCATGGGGAGACAAAGTGTATTTGATAAACATTGTCTAAATTTGGTCCTGGAATACCTCTTTTGAGCCCTGCAACAGGAGGAGCAAGCTTCAAGAAGTGATGGTTTTTGTGTTTGGTGTATTTTTGGGGGTATATGTGGGTGTCTTTAATGGATTTTAATGCTTTTCTTGTCTGCATGGTTTCCTTTTGAATACCACAACTGCATTTTGGTCACTTTAGAGAACATTTTACTAATCCTCAGCATCCTAAGGCTTTTCCTTCTGGGTTACCAAGTGGCTAGGAACTTGCAGGACCCGATTATTGGACATGAGGCAGCCAGACGAAAGATCTGAATTTGAAGCAATATTTGTTCAGGCCAGGCATTTTCCAGATGGGCATTTCTGCCCTAACTGGGACAGGATTAAACTCTTGGGGTATTTGCTGTCTGGGATAACTTGAGTGCACATTCTTTCCTGAGCGAGGGCACCAGGCCGTAAGTGCTTTGGACTAAGCGGTTTGCCCGTGTGGGTGGCTGGACGGTGTCTAACACAATGCTGATTTGGTCATGATTTGAGGCCACTGAGTGGTACTGCAGTGTAAATAAGAAATAAATTGATACTGAGCCCACTCTCACGCTGAGCCTGTGTAAATCCATTCAGTCCCAACAGCCTATTGTTCCGACTTTAATTAGTGTTCAGTTTCCAGTACGCAGACCACATTGGTAGCTGGTGGAGAGGCTGCAGCCTTATCTTTTCCCTTCCTTTGCAGATTTAGCTCTCTGGATCCCTTGTGCTCCTAATTGCAGAATTCATGTTGAGTTCCCATTGGCCACACATCAATTTGTGCCTCTCTGAGCTCTGGGGATGCCCCAAACTCCTCTGATCTGCCTGGCGTGCAATTCTGTAGGGAAGGGCTTCCTTGGCTTTCTGTGTTATATGCTGGATCGGATCCTCAGGACGTGGCTGGTGGGGAAGTTGTGTGAGCTGCAAGCTTCCTCCTCACCCCATGTGAGGCATGTCTGCCTCACACTGTCCCTGAGTGGTTTCTGTTTCCTGTTGGGAGCTGGTGACATCATGTATATTTTCAGTCATGCAGAAAAACTGCCTGGCAAATCCAGCCTTGTTCATTTGCTCTTATGGACATCTTGTACCTTGAAAAATAACCTGCAGAACATCTGCGTGCAGGGGTGTATTTACTCCTGCTATAGATACCCACTATGAAGTTTCTCCCATCTGTGCTTCTGCCTAGATGGATTAATTTAATTTATAGCTTCTTGCAGCTGTAGCTGCAGATGTGGGAGTCTGTCTGTTCTACCCGCAGACCCAGGGCAGGCTTTTGCTCAACCTCTGCTCCTTTTTCTAGCATTTTTTGAGGTTTAGGATCCTCTTTGATCTTTGGCTGGCCTAGGAAGGAGTGAACTGTATAAACCTGAAGGTAATTGGTTGTTCTAGTCAATAAAAAAGGCGGTCTGTCTTTCTTTTCTTGCAGTAGCTTAATTTTTGCCATGATTTTCCCCCTTGCTTTGCTGTAACTGTTGGTGTTTGGGCATAGTAATGTAAAACAGGTAACTTTGGGAGTATAAATCTTTTAAAATGCAGGAAACCTGATAGCTTAAGAGAAATGGGATAAAGCAGATTGTTGGTATCAAACCCAGCACTTGAAAGAGACAGAGAAGGGGCTCAGGGAGGAATTGCACTTCACATTTGCATGTGATGTGAGGTCAGATATGCATTTGTGCTGAGTGGTGCTTTGGTGACCTCTGTCATTCTGTTGAATGAGTAATCAAATAGATAGTTAAATGCCTTCCAGTCCAAATTGTTAGTCCTCCTTTCTCAACAAAGAGAAGAATAACACAATTTTAGCCCACTGTGCTGTTCCCTACTGTGCTATAGTGTGGGCCTCACAGAGGGCTTTATGTGAAACTTGGCATAGGGAGAAGATAATTGGACTGTTGCTCTTTTTTCTTACTGTGCTGTTAAATTTGTGATGCACTTTTCTCTAACCCAGTGCTCATTATATGTAATCTTATAAACTGCCCTGCTAATGTACCGTAGTAATATTCTAATGATTCAGAGACACAGAAAAGCACCAGGCAGAGGGTGATCTTAGGACCTGATTAATGGTGTCTGCTGCTCCTAGGGGAGGAGGGTGACAAGTCCTTCCTGTTGGATGTGTGGTGCAGTCTCTTTAAATAGCTGTGACTCTTGCAGCTGAGCAAGGAAGGAGGATGAGACTGTGTGCCCACTGAAGTGTCACAGGAGGAGTGGGCTACACTTAAGTTCTTGGTGGTCCTCCATCACAGCATTGAATGAATCATGACCTGGGGAGCTGAGGATCTCTTGCTTCAGTGCAGTCCCCAGCTTGCTCTGCCAAGATTGTCATTTGAGAGTAGGATGTAAACCTGCAACAAATGCTAGGTGGATTTTGGGGTACAAAAGAGAGTCCCTGCAGGTGGAGGGTGCTGCACAACCCCAGGCTGCTCCTTGTTTCTGGAAGCTTCTTTCTTGGATTTGCAGAATTTTAAAATTATTTGGCATAGAGTGAGCCATCAGTTGCGAAGTGTGGGAGGAGTTGGCCTGCATTAAAGGCAGTCTTTTCTCACCACCCCTGAAATGCAGAGCCTTCAGAGGATCTAGTGACTTTTAATTTTAGAAACAAGAACACCTTAGATCTGAAAGTACACCAGCAACTCCAGCTCTGAGCCAGGCAAGGTGTAGAAGTGACAGTGCTGAAGCAGTGGAGTTTTGTCTTGAAGGACAAATGTCTCTGCAGATAGGGAATTCAGAAATTTATTTCATTTTACTTTGCTTTCAGGCTTATAGATAAAGATCTGAATTTCCTCTACATCAGCAAATCTTGGATTTACAGCCTCTTGAAGACACCCACATGATGCTGTTAGTATTTGTTCAACATACCTTTCATTACTAAAAAAGCTGCTTTTTTTGGAGACTGTCTTAACCTGCTCGTTCTGTTTTGCTGTGCTGAAGGAAGTGCAAGAATTAAGGATAATCCTTTCCGTAACCTCTTTCTTCCTTTCCATATTTAACGTGGAAAACATTAATACTCAGAAGCTCAAAGTCAGAATGCATATATACTCTTTGAAAAACCATACCACCTTTTCAGGAATAGGAGTTGCATGGTGGTTTTGTTTGTTTGATTGATTGATGTTTTAAAAATATTTGTATTTTTTTTTTAATATATGGGATCCAGAATGAAAAATTAAAAGGTGGCGGCATCTCATCTGACATGAAGTAGTCATAATCAATAGTGCCTTTTTGCACAGGCACTCCTCTTCATTCTGTCTGCCTAACTGCAGCGTTGTTTGCAGCATGCCTTTTTATGGAGGCTGGGAAGCCACACCTGCCATGGGTTCTTTGTTCCAGCCATGTTGAGCCACTTCCTCAAAGTCAGAGGGATTGATCCCACTTTCGGGGGCCATTGCAGCCCAGTTGCCTTCAAAACCAAGGTGCACCCAGCTGGGACACTGCCTTTGAGCTGTTGTACCAGGGTTATTGCTGGTGATGCCATTGTACCTCAGGGGCAATGGGATGGGACCCATGTCCTGCTCTCTTCCCCTTCACCCTCTCCCCTCTGCTTCTGTCCAGCAAGAAGACATGTGCTGGATGTGTCCTGTCCTGCCTGGCCCCCAGCATCTGCTCCAAAAGTGCATAGACCTCTAACAGGACTTAGGTTCTTTTCTGCTTGCCCTGGGATGTCCCACAAGGCATCAGTCACCCATATTTAGGCTACAGAAATTGAACTGCAGGATGCTGGAAGTCTGGTCTCTTGCTGGAGGAAGAGGAAGTCTGACTCAGCTTCCTTGGTTTTCCCTCAGCACCCATGATTTTGTCTTTTTGCTTCTGTGGTGTCATCTGCTCTCCTCCGGATCTGGCGTGGCACTGAGTGTGCCTGATGCTTCTGATGGATGTGTCCGCTGCTGTTTCCTGGTCTCAAATGGCCACTCAGTACAGAGAAATTGCAAATACTCTTGTAAGGCATTAGTCCTGGTAGTATTTAGCTGTTCTTTAATATGTGATCTATTTGTAGCAGCTTTCACTCAGGAACATCAAAGCACTTTTTTTACTAAATATTAATGAATTACATCTGACAAAATAACTGTGGAGTTAGTATTTTTATGGATTAAAAGGAAACAACCAAAACAAAACAGAAATTTGAGTTGCATGTTCAAAATGGCACAGGAAATCTAAGGCTGAAGTGGAAATGTGTCATCTCCTTCCAGACCTCTCTTCTTGACATGCATTCTCCCATATCCCACTGTTTTGCAGTGACAGACACCCCAGATTTGTGTGTGTGTTCATGTGTCTCTCTGAAGACAGTAATCCCCTTCTGAATTTGGGTTTTGAAGTTTCTGCTAGTTTTTGTGGCAAAGCTGGAAAACTGGAGATGGAGGGATAGGGTGGGAGGATCAGGGTCTGGAGTTTTTCCTGGGAACTGACCCTCTCTACTGGATCCTGGCAATGTGCATATCTCCATGTTATCTTCCAAGCCCATTGTTCTTGGGAGGACCTTTCTGATGTTTCTATGTTCTCTTGTAAGCCTTGTTCGGGCTACCTGCTGCTGGGTTTAAGAGGAAAAAGAGATAGTTGGCATGTCGTTCTCTTTCAATGCAAAGGCAAGATGCAGATGGGTGCTTTTTATCTGCTGGGTGCTTCACATCTGACAGTGAAAGATGGCACAAGAAAAATTTCTTTTAAGGTAGAAGATTTGGCAGGATAAGGCTTGAAAAGAGTAGAAACAAATGTGCAAACTGAGATGATGTAGAGGAGTGGTCACAAGTGTAGAAATGCAGATGCTGTTTGGGTCAGACTGTCACTGCATGCATAAGCTGCAAGAAAAATGGTAGCAATGCTAAGGTCTAAATGTGTATAGAAGTTTCTCCAAAGTAATTTTATATGTGCAGAGGTCCTGTGGTACAGCTGTTGGTTTCAGAAGTAATTTGGCAGAAAGCTTATGGTCTGCTAGAGAGTTTTGCAAAAACATTTAATGGATATTTGTTACTTAAGTTTTAAAATTTTATTGCTAGTACTTTTTCATAAGCCTTAACTATCTCAGTTTTGTAGACTTGAGAAGCAAGTTTTGGATATTGCAGCAGACCAACAACACAGAAATTTGTTTCTTCCCATCTTTGAACATCAGGCCCTATTTTTTGCCCCACTGAATTTGAAGTACCTGTGTTTTCATGAAGACCTTCCATCACAGCCAAAGTGGTGGGAAGGACAAGTAGAATCCAGTCCTGGAAGTGTCTGTGTCTAGCTGTGGTGGAGAGAGAATCATCATTAACTCTCATTAATGGCATCATTAAATGGATAAGCCTTCTTTAAATCTAGCTTTGAGGAACCAAATTATCTTAATCTTATACTGGCAATAAGTCACGAACACTCTGGAGGCAATGGTTTTTTTTCCCCCATTGGGAATGAAATTTGGCACTCTAAAGAGAGGCTCCCCTGTGCAAAAGGCACATAGGCAGGTTGTGATGGTAGATGGGATTACTGAATGCTGGTCTTTGCTCATCATTATAATCTCTTGTGTGCACACTTGTTTCCTGGACTTGTCTGATGTAAGGGCCTGCTGTCATGTGTTGACTTCCTAGTAGGAAGGGACCTTTTGTGAGGATTAATGGTGCTGGAAGCAGTCCTCTTTTTCTTCCTCCCTCCTTGCTTTTTCTTTGACTGTTCCTTCTAGCTGTATGGAGGGGGTGACACTTCCTTTGTCATGGTATATCCATGACAAAGATTTCTTTGTCTGAGTTTGGATATTCAAAGTGAGCAGAAATGTTAGGAAAGAAGCTCCATTGGGTGTTGTCACTCTCTCCTAGCTGGATAATATTTAAATTGCCCAGCTAAGAGTGAGTGTCACATGCGACCCAGTGTCAGGTAGTCTTGATTGAAGAAAGGGAGGCTTCGCTCATCATTCACGAGGTGATTCTAGCTGGGGGAAATGAAAGCCTAACAAAACTTTAGTTTATTAGGTGTTCTCTCTTGAGATTCTGTTTTCTGCTGTGAAGGGAGTCCTCATGGCTGGGAGTACTGAAGATCTGATGTGGAGGAAGAGATGAAAGATAAGGCTGTATTTGCACCTACATGCCATAAATTCAGCTCCCTTGCCATTGACCCATCCAACAGTAAAAATACAGTCTCTTGTTTGTTTACAGTTGTTACCTCCTGTCTCCCGAGCTCTGCCAAGGCTGTATTGTGGCCTGGCTCCCCAGGGTAGCTGTGCCAAGCCAGGCTTGCAGACCTCCATCTTGGTTCCTCCCTGAGGCTTTTCTATCCTCTGCTGTTTTTGACCTACTCTTTCTCTCAGGTCTCTTCCATAGGGCAGCCTGGAGAAATGTAGTCCAAAGACTACATTTCAAAGTGAATTTCCTTGAAGGAATCAGGCTTCATTTAAGCATATCATGTATCTCTCTAGTTTGTTTGCTTGGAAGCTATTGGCACAGGCCTGCCTATGCGTTGAATGATTTCTATCCTGAGAGCTAAAATTTGTCATTAGTAAGGGTGTACTTTTTGCTGTGTGTGTGACATTCACAGGAATCATAAAAGTAAAACAAATGAATTTCTGCCTGCAATGAACATGAAAACGCAGACTGGAAAGCTGGAGTGATCAACTTTAAATTCCCACTAGTTGGTTTTTCTGTTAATTTTCAATTGCTTGTACTGTAGCTAAAGATGGTTCTTGAAGACTTTAATGCAGCAGTCACCTGTATTTCACTTTTCTCGTTTGCCACCTCTTGTTGAATTTCACTCACTGATTTCAATGCTAGCTATAAATGCAAGTGGCAAACAGTATAATTAGGTAGATTAAACCTCTTGTAGCTACGGACTTATTCACGTAGTAGAGTAGTGTTGGATTTCTTCTGTTTTTTTCCTTTTGCTCTGAAATAGTGTCTCCTGAAATTCTGGAACTAATGAACAGGCTAAATGGAAACCGAGCATTATAATTTTTAAAGTGTGTATAGAAGATAGTTTGTAAGCTACTGAAGTGGTTAAAAAGCAGAGTCATCAAAATCCATTAAAATAAAACCAAGAACTTGCTATTTTTTTCTTTAATTGAGTGCTAATGTTTGCCAGTAACTTGTGTCTGTTTACTTTTTTTGTCCCAACCATTTGGTTTCATACTGAGGAACCCTTGCTCTGTGCTTCTTGCAGATATTTGGATGTTACAGCTCCTCAGTTTTGATTCTTTGGATCTTGGATGATTCTATCTCTGATCTCTTAGCTTTGCCTCTTTCTTGGTTGCACTTAGGGTTTGTGGCAAAAATCAGAAAAGGAAGTCCTTCTACCATTCTGCTGGTGGAAGGTACAAGCTCCTTCCCTTCTTTCTGCCATATGGGCATCTTAAATGCTTCCAGCTTTGAATTCTCATGTTTATTTGAACTCAAGCCCAGAGTAACATCCAGTTAAGCTTTGGGGGTTTTCTTAATGTCTCAGATAGAAATTCATTGGCAGCTTTGAGCTTTGTTTTGTTTATTTTCTTTCCAGGCATCTCAGTTTGGGATGTGCTCTAGCTAGATGATGAGAAAGAGCACAAGATCCCTTTTTTTACTAAAACAGCCTCTCAGGCCCTGATCGAGGTAGAATAAGACCTTTGGGACAGACCTGTGTACCTATGGGGACCTGACTGCCCTTCTTCTGATTGTGTGTATCTGCAGTGGGTGCCCCACAGGTGCCCTTGGGAGGGTTAGGTGGCCCCTGGCTTTCCCTTGAAAAGAGCTGGTTGTGGCAGCCTGCTTCCCTGCCACAGACGAAGTCAGGCAGAGGTGAGTGGTGATGGTAAATGTGTTTTGGCATGTTCATGTGTGACTCTGTGTGTTTTTCACCTTCAGTGATGTGGAGCAGCACTCCAGTCAGAGTTTAACAACTTTGCCAGAGATGGGTCTCCCAGGGCTGTGCTTTGCTGGCTGAGTCCAACACTCCTTTACTTTGCGCCCTGTAGTTCCTGAATGTGGGTAGTTTCCCTGTGTGGTGAAGCAACTTCACCTACTGGCTGGTGGGTGGGGTGGGATTCTGACTTTTATCAGGGTCTTCTCACTCAAGAGTAGGTGACGTGGGTGGTGGTCATTGGTGCTCAGGTTTAGAGCATGGTACCATAGTCAGCCCTTGGTCTGTGTGTTTGATGGGGCTGCCCCACACTTGGCATAAATACGCATCTGTCTGTGTGTGTCCATAACTGACAACACTTCCGGCTAAATTTTGTCTTGCGTGTGCTTTGGCTGGTGATCCACAGTTCAGTGAAATTGCTTTAAGTGTTAACTGTTGGTTGTGCTTGTGTTTTGCAAAACAAGCACTTGGACTTATTCTGAATTCTACTTTGACAGCAGTTGCAATAGCTGTGCACTGTATAATTGAGCAGTCTATTCCAGCATTTCAACTTCATGTTTTCAGTGCAGACACATGACTATAATAAACTGTAATGCTCTTTCAGTAATTAAACAAGTGGCTGTAAATTTATAAGGTGAACTTTAAAAGCATTTGTAAATCCAGTTTTATTACAATTTTTAAAATAATTACTTTTTTTAGCTATTCTCATAGTGGTGTAATTTGGGACAGGCACATCTGGGGTGTGTGGACCCCTCCCCAGCATCTTGGAAATCCAGTCCTGCTGGTGATACAACATTCAGACTGGTGGTAAAGACTTTGGTTTTTTTTCCCTAATGGGAGAAGGGAGTAGAAGTAGTAGGGCAGCATCACAGCTGATTTAATTTTGTTTTCAGTGCATGACACTTAATTGGAAGATTGCTTAATTCTAGCAACTGCTGTTCTGCACCACCATACCACATAATGTAATTAGGTCATGGCTGCAGTGTTTGGTTGGAGTACCTGATTGTGATTAACACAACTGTTTTCCAGATTCAAGTGGTGATTTGTTTAAATGGTGGGTAGCTTTTCAGGCAGTGTTGCTCAAACTTTGTAGGTAGGTTTCCATATGTCCTAGGTAAGTGGCTGAGCATAAACCTTAAAACAAATGTAAGGCTTCTACACTTAAAAAAATTATTTATTTCCAGTACCGCATCTTCAATCCTTTTTGTAAGGTTGGAAGTGGTGGAATGAATGGTAAAAGATTAAGTTTGGCTACAGCTTTGGCATTATGTATATCTATGTTTTAAGGATTAAAAATTTTTAACGTTTAAATTCTGAGTGGGATTAGGCAGTATTTTGACTTGTGACTTCTAACCAAAAACTTACTGGAGGTTTCCAGGCTGTTCCCCTGGTCTCTGAGCTGCAGTAGCTGAAATAACTACTGGTTATTTTGCTAAGAGTCATGCAGCAGGAGGCAGTGTGCTGGCTGCAGCTGTGCTGCAATCCAGATGTGTCTGGGTGCATCCTTCACAGTCAGCTGCATCTGCTCTTGGAGACACCAGTGTATTGGCAGATACCTGGGATCTTTCATGACTGCCTCTTTGGAAACCACCCAGCTGGGGATGGAAACTTTGGGTGTGTAGGGCACTCCTGAATCAGGGCTGAATGATTGCTGGAGAAATATTTTTTTTGTTTGCAGGGGGCTGGGACTTTCCATCTGAACTGTTTATAGGTTCCCAATTCTGTGTTTAGGGGAGATGAACTGATGGGCCCAGAGATGATCAGCCTGCTGTAGTCATCAGCAGGGCTGGTCCACTGTCTGCTTCCTTTATGTTGTGCCCTGGCCCTCAGTGAGACTTGTCTCTGCTGCGTCTCCTGTTTATGTGAGCGTGGCTGCCAAGATGTTTGTGGGGCCAGAGGGACAACCTTGTTGCCCATGTGGGTGGAGTGTTCTTCCTTTCCCTTTGCCACCTGAGAAGTGGTGCAGTATTACAGAGGTTTCATGGATGGTGATGCTGGGCTAAACTGCCTGGCTATAACTGGCTACAGAAGGTATGAGTCATGCTCCTCAGGTGAATTTTGATCATTGCTCCTCTTTTGCAGTCTGGGGCAATAGTAAGTTGTCTTATTTGTTTCAGTTTACTGAATGATTTACAACCAAAAGCTTGGCCTTTCTGACTAGCAATTTTTATATTACATCTAATGGCAGTTGTGGTCCAGAGTAGTGACTTGTGGTTTGCAGGAATAGCTGATGTTGGATCATGAGCTGAATAATAGTTTTGTGTGTGTTGTGGTGTCATGAGAAAAGAGATTTTTATTTTTCCCAAAGTGCAATTGTTACTAGAAATACTAAAAAAGTCTTCAGTGTATATCCTACCTACAGCTACAGAAAGTGTGTGTGTGTGTTGGGCACTAAAACCATAGAATCATAGAATTGTTTAGGTGTAAAAAGATGTTTAAGATCAAGTCCAACCATTAACCAAGCACTGCCAAATCCACCAGTAAATTAGGTCCCCAAGTGCCACATCTGCCTGTATTTTGAATACCTCCACAGATGGTGACTCCAACACTTCCCTGGGCATGCTGTTCCAATGCCTAACCACTCTTTCTGTGATGAAATTATCCCTAATATCCAGTCTAAACCTCCCTTGGCACAATTGGAGTCCATTTCCTTTGCTTCTGTCAATTGTTTGCTTTGGAGAAGGGACTGACCCACACCTTGCTACAGCCTCTTTTCAGGTGGTTGTAGAGAGCAGTAAGGTCTCCCCTGAATCTTTTTTTCCAGGCCAAACACACCCAGCTCCCTCGGCTGCTCCTCATGGGACCTGTGCTCCAGATCCTTCACCAGCTCTGTTGCCCTTCTCTGGGCACACTCCAGCTCCTCAATGTCCTTCTTGTAGTGAGGGGTCCAGAACACAACACAGGAGTTGAGGTGTGAACCACTCTGTTGCTGATACAGGCCAGGGTGCTGTTGGCTCTCTTGGCACATTCCTGTGTTTCCTGCCCGTTTTTCCAAAGGTCATAAATTCTCCTTTTTTCTCTAAGTTCCTCCCAAAGTGCTTTATTTAGCTAGGCTGGCCTTTTCCCTTGCCAGCTTGTCTTTCATCACATGGGAATGGGCTGCTCCGGTGCTTTTAAGATTTCCTTCTTGTAGAATGTCCAGTCTTTCTGGACCCTTTTGCCCCTCAAGGCTACCTTGCAATGGACTTTGTCAACCAGTTTCCCAGACAAGCCAAAGTGGCAGTTCTGCTGCCCTCCTCCTTACTTGTTTAAGAACTGAAAACTCTTTACCATTTTGTGATTGCTTTGCTCTAGAGTCCTCCAACCATCACATCACCCACCAGTCCTTCTCTGTTCATGAACAGCAGTCCTAACAGGGCAGCGTCCCTAGCTGTCTACATTTGACCAGCTGCATCAGGAAGTTTCAATCTTCCACTCTCAGAGACCCACCCAGACTATTTCCCCTCTGCTGTGTTGTATTTCCAGCAGACGTCTGGTAAGTTAAAGTTCCCGATGAAAATAAGGGCCAGTGATAAAGAGATGACTTCCAGCTGCTTGTAGAATATTTCATCTGCCTCTTCATCCTGGTTGGGTGGTCTGTAACAGACTCCTACCAGGCTATCTGCCTAGGCCTTCCCTCTGATTCTTATCCATAAACACTCCACCCTGTCATCACCATCATTAAACTCTAGGCAGTCAAAACACTCCCTAACACACAGGGCTACCCCACTACCTCTCTTTCCTTGCCTGTCTCTTCTGAACAGTTTATTGCCATCCACTGCAGCTCTCTAATTGTATGAGTTATCGCACCATGTTTCTGTGAAGGCAACTATATAATGGTTTTCCTGCTGTGCGATGACTTCCAGTTCCTTCTGTTTGTTGCCCATGCTGTGTGCATTGATGCAGATGTGCTTCATTTGGTCTGTTGATTCTGCCACCTTTTCATGGGAAAAAGCCCTGATTTTTGCGTGACTATTCTCAGATACTTCTGTGGTTTACAAAACAGCAGTAACCCATTCCATCTTTGCTGTCATATGAATCTCCATCTCCAGCCTTCACTAAGACAGCAGACGGAAGGACCTTGGTAGCACACTGTCCCTCAAACACTGGCATGGTTCTCTCAGGCTTATCTCTGGTGACTCTGGTTTTATGCCTTTCCACTTTGAAACCTAGTTCAAGGTTCTTTTGATGAGCCAGTCCTGTTAACTGCTGTTCAGAGATCCTTTTCTCCCTTTAAGACAGGTGTACCCTTGTCTGTTGCCAGCAGGCGTGCTGTCATGTAGACTAAAGAATGACCAAAACCCCCAAAATTCTGCTGGGGACACCAGGCTCAGAGCCAGGTATTGATCTGCTGACTCTTCCTGTAGAAAGAAACCTAACAAAGCCTTTTGCATCAAAATAGCTTTTGCTTAATCTGTGTTTTATTTGTACCCTGAGTTCACAGCAAGGCAGTTAAGGACCAGCTGCAGTGGCAGCAGTACTGCAGCCTTGCTTTGCAAGTTCTCCCAGGGAATTTCTTTCCCTTTTTGTTTGTCACAACTTAGTCTGTGAAAGCCTGTAGTGCATTATTGAAGAGTGGTGAACATGTTTTGACAAGTTTTTGCAAGGCACTTGGTGTGTTCTTGAGTACTTGGTAAAAAGTCATTATTGGAGAACACACAGCCTCCATTTCCTTAATGCTGTTCTTTTCCGTGGATTAACTTATGAGCTGAATGTGTTTCATAATGGCTTTTCTGTTGTCTGGCCCTTTCACATAATAAACATATTGGCTTTGGGAATGCACCTTACATACTACCCAGGTAGCAACACAGAGGAAATGACATTTATTTTGGTCCTTCTTTTACTAAATAAATAAATGGCTCTGTAATCGCTGAGATTGGGGAGTTGTTACTGACTCTGGTATAGAAAGGGTTGCTAGCACAGGCTTGGATTTCTGAGTCAAACTCCTGCTGACAAAGCAGAAATAGTTTGAGGTCTGAAAATACTGCCTGACTATTTGAAAATAGTTGTGTGGACACAAAGCTGTTTACAGATCACTCGCTGGCCACCAGCCAGTTTCTCAAGGACAAGGTGGTTTGGATTTTTTTTTTTTCCCTTTAGAATCACAGACGTACTTGGCAGGTTATCAGAAGATAAAAATGCTGGAAATAGTCTCCTGGTGCAAGTCTTCATTTAATTAAAATACATTCAACTTTAGGCTAAATGTTGCTTGCAAGCAACTTGGTAAAATATTTTTGAATTTGTTCTTATGTATGGGGTTAGGCATAATCCCTATTCTTTTAAATAATGCTTCTTACTGTAGTCCTTCTGCAGCATACCTTGTGCTCTACAAGATGTATTTTAGTTTCAGCAGTTTCTGCCTGGCAAATTCTGGCTTCCTAGTCCATAGTGGCAAGGAGATGTAATTAACTGAAACTGGCACTGGTGGTGTTTGTAATGGCTAAAGGAAAAAGGATTGAAGAATAGAATATCCTGAGTTGGAAGGGACCCACAACTCTTGACAGTGTCTCCCCTCCGAAGGAAAAGCAAAAAGCTCAAAACCATGCAATTCCAGCCCTTTTTGTTGTGTGGGGTAGCACTGGAGAAGTATTCATAGTTGAACTGGAACTTATTTTTTATATATGTACACATATATGTGTATAAATAAATGTACATTTAAGAGTTCATTAACTTTTCTTCTTTAATGCTAATGTTCTGGAATTTTTTTAAGGCTGCCAATGTGAAATCTCTTGTTTTAACCATGTTGAAATAAATTCATTAAATAGCTTGATTTCCTTGCTCTGCTAAGCTCTGTTCTGCTGGGAAGGTATACGTGGAAATAGTTCCCCTTCCCCTTGCCCCTCATTGATATCAAGCTAGCAGCTCCTCCCCATGTTATGTGTTTGTAGCATCTTGTGATGCAGCTAGACAAAGGGTGGGACTCTGGGGACAGCTGTATGGGACAGTGTGTGTTGGGCTCCTCTGTGCTGCAGCAACCCCAAAAACATACTACAAAGTGAAATAAAAAGCAGCAAAGGCTATTATTCCCCCTTTTCCCTTCTCACTATGTCTTTTGCATTTACAGTGAGGTTTTGTGCCTTCCAAAACAATTGTCCCATCCATTTAGCATTCTTGAAATAAAAGAAAAAGTTGATTTTTACTTATTACCCCTCCTTGCTGCTCTCCAGGAGGCTGCTGGACATTTCATTATGGTTCCTCAGGCAGCCAGGACCTGAAGCAGCATAGCTGGACACTTGCTGTCTGTGACTGCTGGATGCTGCCCAGGGAGGGACACAAACCTCTCGCTGCCTGGCCATGGTGGTCACCCATTTCTCTCAGCAGGTCTCTTTTGACAGTAGAGGGAATGCAACAAGGCTGGTAAGGCGTGTGTAGGGGCTTTTTTTTTTTCCTTCTGTCATGGTGTACGACCTCTGACAATGCCCCCTACAAGAATGCAAGCTGCTTACAACAGCGGTGGTGCGTGGACGGGCAGGGACTAACTAGGGTTTGATGACTATTTTTTCTTTCCCCAAAGAAAAGTACGTCTTTCATGGCACTTCTGTGTACTCAGTGCCTAAATACTTAAATTTGTGGAGAACATCTCACCCCCACTTTCTGAAGGGCTGTGCTCAGCACTGAGGTTTCTCTGCAAGTTGGTGGTGTGAGCAAAGTGAAATGGGTGCAGACTTGCCTGGGTATGCAGAGGGCCTTGGTCACAAGGTGTCACTTGCTCCTTTCAGTTGGGAAGCTCTGTTCATCCAGGGTGATGATTAAATGTCAATATGAATTCATTTAAAAAGCAGTCAAACAAAGAGAAGCAGCCCCAGGCTTTTTTCATCCAGGCTTATTTTGATGTTGCTCTGCAGAAGGGGTGGAGAGACTCTGCCCTTTATATGCCATCTCTCTCGGCTGTAGAAGCACCTGCATTGTTTTAAAGCCCCTGTCCACCCATGTTGGGACCTTGGTACGTCAGTTTGGGCCGTGCTTGGTCTGAGGTAGGCACCTTGTGTGGGGTGTGATGTCTCTGAAGTGATGCTGGGTGGTTGTGATGCCATGTGACAGGCACGGGGCTTGCTCTGGTCACTTGTGGTGACTCCCTTCAACCTGAGTAACACAGCCCCTCTTGCGGGGACTTGCTGTGGCCGTGCCACCAAACCGGGCCTGCTGCTCCTTCAGGCCGTGGCCAAGACTCTGTGGAAAGTGTTTTGTGGTGAAAGTGCCTTGTCATGGTGTAAGATGAGAAATCAGTGGCAGTCTGTATCAACAGACCATGTAATTTTGTATCTACAAGTACATGTTTTATAATTTTGATCTAAATTCTTTTCTTGATGTTCTCCGTCTGGCTCATTTTTAATTGTAGTTGCCAGAAAGAAATTGTTCTATATGAAAGAGATCATTGCAGGGCATCCAGAGAGACAAATCGGTGTTAGGAGGGGTATATTTAGTGACTGGTAAAGCCATTAAGGTAGGGTGAAGAACTGGTTTGAATGAGGGCCAGTTGATTTTAGCTGAAATTTCCAAAGGAAGCCAAATGTACTGTAAACCAACTGTGTCCATGTGGGAGGTATGCCTATTCTGATTTAATTATTTTCTTTTGTTTTAGGGTGGGTGGGGGTTTTTTTGTTTTGTTTTGTTTTTTTGGTTTGTTTTTTTTTTCCAGTAGTGTGCTAACCAAATAATCTAGGAAGGTTTAAAACCAGAAAGAAAAGTGCAAGGATTAATAAAGTCCTTCTCTTTTTGGACAGCTGAGGGTGCAGACTCTATTATAAGAGAAAATGAGTGATGGTGGTTTCAGTAAAGGTCACTAAATCTGGACACAGCATGGTGGTGACTAGAAGAATGGGATGATGACTTCAAGGATGGCTCTTGAAGAGGGTATCTTCCAGGCTGGAGTCTCAAGCCAGTTAGCTCAAGTGTCCCTTTAGAAGAAATATCTAGTTTGGTGCAGGAAGCTGTGACAGTCACCTACAGAGCAGCAAAGCTTGATCCAGCACACAGCTGATGACTAGGGTGTCTGGCAGAGGGGCAGCACTCAGAACAGTGCATCTTCCAAAAAATTTTCTACGGCCTTGTGTGAAAATGCTTCGTGGCCTTGTGTGAAAACGTGTTGTGGCCTTGCTGCTAGTGTTGCCAGCAGGCCTCTGTTTGTCAGTCTTTCCTATTCGGTATTTGAGGAATGAAAAGCAGGGAAATCTGTAGCCTTCACTTGGTAAGGAAATGTTTTGTGCCCTTTAAGCCAGGAAATGTGTAGTCTTGAAGGGTTCCCGTTGGCTGAATGGACTGCAGTTTACATGACTGGGTTAACAAAGGACCATCCATGGTCTTAAACTGCACAGCTGCACTCGTCTTACCCTCCCCCTTCCCCTGCATCCCCTTCTTTTGCTATCTTTTTTAATCTGTTGCCAGGTGAAGTGTTTCTGTGCCTGTGAACTGAAACCAGCATGAACATCAGGCCTCAGGCAAATCTTTCAAAGCTCCTCGGGGAATTGGTGTTGTTTTCCAGGTGAATTGTCAAGGGAACTGTCTGCCTTTGCAGTTCTCTTTCTGTCTTCTCCCATCAGACCAAAACATCTCCTGCTGATGGGTGCACACTGCTGGGGAGCATGCTGGGAGTCAGCAGAGATGCCTCCTAACTGAGCTCTGCAACTGACCTGTTGTTGTTATCCTGGGAAAGTTAGACTGTGGCTTTCTGCCATGCTTTTCCCACCATCCTTTCTCCCCCCTCCCCTTTCTTTTCTTCCTATTTAGGCAATGAACTGTTTGAGAGAAGGAAATGCCTCTGATAATGTATATCCAGCATCTTTCACAGTGGGAAAGCTACCACAAAACTAGGAATCAAAGTGAAAAAAATCGGTGAATAGAACTCTCTTTTTTTCTTCCTAGTGGGAAACATCTTTTCACTCTATCCCCAGAAAAGCGAACCCGATAATGTGTGTATCTTTCTGTGCATTATTTCACAGAATGCAGTACTATGCATGAGTAAATTGTCATTATTATTTCTTCAATAGGCAGCTAGTGAGCCTGTGGATATCAAAAGCAGGATAGAGAGTATGTTATTTTCTGTTTTGCTTTCCAGGCATTTTATGTCAAGAGTTAGACAGAAGGAAAACACAAGAGCTCTGTCCTGTCTTTGACTTGAATGGTGACAGTCTTTAATAGCTCTGGTTGGTTTGGATTTAGAAATCATCTAACAGGATGACTACTTTTTGTGTATTTCTGCAGCGATTTTCCATGTTTTTGTACTGAGTTTTTTTGGCTCATTTTTATTCCAGAAGTAGTTTTCATGCCAGGTAAACATTATCCTTTTTGTTTACAAATTCATCTCCATTGCCAGAGCTTATGATTATTTACCTTACAGAATGCTGTATCAGTAGGAACAGCATAATTTTGGCTACAAATGCGGTTAGGTAGACTTTTTGCTTAAGAACATTTTATATTTAAGTTCTGGGTTTTGACTGGGGAGGTTGCTTTCACTTTGTGCCATTCTGTCTTTTTGCCTGTCAAAAATAAGTTCTGTTTCCTCCACAAGCGCTACTCCCATTGCTTTTCACAGGGTAGACCTGGTCTTTTCAGGGAGTGGAAAGAAATGCCATGTAGAGTCCAAGTTTTCACAGTGCAAAGTTGTTTGGTCTACAACTTTCTATGCTGGCGAGTGACAAAAGAGCTGATGGTAAACATGACTTGGAATAATAAGTTATCATTTATTGCACTTGGGCGTGCAACCTAATCACAGAGGGTTGCTTCACGGCCTGTTGCCTCAGGCTGGTAGGACTTAAGAGTCAACTGAATGAGGAGCAAAATGGAAAGTTAAGTTTGGCATGGGGTCATTGTACAGCACTCACTGCTAAGAGGTGGTACTGTGGTGAATTTTCACTTAATGGCATGTCTAAATCTGGTCTGCTGCTTCTATGTGCATTGTGGCAACTGCAATTGGATTAGTAGGTTTTGGTTTTGTTTTTCCAAATCAATCCCTCTTCTTTTTACAACTGTCAGCATGAAGTACAGGGAGCTGGGAGAAGTTTACCAAAGACTTAGTTGTACAGTGCACAGAATAATCCAAACTTGCAAGTCATGAGTCACAAATGGTGCATTCCTTCCTTGATGTGTGATGTTGCCCCATATGCTGCTTCCATGCCATTTTGCTGGGGAGCGAGCTTCCGGGAACAGTCTCCCAGAGACACCTTAATATGCAGGTCTGAAACTGTGTTAGTAGGAGAATTACATTACTGTGACATAAATATCTTGGATAATTGGGGAGAGGGGGAGGAGGTAAATTAGCTGATAGAATTTCTTTGGCACGTCATTTGCATAGTTCTTCGATAACATTAAGGCACAAGAGAAAAAAAGCACCATGAAAAACAGCACATAACACCACTTGCCTTTGAACCTTTCTAAACTAAAATTTTACAGTAATAATGTGTGCAAAGGAAGAAAGAGGCAAGAAGTAGGTGTATTAACTGACTTGGAGAGTGTGGGAAGGCTTGAAATTTATAATGTTCTGCAGATCTTGGCAGTCTACCACGGATTCCCCTTGTCCCCTCTGCTTTTCAACATGCATAAAGCCCACTGAGATGAGAAATAAACACCATATTTGTTATCAGATGTGACTAGGAATGTACTTAAGTAGTGGATTCAGTTTAAGATCCAGTTAAATGCTGCAGCATTGCTGTGTTGATGAGAAGAACTACAGCTCTATGTAAATGAGCTTGCAGTCATCTGCATGAGAAGAAACAGGACAAGAATTGAGGTTGGCCATCTCAGTTCCATTGATTTGCTCATCCCAACAGGCCATTTAAAAATGCAGTGGTACAAGTAGCACTCTTAAAAATATTCTTATGCTGCTTCCTTGGGGGGATAAACCAAGTGCTTTAATATGAATAGAACCATGAAATGTGGGAGAGAAAAGTGGGGAGAATGTGTAAGAAACAAGAAGTAGTTCAGAAATTTTGGTGAATAAAATCTTAATGTGGTCTAAATGAAGGGAATGTGTTGATGGGCTCATTTCCATGGGGACGAGCTGACAGTGCTGATGTTTTCTTGTGGTTCCCATGCTGAAACCTAGTGAGAGGCAAACTCTCACTCCCAGGATGATGTAGCCTTTTCTACCTGTTGCTGCCACTATTCTAAGAAACCTCTGCAGCTTCCTCAGTCCATTGGCTCTGGAGACAGTCACCTTATGCTTAGCAAGATGCTTCTAGGTTGCTGTTGTCTTCATTGCACATTTCATATCCACACAGCATTCTGGCTATGGGACAGTATCTTGTGATCCTCAACTTCTGATATTTGGCATCTAGCAATCTTTTAAGAAACTGCTGTTTTCAGTTAGCATAGGTTGCATTTTGCAATATTGCAGAGTTTTTCAGATGTCCAAATGGTAATTGCCAACAATTTGCCTGGAGAAACAGAGCTGCAAGAAGCTCTGCCTTGCCATGGGAATGGGGATCCCTGGATGCCCTGAGGGGCCGTGTGTCCACACTGCACTAAAGCAGAGGTCTCATTCTGCATGAAAAATGTTATCCCAGTGGAGTGATGTTGCTGAGATATGGTATCTGGGTGGAGCCTTGATGGTTACTGCATTTGTGAAGTGCCCTGTGAGCAGAATTTGAATGAATTTTAATCCCAGGAGATTGAGTTCAGAGGGTTTCTCCCATCTATGATTTCTGCAGTTCTTTCTTCACATTCAACCAACGTTGCAATTTTATTATGACTCTTTTTAACACAGGCAAATTTTTCCAAAGCAAAAGCTGGCTATGAAAATCTGACGATTGGTTTCCAAAATGGGAATGCTTAGCCATTTCATGTTGCAAGTGAAATTATAACAGCATGTTAATAGTTTGACAGGTCTGTTCTTGAGCAGAACTGTTAAGCAGATAAACAAACAAACAAACAAATACTCTGCTCATGCTTATATGCTGTGCTTGTGATGTTTGGTTTTTCCCGCCCTCTGAAAAGACTTCTAATGAAAAGAGTGTGGCTTCAAAATGTCTTTTTACTTCTCTCATATAAATTAATGTCATGCAGGCCATCCCTCCTCCTCCCCATATGTTGTAGATTTTTAGAATATGAGTGCTCCATACATTATGAAAAGGGTATTTGGAGTAATTTTAAACAGTATTCTGAAGTGACCAGGGTTTAAATTTGGTCTGGGATACTGAGCAGACCATGCTTCCCACACTCTGCAGTTCCCTTGCTTTCAGTCCCTTAGGAGGGTTATGTAGAAGCTTTTCCCCTCCCAGAAGAAGCGAAGTGAAACATGAGCAGTGGCTGTGTTCTGGCTGTAGCTGGCCCCAGTTTTCATAGGGACACTTGTGGAGGCACCAGCAGGATCCTGTAAAGCTGCAGGGGAAGGATGGTAGGGCTGGTGCACATTAGTCATCCCGAGTGGGCCAGTCTTACGGGGAAGAACATTGACTTCAGAAAAGCTGTGAAGTTGAGCACTGGGAAATTTTAGGTGTCTCTCTGAAAATAGCAAGCCCACTAGTAGTTAGTAGATTTAAAAAGACAAATAGAGCAAAAATTCCATGAAAATGGCATCATGCTACTTCACTCTTCTGCATGCCACATTTTCTGCTTGAGTATCTTTTGCCACCATTTTAGCACCTCCACTTTGCTGCAGAGTGAATGGGGAACTGTATTTCACTGTTTTTTTTAAAAGGGTTTCTCTCCTCAAATCTCCTTAGTGTTGTGAGGGTTTTTTCTTCAGAGATGTCTTTGTTTCTCTGTTATCTCTAGCATATTCTTTTTGTACCTAAAACTGTACTTCCCATGTCCTTGGGCTTTCAAATTCCTTCAACAAAGCTTTGGAAAATGGGGGCAGAGGTGAGAGTAGGCATTTTTCCACATCAGTGTAAGCCGTTTTCCCCTCCTTCTTTGTGGGATGGTAAGTCTTGAGGAGAAGACCACAGGCTTTTGTCATTAGGTAGAGGTCCAGGGTGGGAAATTGGAGTTGGAAATCTTCTGGGCTTGCTGAAAGACTTTGGTTCAAGAAGTAGTAAGGTCAAGGTGAGGTCAGTGTTGGCTACTGCACATGTTAAGACCCCTAACTCTGTTTCAAAATCAAAACCAGCTTGAGACCAAGCTGTAAAAAGAAATGCCTGCAGTAAAGTGAGTTTACAGAGCAAGCAAAAGCCTGAAGACAGTGATGTATTTATAGAAAGCACGTGGATTGGTTAGTAAGGGGGAGAGTGAAGCACAAAAAGAGTTGTGGAAGAAAGCTGAGACAGTGAATTCTGCATTTCATTCTTTTGAATGCACCAGCAATGCCTGGCCATTCCCTCCGTGGAGGGCATCATAAGGTGTGAAAGGGTCAGGATTTCTCTAAAGAGACTAGTGGTCTGTGGTGCTTCAGTTCTGGGGTGCCAATCTCAAAAGACCCTGTAAAGAGATTAATGTGTTAGTCCAGGCAAAAAAATACACTATTCATGTCCATCATACAGGTTTCTGCCTGGGAAACTCAGAAATTGGTGAGGAGAGAAATAAAGGAACTGTGACTTCAGTTAAATGTTTCATTGAGTTCTTACCATTATTTGTGATAAAAGTGAAGAAATTTAACGGGCATACCTGTTGCTAGAGAGCTTGACTGATGCAGGTAAGAACCTTTGGAGACTGGGCCTGGGAAGGTGGTTGGGAGACTGGGCTGTTTGACTGGCTTAGGATAGACTGCTGCGTGTTACACGGCTGCGTGTTAAGTGGAGAGCTGGAAAATACCAATATTAGGACCATTTCTAAGTGGCTATTTAGAAAAAAAAAAGTACACAACAGGTGATTGATGTCTCTACCTCATGTAAACATACATTGGAGAGAAAAAGGCTTTTGTTAGAAGTCAGCTGAGGTGAGTTACAGCCCACCAGAGCTGGAGGGCCCTGCCATGCCGCTTGCCTCCCAGCCCTGTGATCTGCATCCTCCTGGTTTCCACTGCAGAACAAAACAGTTTAATTTCCTGGACTGCAATCCTCTGCCCCACCCCACAGTTTGCTTTTTCTGTGTTAACTTTCTGCCGTTTTAGTGATCTCAATCTGCTTATCATATGATACAATGAGTGCCAGAAGGAGCTCTGTGCTCCTGGGAGAAATATGTGACAGGAGGCTGGAAGGAGGCAGAGGAAGGAAGGGTAGGAGCTCCCTGCTGCAGGAGCTGGGATCTATTAACTCAGCTCCAGCTGTACTGAGAAACTGTACCCATACCGTGGTGTAGCTGAAGGGAGATGACATCTTGTTCTTGTGTAGCCATTGTGAGACGAGCAAAAAGAGCTTTTGCAGGCTTGATTCATCCCTTGCAGAAACCTCACGTTTTTCACTTGGAAAGACCAAACCAGTGAGAAATGTCCTTAAGCCCTAAGCAGGGGCTAATCACGCTTACTAAGTAAAGCACGTAATGTATCACCTAGGTACTAGACATTGGTTCATATAAATAAGATATGCTACACATGGAATTTATTCTGACATGTTAATAAACTATCATTACTGATGATGAGCTTTGTTAAAGTAAACAGAAGAGAAGCCGTGAATGTAACCAGTTTGTACTTGATAATCATAATTTTAATGTGGAGAAAAAGAAATGGTACTCAAGTTTGAAGAGGAACACTTTAAATTTATTATTGTTGTTGTTGTTTTAGCCATCTAGAGTATTTGTAATATTTCCTAGGAAGTACCAGAAGAGTCCAGCATAGCTGGGGAAAACCCAGGGACTGGAACTCTTGTCCAAGTGTTTTGCTCTGTGTAAGATGAAGGGATGGGTGAGATGCTGGTGCTGACTGTTCTCTCTGTGTCTTACTCAGGGTCGCCATGTCAAAACGGGTCAGCTGGCTGCCATCAAGGTCATGGACGTTACTGAGGTGAGTAGAGGAATCTTCTGCTTTATTAGCAACGTGTAAAATTTAATAATGAGATGGTGTGAAGCTTACCTCATATTTCTGTTGAAAGGCATAGTCCTTGCCTGTGAATGTTTGCTCTCTGCTTGCAGGACCTGACCTTTCCAGTCCATCTGCCTGAGATTTCTGTGTGTCTCTGTGGTGGGGCATTTGGCCTTCACAAATTGCATTGTCCAGTGCCAGGGCATATGAGTGCATATAGCACTCTCTTTGCAGAAATTTCTTAGAAGAGGGGGAAAAGGGTCAGATTGCTTGCTTCCCACTTCTTTATCTGAAATGTATCATCTTTCTTTTACCAAAAAAGAGGTGTCTGCTTGATGTAGAGGACAGTGTTCTCCCTGGTACATCTGCAGCCTACAGAGGGTATATGTTTATTCAAAGGAATGAGTCCAAGAAGCCTAAAAGGAGAAACATCTGCAGGAATGATGAGCAGGTTGCCAACAGAATTCAGCAATGTAAAGTAGTTGTAGTAACTGACCCATGGGGATTTACTGTGGAGCTTTAGATGGGAAAAAGGGGAAATTAACCCAGTCAGAGAAATAAAAAATATATGCCTATATTTGAATCCTTGTGTGTCTTGCAGATTATGCTGTTCAAAAAGCAATCAGTTTAAATTAAAGTCTTCAAAACAGATGAAGAAAAGCATGGGCTTCTCCCTGTTATTCTATTTGTGTTATATAGAGTTCCATTCACAAATTAACAACTTCAAATTTAAAATTGAATGAGATCCTCCCACGTGATATCTGCAGAGCTTGACTGATTTCCTCTCTTTTGTAGAGAGGTTGTGCCTTTTCAAACTGCCATATTCTTCTGTGCTCCTCAGTTGCACAGGAGGAGAATAATTACGTTAATGTGTGTACATTGTACAGAGCAGGGGGTCTTTGGTCGCGATGGTTACAGCAAGCAAAACTTCTGCAAGGATATTGCTGCAGAGTGTTTTATAGCTTAATGTATGTATAGGTGCAACAAGTAAAAATGGTCTTGGACACAAGGTACCAGATAAGTGGTGGGGTGTAATGGGTAAACAGGCAGGAGAGGAGAAAAACAAGAGGCAGGGTTAGGTCAACTGATAGGGCTTCAGTCTTATCTCTAAATCTCTAGTGATCGATGGGCAGTGTGACCACTGCTCTCTAACTTCAGCTGTTGTGTCTGCCAGCAGCTAGGTATTTCTTTTTTGTCAGATGGCTTGATAAGATCAGTTTTCAGCTGAAGTTTTTCAAAGGCTGCCTTCATGAGGAGGCAATGCTTTTTTTGCTGCAGTTAACAAGCAGAGAAAACAGAGTAGAATGAAGGCACATTGACATACAGTGAATGTTCTTTGCACAGCAAATGTTTTCATTTGTGCAGCAGTTTTACACAGGGCAGCTTGCTGGACTGTGCATGACAATGGCTTCTTCCATAATACTAAGGTTGGCTCTACAGAACACTCTCTCTGTTTTCAATAGCACGTATTAATCACAAACAGTTGTAATAGAGATGTTGCAAGAAAAAGGAAAACAGTTGAAAAATGCTGTTTATAGTATGGCTAAGCTCATATTGCAGGAGATAGCTTAAGTTTTGAAACTTACTGTAATTTTTGTCTGGTTTTGGAAAGCAAGTTGTATATTGGCACTCTCTTTTGTCTCATAAGTGCAAGGCTTTTTTAGGGGATGAAGGGTAGTCAGAGGGAGAAGTTAGGAGATGTTAGCCCCATGCAGCGTAAAAGCATTGTCATTCCTACCAGTGGACCTCATGTGTTTTTGCTTCAAAGTAAAGAGCTCACAGACACTAAAAATGTGTAAATTCTTCCAGGTTGTACTAAGTCAGCCCCACTTTTTAACACCAGGCATGGGTGGTGCTGTTCCATGTACCATTTTCTCAGTGGCAGATGTGGCTGTAGGATGTTCTAGTCTAGCCTTGCTTGCTGGTTCCTTGCCCATTTCCCAACACTTGTGCCAACACAGCTGCCTTGGGGCCAGGTGGTGACCTGGATCAATGAATGGGCTCTGGTTCCAGTTTTAAAGTACCCTTATTTGTCTCCCTGGTTATTTGTAGCCTGGATGGGTTCACAGAGTTCAGCACATGATATTGCAAACTCTTGTGTGGTTGCTATGAAGAAGGTGGCATGAGACTGGAAATGAGTCACTGCTGGCCATCAGGGAGAAGGGGCAGTAGCTTAAATTGATATTTCTGCTGGAGATGGCCATATCCTCAAGCCATAGCTTCAGTTCCTCAAGGGTTTGTTTCATGAACACCTCCTTTGCTGGCAAACAATGCAGGTCCTCCTGGTTCTAGCTCACCACAACTTACGGGGACAATGGGAGGAGAAAACGTGGGGACAGAGAGGGCAGTGACTGCCACCCTTAGCACTGTTCCAAAAGAAATGCCGAGGGAACCACAACCACGAATTCACCTCTTTGCCTGCTTTAAGAGCTACAGTTAGATGAACTGCTAATGGTAATATCCATGCCCATGGAGAAAGAGGCTTGAGTGGAAACTTTCACAAAACTGAAATTGCGGTTTTCTGGTGAGTGGTTCCTTGAAGTTGTAGGTGATTTGTGCCTATGTGCATATTTTATTGGCAGTGTTATGCCTTTCTGCTTAAATTCAAGTGGTGCCATGGGGGATATCTGATTATTCTGACTAACCTGAACTGAGAACAGACACAAGACTTCCTTTCTTCTGGGATGCCTCTGATCCAGTGCTTGCTTTGCCAAATGCTTAACAAATTAGAAAACCTAATGTATTGGCATGCTCTGTGGGCACACCCCAGATTTTCGGTTTTCAAGGCCGTGATTCTGCAAGTCACACATTGCTCAGGATCAGTGGAGTTATGTCAGTTCCGGGCTGTAAAGCTTTGATCACCCAAACAGAGGGGATGTCAAAGTCAGAGTGAAGGCTTTCCTTAAAGTTTTGGTTGGCATGAAGAAAATGAGGTAGTATAACCTCTGACTAGAGGCATTGGAAGAAATATTACAGCTCTGTAGTGCACATGGCACTGTGGAAATGCTCTTCGTCCTTCTCATCTTTTCTTGTGGTTTTCTCTTTAGATTTTAATTTTGAAAAGAATGGTGGCAAGGATGAGAAAAGAGGAGGTGAGCTGAAGCCTATCAGCTTGATCTTTGAATAAGTTATGACTAGTTAGTTCTGCTGCCTGAAGTGTTGGGGGATGTTGATGTGCATAAAACTTCCCTGCCTCTTCTACTTTCCTCCTTTCTAAACAAATAAGGAAAATACTTAGAAGACTGGATCTTTGCAGATCTTTAGATCTACAGCCCTAAAGCAAGCACTAATGAAACTGTAAGACGTAAAGGTCCATAGGTTTTACTACAGAATGGTACACAGGTAGGTCTTCTGTTCACTTTTGGAGGGCAAAGCTGCAGTGCATGTAGGCTGAAAAAATTTCACTGGAGCATAGAACACATAAAACCAAAAAACCCACCAGTTTTCATCAATGGAAAGCTATTCTTATTCCTTGTTGGAATGAGCTCAATGACCATAAAAGGGGAACAGTGCAAACTATCAGTGTATGTGCACTTTAGAAATTGTTTTACAAAATCTACACATGCAGGATGAATCTCATGCTGCATGCTTGCTGTGAGGGAGGCATTATATGTAGTCTGTCGTTAATTTTGCTAATGTAAGGTCTCTTCCTTTTGTGACATTGGTTTGGAGAAGGTGGTATTCGGTCCATGTTGATCCCTTCCACTCACTGACCATACTGTTAGGTTTCCATAATTGTAAGATTGCTGTGACTCCTAAGATTTGGCAGTCTCTGTTCAGTTAGAAGAATCTGTTTTCTTGTGAAGCAAATAGCATTTAAAACCTTAGCAAAGCTTACTTGGCAAATCTCCTGCATACAAGCTGTTAACTTGCATTGCATCCTAAAGCTTGACTCTGCTTTAACTGCTTTGGAGCCTTTCCTTGCAGCTACACAGTTGTTTCCAGTGTCACTCCTGTGTTCTGCTTCCAGCAATGCTTTTCTCTTTGAAAAGTTTAGTAACTGATTTTGAGGGAAAAACACAATTGCTTCTCTTCTGTTTGTTATAACCCCTGACTCTGCTGCTTCTTCCTCCTACCTCTTCCCACATACACTCTTGGCATCCCTTGGGAAAGTTTTCCACATGCCTTTTTTAATAGCAGCATTTCTCAGCTCTTGTGCCCAGTGTTTCATGACTTGTCCAATCTAGTCTGTGTAAAATTATGCTAAGTAAACAACTGGATTCTGTATCCTGCTGATTTATGAAAGAAGTCGGATTGCTTTTAGTGCTTGCCTGTCTTGCTATTTCTTTGTGTCCTCTGCAGAAAAATTAACAACCTCAGACCAAAGCCTCCAGGCCTGCAGAGAAACACGGCACATCTCCCACACCTAGACAGGAAAGATTCCCTTTAACATCTTCCTCACTCTGCTGACTGCTTATTTCTGTTGCAATAGGAAAGTCACTTTGATTGTTGTGAGTCTGTATCTTATGGCCTGCATGGCAGTATAAACTGCAATTGCTGGATGATTTGTCCATTTTCCATAGGAAATCTCAAAGCAGTCTGCAGAAAAACTACAGATAAATAAAAATGTGGGTTCCACATAAACTAGAAGACAAAATGGGGGAAAAATGAAATAATAAGCCAAACCAAGTTTGCCCTATTATGTATGTTCTTGTTTTCCCCATGAAAACTCAAAGACAGTCCATGGATTTTGATCTGTTTAAGGGGGGAAAAAAAAAAAAGTTGATGGCTTACACTGGAAAATTGGGAAATACAGGTTCTTGTGGCCCTGTCCAACAGAACTGGGTCAAGCCAGCCTGGAGAAGCTGAATATGGGCCATCCTTTTAATGTAGAGATATGAATACAGTGCTTTACCTGGCTTTATCGGGCTTAGTGCAGCTGCCTGATAAAGTAGTTATGTACTGTACATGGCTGTACTTACTGTGAAGTTAGCCAAAGCAAACCTAAAGTCACTAGAGTTACCAAAAGCCTTTGCCCTTCCAGTATTTCATAGGAGTCATTTCTTCTTAATGTGAATTGGGGAAAATGGATCAGGGACCTAAAAATCCAGATTGTTCCATGGAGAGTACTGGCATTCTGCTTGCTTGTCCCTGAAATGAGAAATTGCTTGCTACTAGTCTGTACAACATTTTGCAGTCTTTGGTTAAACAGTTATCTGGCAAAATAAAGAATTGTTCTGTGGAAAAGAAACAAGTAGGAGAGCCATTTACAATCTTGATAGCCCTGCTGTCCAGTTCTCCTGAAGCTGATTAACCTCTGATCTCTTTTAGGGATTAGAAAAAAACACAAAAACCAAAAAATCCAAAACCAAAGCAAAACAAAAAAACCCAACCAACCAACCAAAAAAACTCATCAAACCCCAAACCAAACAAAAAGCTGCTGGGAACTATATATTACAGTTCATAGGAAAACAGAGCTGGACAGAGTGGTCCCTTGAGCTGTAACATCTGGTTTTGGAGAAGGTCAAAAAGAGCTACAATAGTCTTGCAGCCAGCAGGGCAGCTTTTTTTGAGCTGCTGAGCATTTTTGTAATTGACTATTTCCTTCTTTAATTGAGATCCCTCACCTACCTCTGCCCTCATCCAGCAGCTTGTCACAGTTCTTCCCTCTGCATTACCGTGGACCTAGTGCCAGGAGGTTCAGCCCTGGGTGCTGGCTGATGTCTGTGTGGGACCAAGCTCTGCTGCAGCTCCATGCTGCCCTTTTCCTGCAAGACTCCCTTTTAGGTCACGCAGGGGTGGTCCTGTCCATCTTCAGGGCAAGGGCAGTGCATAGAGCCTTGCAGGGGTGCCAGACGTGTCACAACACCCCTGCCCTTGGGTGGCTGGGAAATTTCTTGGATTGCCAGCTCGTAGTTCTAACAGGGTAGAGTGGCATTTAACTATAAAGAGCCTTTTGTCCTTAAGAGGAGCGGTGACTTTTATCTCCCAGCAAGGCAGATACATCTAACACCTGGGTTAAGTCAGAGCTGCAATTTCTGGACGCAGTCCAAGAAGTTTCCTGGAGCAGTGCTGGCACCAGTTTGGGTAAAGGGCAAACTTCCACTCTCTTCGTCTGATTACTCAGGTGGTTAGCAAGATTGTCAGGCTGGAGAAGCTTTTTTGGAAGGGGGAAGATGTCTGGTTTGATGCAGTTGCAAGGAGACTGAATAGGGAACTTCACAGGCAGGTTGAGATCAGGGCAAAAAGCTGGGGCTGTTACCAAGCAGCTTGGGAAATTATACTGCTGGAGAGAGCTGATGTTGAGCACTAAGGCTCTGCATTACAGTGTCCCTGTGAAGAGCAACTTTGCACTGAATAATGTATGTTTGAGGGAAAATTTGGCAAAGGAGAGAGAAGAAAATGGATATAAAACTTTCATACCTGTTTGTTTCTCTGTCTGCTTATTTCAACGTAAGTTTTCTACTTATGCAAGATTTCGACCTGAGAGGAAGACAGTTTGCTTGCACAGCCTATCGTCAGTTGTCCTTGTGGGCATACCTCTCTATATGTTTTAACAAGCTTGTTTTGGAAACCTGACTGTTTCAAGGCTGAAATAAACAGATATTTTCCTTTTGCCATGAGGATCCTGGAGGGCGCCGTTGCAGTATCTCTCAACAGCAAGAGAGCTTTAACTGTAAAGGCTTCATGGTGCTCATTTAGGTAGGGTTCCTGTTGCATGGCTTTTTCAGTTTAGGCTGCGCAATGGCTTCATAATCAAAGTTGACTGTGGAACACAGTGTGAATAAAGTGTAAAGAAAGAAGCGTTGCCTCTCCCTTCTCCTCATCTGTATGCTTATGTCTGATGTGCGAGCTTCTTGTCCTGTGTAGCAGAAAATGTTTTACCAGTGCTCTGTAAATTGAAATATAGTTTAGATGACACAACCTGAAGTTATGGCCACATAAAGGGAACTTTGCTGTAGTTTGGAGGGTAGAATAATCTCCTTTGTTTTGGGGAGACAGCTTTAAAATTCTGCCTTTACCTTGCTTTAAGAGAACCAGATAACACTCTGGTATAGCACAGCAGACCATGCTCAGGATATAATTCAGCTGTGGCAACCAGATCTCTTATTGCTCATCTGCGTGTGAGAGCACATGTTTAGTATTGGAGCGTAATGAAAGCGGCTACAGCTGACTTCTATAGGCAGAAGGGCAGGATTGCCTATTAAGATTTCTCTGCAGGTCTTGAGCTCTTTGGACAAGTCTGGACTTGTTAAAAAATTTCTTTCCTTTGGTTTGATGGTGCGGTTGCAGTGACACACTGAGAAAGAAAGAGCAAGTCATCTAGTTTGAATTCGTTCATGTTTGTTACCATCCTTGGGCGCTGTACCTGTCCAGGTGGGCAATTCTCATGCATTTAAGCTCTAATACTGTGCCTATTTTTCTTCAGTCATTAGGCTCGATACCTGCAATCATCTGAAGTCCTGCTGTTAGCATTGACAAAGAGGTCACTAATGACATGTGATTTCATATGTATTTAATTTCTAGCATCAATCTGTGTCCTGGACCCTAATACTAACAGTGGTGAAGGCTCAAAGTGGATAGCATGCAGATGCTTTCACAGCTGAGATATTTACCTACTGGTCATGCCTGCTCTAACATGAATTTGAGCATTAATAACCTGTGCAAATTCTAGTGATGGAGCATTTCTTCTGAGCCGAGAGGAGCCTTTGTGCAGGTGGCCTCGGTGCAGGTGATTTGCTGCTGCCTTCCTCAGTGCTGAGCTCTGATTGTCTCAGCTGTCTAAGGAGGTTCAAGTTCTGATGGGAAACAAATGTTTTATGTGCATATAATAGCAAAAAGTACGGGGCTGCATTTTATATAATTTCTATCAGCCACAGAGCACAGCTCAGTTTACTCCCAGTGAGTCAGACATACTGTCTACTCAAGGATAACAAGGCAACTCTGTCAACACAGTGTTGGAGCTTGTGTGCTCTTGCCAGTTTGGGCAGAGTGAAACCAATAAGGATTTTGACAGAGCATTATGCTTTCATTTTAGCAGGTTTCTAAGTTGAACTTGGGTCTGCTGAGTATCCTTCCTGTCTGCATAGGCAACCAAAAGATCCCAGGTCCAGTATAAGCTGCTCTCTTTCAGAGATACACTTTAAAATCTGGCTTAGGCATTAGGATCAAAGTCAGGGGAATTAATTCTCTGTTTATATTAAAGGGGCTATATCTGCTTGAAATGTAATCTCTCTTGACTGTGTTTAATTGTATTTTCATAAACTGCACCTGCCTTGTGGGTGCCTCCTGTTTTTGCTGCAGCATTCCATATGTTTATCTTGACTTCCTAAGGAAATGAGGCTTCTTGGTGATACTGAGTGTGTCCTGCCTTCTTTTCCACCAAATAGCATTTGGATCTGCTGGTTGACTTCAGCCAAGTTTAATGAGGAGGAGAAATTCCGGAGATACAAAGTCCTGGCAAGTTATGTGAAAACTGGCAGGCTGCATGGAGAAGGGAGGGGCTGAAATTTATAGCCTCTGCTTTGAAAATGGGAGGCAGACCTTAGCCACCTTCCATTATCAGTCAGCTGGCCACTGTTTTGCAGTAAATCATGAGGAGAAGGTAGATCACTTCATTTTTATTTAAGGAAAAAGTTCTGTGCAGTGTAGCACATGCAAACTACTTTCCAGCGTTTTAAAATCTCCTCTGGTTCTTTCTTTAGTTTATGGGTCCACAAATCTAGTACTGTACATTTGAGATTATCCTATGTGATCTCTCTCTCCCCTCCTTTCTTAAAGTGCCTATGTATATATAAAGATAAAATAGCAATGTTATTCTCCAACATTTAATGAGACAAAGATGTTTTTTCTACGTCCCTTGACAGTGCTTCTTTTGCAAGGCACAGTTTGAATGATTGTGTATGGAGTTGTTGGTTAAAATAAAGTCTTAAAGCTCAGCTCCTGAATCTAAAGATTATGGTAGCAAGTGCTAATGCTCGAGGACCTGGGAATTAATTGTACTCTAAGCTGGTTTGTAACCACAATAAACACAGCCCTTGTGCCTAAAGCATTCTGCTTCCCCTGTGCCCAATCTCTTAAATATGCAATGGAAAGCACACAGTTGAGCTAGTGTTAAAAGAGCCTTGGAGATGCTGTGCAAACTAGTTCAGTTGATCAGTGTAGGAGAAGATTCTGTTTGTCTCTGGAGCCTGTAAGTGTCTCAAATCCTTTCCAACAAGGCTCCTGTGTACATACCTCTAGATAGGAAGTAGCCTCTGTCAGAAAACAGTAGATAAAAGGCAGACAATACTTCAGATGGAAGTGCAGAGATGTCATTAAATTGCAAAGATAGGTGCTTCATAATAAGCACACAATTTAGTCTTGCTCTCTCTTATTAAGACCTTGCTTCAGGCATGATTAGAGCAATGGGAGTCTGGCCACAGAGGCACATTTTTTTTTGTTGTGATGTTTACCTGTTTATTTTTTTAATGTCAGTCTTTATTTCTTGAACATTTCATCAATGTTTTGTTCTGAGAGATGAATCTGTGCAAAGTGAACAAGCTAACAGCAGAAGTGCTACTGAACTTCTGTGGACAGCAAGCAAGCAAGTGGATGTTGTTTTGCCTCACATCCACCAGGTAAAATGGTAGTTTTTTCACCTAGAACATCACTGGTGCAAAAGATGGATGTGGGAGTTACAGTAATAGCTTGCTCTCTTTTGCACATCATTCTGTAAGATGATGAGGGACAAGCATCCCTCTCTCTGCCTAGTGGAGGGGTCAGTTCCAGAAGTGAGCTCAGCTTTTATGTGTTGGTTGGTGTATGAGGAGTTTCTGGAGTGCTTCTCTTCAGCAGGAGTATTTTCCACTGTAGCATCTTCTTCCTGAACTGAGTTTTGATGTTTGATTCTAAATGCGGTAAGAACTAAGTGGAAATCCCAGTGTAAATGCAGCAGCCCACAGACCTTTGGATAACTATTACTGTCCTGGCTAAGCACCGTGGCTCTGCCTGCAAGAGTAAGAAAGGAGAGCATCCTTGATCCCTGAAAATAATTTTAATCATGTGGAATATTTTACCGAATGGAAATGTAATTGGGCGGAGAGAGCACAGGCAGCAGGGAGGGAGAGCATCCTGGTGGCTGCTTGGCTCCCCCTGTGCTAACCTGTCCTCCTGGCCAGGGCTGCAGGCAGACAGGCAGCCCTGAGTCACTGCTGTGGAAACACTGATGCAGAGGCAGCATTATTACAGAAGGTTTTATTTGTCTCTTGCATATTTTACTTCAGCTCCCTTTTCACTAGCATTTGTTGTAGTTGCCTCTCTTTGAGCCTGTAGGACAAAATCATTTTTATAAATGAGTTTGTTGGCTTTTCATTCTGCATTTGTCTTTCAAATATATATATTTTTATCTATATTATATGTATAAATATATATATTTTAATATAGGAGGAGTGCTTCTCTTGCTACACTCCTTTGCAGCAATTTTTAAAATGTGAAACCTTGTGTTGATAATAAAATGATAAGAGTCGCACTGATTTATAGATCAGAGGGGGCTGCATGGTCAAGTCTGCACTCAAATTTGAGTCCCTGAGGGAGTCTGTTCCTATGTCAGAATTGCTGCTGCTCCCCAATTCTGATTTAATAGTTTGGGAAATGTACCTAGTCTAGTCTTGATTTGCAACACAAATTGTAACAGTTTGCACTGATCATGTAAAAGTGGATGGATCAGCATATAAATGCAAACTCAATGCCTACAGATGTAACAAACAAATGGGCCTACAAATGTAAACAAACTGTGTATAAATTCAGGAAAATATTTCTCTCACTGGCAGGAAAAAAAGGAGTAGTTGCATTTTCTATTTGTAAATGTTCAGATGGCATCCTGTTGTGTTAACAGTGCTTCCTCCTGACATAGGTGTCTGTGGTCCCTTCCCCTTCCCCCATCTATCAGATCCCATCCTGTGCTCCACTGGCAAGGAAATATATACATATTTTAAAAAATATATGGATTAGCTTTCTACTGTTTTTGTCCTCGGTAAACTGGCCAGGAGGTGGGTGAGAGGGGCCAGGCAGAACAGGGAGTGGAAGTGGCAGCTTCTGGGAGCTGGCCTGCACACAGCATCTCCATAGGGTTACAGTTGTGAGGCTGCGTGAGGAACCCAGAGCCATCCCTTTGCAGGGCAAATCCAGGAAGAAAGCCGACTGCAACACCTTTCCAACATCTTGGCTGCATCTTTCTCAGCCACCTGCAGTGACCGCTGAGGGACTGTTTGTAGTGCTCCAATCTGCAGATTTAGGAATAAAGAATGGAGTGTAAAGGTCTTCTCCAGGGATTCCCCTACCCTCTGATTCTTTCCACTGTGCAACAGGCTATTTTTAGTCTGCTTGCTTGCCTTAGAAATTACTTCACTTTCTGCTTTGGATGATTTCCATAACATTCATTGTGATTCTGAGTTCCAGTGTTCAGGATAACAGCAGAGCAAAGAATCGCTGTGTGGCAAGCTCAATTCCAATGGTGGAGCCAGAAAACCTGGATGAGGTTTTGTGATGTTTTTTGTGACAGGTTTTGAGGCTGAGGATGTGTGATGCCAGCTGCCTCTGACCTAGTGACCTGTGGGAGACTGGCTTAGCTGAACTGCATCGTGGATCATGCTCCATGTTTGCAGGAAAGAGCCTCCTTAACCCTGAGTTTAATGGTGCTTTGGTTAGTGAATGGCAAAAGAAAACAACCCTTTCGTGGACTAATCCAGGTAGCCGAAGTAGATCTACCTCTTAAAGACATCTGTTTGCTTTAAGTGAAGTCCAGAGTCAAAAGCCCAGCCTGCCCCTGCTGTGTGTGCTTGGATGATACCATTGCTAATTCGCTGAATGTCACTCATTCTCTCTCCCCACAGTAGTTAGATATGATTGAAATTGGTGGTTTCTTTGTCTATAAAGTGCTCTTAAGCTATATAAGGTGTTAGAGCAGACCTTGCTGTGGGAAACAGTGCTCATCTTAACATTGTGACATATGATGCATCTAATCATTTGCCACTCTGACATACAAGAAATATCATAGAATCAAAGAACAATCAAGGTTGGAAGAGACCTACAACATCATTCAGTCCAACTGCTCACCTGACACTATCACTGTAACCCCTAAACCACGACCCCACATCACCCAGCATCCACACACCTGTTAGACACCTCCAGTGGTGGTGACTCCACCACCTCCCTGGGCAACCAATTCCAATGCCTGACCACCTGAACAGTGAAATTTTCTTTTTAATATCTAATCTGAATCTCCCCTGTCTCATCTTAAGGCCATTTCCTCTGGTCCTCTCACTGAAGGCACAGCAGAAGAGATTGGCCCCTCACCTCACTACATCTGCTTTCAGGCACTTGTAGAGAGCAGTGAGGTCCCCCCTGAGCCTTCTTATTCCACTCCCTCAGCTGTGTCTCACAGGACATGTTTTCTAGACCCTTTACAAGCCTTGTTGCACTTCTCTGGACACACTTTGGCACCTCAATGTCCTTTTTATATATTTTATGTGGCTAGTTCTGTAATAAATGAATTTCATACAGCTGGTTGATAAAGCAGAAGAATGCAACTCAGTGGGTTTGGGCAGCGTGTTGCAGTTTCGTAGGAAAGGCCTGCATACTTAGCATCCCTGAGGCAGTGCTGGATCCAGAGGGTGATGAAGACTGACTGGCAGTTAATATGAAATTTTCTTAGATAAAAATAAAGGTGTTTCTTCTACTGGTTTTCTCTGCAGCTTGATAAAGCATGGGTTGAATATACTTGTGGGAACTCATATATTCAGGAGGTGTATATTTGGGGGAGAGCAGAGATTGAGCCTATTGCTATGGGTCAGTATAGATCAAAAAGTTGAAATTCAGTGTTTGAGATTGGGGGGGAAAAGACATAGACATTTAGTATCAAGCCTATATTCTAATGAATTTTCCACCTTTTTGGGGTTTTTTTGTGAGTCTTGATTAAGAACCACGCTGGATAGATTGGTTCCTGTTTGGATTAGAGGTCTAATCCGTGATGGTTTACAAAAATAGCCATATTCATCAGCCTTTGGAGGACGAATGGCTACTTAGGGCATGGATAAACAGTCACACATGGATAAACACTCTGCTTAGCGTGGTTCCATGAGCTTTTCTGTGCTCCTTGAAACGTGGCCATCCTCTCACCTGGTGCGGCAGATGAGCAGTGATATCTTGTGCAGGTGTTTTTCTGCATTTTGCCTCCTGATTGCACTCAAAGCGAATAAAGTGTGGTTGCTCTGCTTTTGGCCATCACTAGAGGGCTTCAGAGGGAGAAATCTGCTTGCCTCCCACACGATGTTAGGAACCAAAAGTTTCTTCTGAAACCCGATACACAGCATTGTAGCAGAACCGTTTGAGTTATGCTACTAGGAGCTTACTGGTGTTCAGCAGTTTTTTTGCATCTTTCATTCAGGGAACTTCCTTCATAATTTTTTTTTCCTTTTTAAGCTTCTCTTTTAATGGTCTTTACAAGATGAATGGTAAAACAGGTGTGAGGCAAGTAGGGCTGGTGGGCAGCTGACACCGCTTAAAGGATTTTGCAGAGCTCTGCACTTCCCTGAAGGGAAGTGACTGCAACATGCAAGTTGTCGGTGTGCATGGGCATGTGCTCCAGGCCAGCACTGTGGAGAGGTGGCCAAAACTGGGTTGTGACTGTTGCATGGATGTGCACTCAGAGTGTCTGCTCGTGAACCAGAGGTGTGAAGTAATAAGGGGTGTATTGTATGAAAGACAACTTTCGCTGGGTGTCTTGCTTTGGAGAGGCTTGCCAGCAAGTTGGAGAGCTGCCCTCAGCCAAGCCTGCTTTCAGTCAGGACGTTTTATAGGTCATGAAAACCAGCCATGTCCTTTTTTTTTTTTCCATCGTGCCCTGCCTTTATATGCAGCAGCACACATGCACTACCCTCATCCTTCGTGCTTTGGATCAGTGGCTCAGGTTAGTCCAGGAAGACTTGTGAGTGCCTCCAGTTTCTCTGTGGTGTGGGAACACTGAAGCATATAATGGCTGTGATTCAAAGACAAATGCTAGCTCTTTGCTACTGATCACTTTGGCAGAAAGCCCCAGATGCTCAGAGACTACAGATGGAGCTGTTTTGGGGAGAGTTTTTTCTTAAAGAAAAAAGAAGGCACCCACAACCTTAGAATTTTCTATTATTATTATTGTCAGTGGTGGTAGTACTAATATTATGTTTTTATATCTCTATAACAGCCTCCTTCTTCCTTTTCTTATTCTGCACCCCCTGAACCTCACTTTTCAATTCATGCCAGCCGGAGCACAGCTAAAAGCTTTCTGTAATGTTGCATAATTTTTTAGTAAACTAGCAAAGACAAGCTTCACCAATTTAACCATCAGTTTCTGTGAGACTTTTATTTTTGAGTGGGCTTTGGAATTTCTACATGTGCCTTTTAGAGGGACTAGGCTGCAGGAAACTGCAGATGAGGAGCCTTCAGCCATGACAGGCTTTGTTCAGATACCTACCTTAGTGTGGCAGAAGCTGACCTCTGCAACACATGGTCTTTCACTTAGCTGCCTCTCTCCAGCTATGGGAGAGGTCTGATTTGCTGTGTGTGGGATTTCGGCTGCTTCCATGCTGCTTGGTAATGTTTCCAAACCAACCAGTGGATCCTTGCCTTGGTCATGGAGCTGGAGCTGGCGGAGTTGCTGCAGCTGTCCCTTTGTGCATGACTTCATTGTCACACAGCTCTGCTCTGAGCAAATCCGGTGCCTTGAACCTTATCCTCCTGAATTTTGAAGCTCTCCAAACAATCTAGGATTCCTCTTTTGGATGTAAATGCCTTCCCTGTCTCCCACATGCATTTTGGCTGGGTTAATTGCCCTTAGTTTGGTTTCAAATCAAGTGTGATTAAGGGAAGATTTCTTCAGACTGCCACTTAATCATGTTACCAGACTAGCATAGTAAAAAGTTGTAATATTTGTTGGGGTGAATACCCTGAGCACAGAATTACAGGCCCTTTCCTGCTCATGAGTCATCTTCCCCTGAGACTCTGTAGTGATAGCATTACTTTTATTTTAACAGAAAAATCCCTGAGAATGCAACCAGTTTATTTATCTGAATGAGAGAGGCCACGTTTCTTGGGGTTTGTTGGCTTTTTTTTTTTTTTTTACTCCAAACTTTTGTATATATCCTTAAGGAAGGCATTGCTTTGGGTGTAGTTTTCATGCTGGCTGGGCAGGCTGCGGGGGGGCATGCTTGGTACAGGAGATGTGGTGGCTGCTGCAGGCTGGGGAAGCCAAACCAATACCTTTTCTGAGGGAGATCAGATTATATTATGTATTAGGGGATTTCAGTAAAACATGTTATGCCTGCATTTATTTTACAGTCAGGTTGCTGAGTTTCACTTTTTAACAGGGGCTTGTCCTACAGAAGTGGGTTGTGCCTGTCTGAACTGCCTGCTTGAGGAAAGATCCTCCAGAGCAGCTCACAGCATGCTCATAACACACACAAACACACATGTCCCGTTTCTATGTCACCTCCCTCTCTGAACATGTCGCACCCAGCGAGTGGAATAACCAAAGCAAGGCCCTGACCACAAGCCTGAGGAAGCCGTGTTGTTTCTCACCCATTGCTGCCTGGGGAGGGTTGCAGCAGCCTGGATGGAGTGGTGGATGTGCTTCCACCTCTTCCCAGACTATTGCAGGGCTTTCTCTTTCTGAGTGAGGTGGCCTGTCCTCTTTGGTTTCCCTTACAGGCTTTGTGGTTGATGTAGGGCCTGCCACAGGAGAGTTTGGACTGTGTAAATCTCATTTTCTTCTCATCAGCTTCCGAGTGTTGGTACCTGACTCCATTGTTCCTGTTTGGACTGCTCGCTGCCTGCTGGGCATGCACACCTGCAGTTTAGAGCAGCTGTCTGACCATTCAGTATTTTGGTCCCTGCAGGTCCCCTCTGCTAGTTGTGGTGCAGTTGCGACAGACAAGGCAATGCTGGCAGGTTGGGGTCTGGCAGGAGCTTTTCAGCATGGGGACAGCAGGACAAAGAGCAGCTGAGCCTCACCAGAAGCTGGTGTTTAGGCTGGGAAGTGGATTTCTGTCCCCAAACTCCTGCCCCTGCTCTCAGCATTTCAGCTCAAGAGTGAGAGACTTGTGCTGGGATCTGAGCTGTTTGTTTTTAAACGGGAGAATGAGATGCCATAGCAGCTCTGATTTTTGAAGTGAAATACCTTTTAATAAATGCTTGCCTGTTCGCAGCCCAGCAGCAAAAACAAACACATACTGTAGCATTAGGGCTGTTTTATATTTTTTCCAGTCCTATTTTCTTGGCTGTTAATCAAGGTCTCTTTGTCACCTTCCCAGCTAAGGGTAAATGCAGCTGGGGTGTAACATTTACAAGCATTTATTGCTTTTATTTATCCTGATGGAGGCAGAAAGGCTTTTCTTCTCAGACAGGTAAATAATTAGCTGGCCATCCACAGCTTCCTTGCTCAGAGAGCAGGAGCAAGGGAGAGAGGGGACTGTGACACCCCCTTTAATAGATGGACGTGAGCATCTTGTGACTCTGTTCATTGTTAATTCACTCCTGCAGCACTGCTCAGCTGTGAGATTTCCAGGCGTGCTTGGCAGCGCCGACAACAAAAACATCTGGTCCAAGAATATAGCTCCCTTCTGCTGGCAGCTGCATGAAAATGATTTTGTACATTGTAGCGTAGTGCCAAATGCACTTAACTCGTACACTAAAGTGCACAGCCTTTATAGAGCTTTGGCAGTGCAGGGCGGTTTTAAATGCTGTGCATAAGTCAGCGTTAATCTACCAAAGAAAATCAAAACCTCAGCAACCGATTTCATAAAGAACTTGCTTATCACACGTGCCCAGACGTGGCTATACCTTTGTACCTGTCTAACAGCTGTTCCTGTCTGAGCACAAAGGAAAAGCCTTTTGGTTGCAGCTCTGGTTGTCATCTGTCCTCTGGGAGGCTTTGGCACAGACATGAAGGGAAATTTGCCCCTCTCAGACATCCCTGAATTCCACTCGTCAGCAGCTGCATTTGTCACTGATAGAGGTTGTCTGTCTCCCCTCTTGTTTTAGAAAGGACCTGGCAATTGCTGAAGAAAAATTGTTAACTGTGAATCAAATAGTTTGTTTGTCTGGTGGTAAATTGTAATTTGAGTGATTGGACCTGATAATTACAGACATCATCATCTTGTCAGTCAGTTGTAAATCATTTGCTAATGGATTTCCCATTTTTAAAAGAGCTGGTTTTTTGAGCAGAAGTGTATTTTAGAGGTAAAATATAATATCCATATTTCTTCTTGCTTTGAAAAGCCCTAGGGTTATAAACACGGGTCTCATTCATACATGAACAAGCAAGTTGGAGAGGTCTGCTTCAGGAAAGCTGCTTTCAGCATACATATTTCTAGTTATTAATTTTTTGTTTATTCCTACAGAGTAGCTTAGCATGGTGTTTTTTCACACTTAAAGCTGCTGTTACACTGTAGGTTTTGGGAATGCACAAAAGCAGGGAGAAGCAGAAATTCTGGCCCGAGTCTGGTATCCATCACGGGCCTAGGTTTACCCTTCACAGAAGGAGCCTATTCCTTCCCAAGAAATAGCAGGTGGTTTAAGGGCTTGGACAGGTTTCAGTAGGTCTGTGCAGGTCTGATGCTGTCACAGCTGCTGACCTGATACTAGTTTTCTGCTCTGTCACTGTTATTAGGAGCAGTTTTCACCAGAATAGAGGGAAGAGAAGGTGGAGATGGTGACAAAGGGAGTAGGAGCGAGCCTTCTCCTTCCAGCTTTTTAAACAGTCTTTGCATGCAATGTTGGTGTAAGACACCAAGGGCATTTTCTGGAGTATTTTGAAAACTGAATTTGACAAACTTGTAGGGCTTGGTCCAGTCTCCTCCCTTCTCCTCATCCCAGCCACCCCGTGGTATGTGCAGAGAGTGGTGTATTCAGCCTGTTTCTCAAACACACGACAGTGGGCTGGTGTCACAGCTGTTTTTGCGATCACTTCTGTCCCTCATCAGGTGAGAGGAATGGGCCTTTTAACCTCTTGGGTCCTCCCTGTTGGCACCTGGCATTTTGGATTTGCAGTTCTTTCTCTGAGTAAGGCAGGGGGAAAGGCTGTGGATTACTGACAGAGGCTGAGCGGTGACTAATATTGGACCAGAGGAGCTAAAGTGTTTAACCTTTAGGCAAAGATTACCTGAAATTAAAACTTGTAAGGTCTTGTACTCTCACACTGTGTCATTCAGTCATGTTTGTAAGACACATGTACAGATCGGATGATTTCTTTTATTCATGGGCAATTTACATATTTTGGCTGCTTCACAAAAGAAACCTGGTGTTGAATAAGTCAGATCATGATCTCACACCAGTCTTTGCTTACAAGATTTTTGGAAGCTGTAGCATAGTGCAGAATTTTGAGTTTTCCTTTTGTGGGTGCGGAACAGACCATGGGTTACTGGCTACGCTAAAAATGAGTATTAAGCACGGGTGTTCCTAGGCCAGTGTCTTCCCTTCTGTGTTTGCAAATGTGATGGCTGTCTGTTAGAAGTAGTTTCACCTGGCAGGGGTACCTTAGACAAAGGTACTCCACTTTAGAAAAGAAGTGTGAAATCTATTTCTTCATAATAGCAGGCTCAGTGAAGTGTATGTCAGTTTATAGAAGTGGATTGGTGGGCTGCAAAGAAAATGAGGTAATCTGGGGTTTGGGGCTTTTCTTAATACTCATTTCCTGGCAAAATGCAGGGCTTTGTTAGTGTTGCAGACAGTTTTAAATATTTGGAAGGAAAAATTGCTGTGCTGGCAGCATTTTAATGAGGACAGTTCCCTTAATTAAAGCATTAGAAGACTTAGGGAATGTGGACAGCTGAGGGATTAGCAATATGTTACAAAGTTCTTCTTCCACCTACTAGCTGATTTGGGGTCAGAAGACCGAGGTCATAATAAAACTTGTAGTCTTCCAGCAGTTGTTTGCTTGTCTTAACCATTGATGCTACCAGTGACCAAAACCTGGATTCATTCTGTCTAATTTTAGGCACACAGTGGTTGTGCTGAAGCTTGGAGTGTAAGTGACCTGGGGATCTGCAATTTAACATGGGGGAAAGGTGCCTGTGAGGGACGAGTGTGCCCACCTGAGGTGGTATTTGTCCTGTGGAGGGGTAAAGGTCACTGGTGGGACTGTGTCTCCTGCATGTATGAGGTACTTGCTTCATGGCTACCAGCTGCTCACTGTCCGCAGTTGTGGTGGTACTTGTTTGTGCTTCCCTGTGTTTTGGGTTTGTTTTTGGTGGTTTTGTTTGTTTTGTGAGTTTTGTTTGTTTGGGGAATTTTTTTGTTGTTTTTAATTTTTGTTTTTAATTTTATTTCTTAATATATGATTGATTTTTGGATTACCATTGCCAGTCTGCCCCCTCTGCTTTGCAAATCTGTTTGCTTTTGTCCCAAATAATATCATGCACTGAGCAGTGCCAGGCCCTTCAGGAAAGAAATGGTGGCATGTATAGGGTTGCTGAATTTCTCCTGTAAACTGCTTCTCCAGCCCCATTTCATTTTGATAAAAGATCCTATGCAAAACAGCCCTGAGAAAAGCCCAAGTGGGATTACTTTTCTGTCCTCTCATTTGTTCTGTTCCTGTTTGGGTCTGCATGGTTATAGCTTTTGTGTTTGTTATCCCAGACTGTTGGGATATTTTATTTGTCTTGTAGCATTTGGGTTTCCTTCAACGTATGAAATGAAAGAAGCGTTGTAAATAAATTCCTCTTCCCTGTTTATCTGCAAGACTTGTAGGTCAGTGTGGGTGTGAGGCTGTATATTGAACAAATCTGTCCTGTAAGGAAATTAGTGTCTTTGTGTAATTACAGGTTTTCAGTACATACGTTCTAGAAGAACATTAGTGTTATGCCAGAACTGCTATTTTTAATGTATTTTACTTTCTTGGCTTATATTTCTGCTAATATAATGTCTGTGTGGCATTTGGTGCATAGGAAATCTGCTTTCAGTCATTTCAACCTTTTGTTTCCTCTCTCCTCTCAGCTGTTTGCCTTCTGCCTCCCTCTAAGTTTAAAGCTTAGTCTCAAGCCAGAACTTCAGCTTCTTGTTGAATTTCTCCAGCTGCATGAAACCTGCAGGACTCGGGAGCCTTTTACGTCTTCCAGGTCCAAACTGCAGCCCAGCAGCGTCTGGTCTGCACATGTGGGGAGGGACTCATTTGTTGGTCCCTTTGGGAAGGAGATCTGCCCTCCAGGTGGGAGCGGTGGAGCTTCATACTGCCCAGGGCAGAGCAGGGGCCAGGCAGTGGGCAAATGCCTTCCTTGGCTCTGTCACCCCCTGAGATGCTGCTTTCCTTAGCATCAAATGCATGCTGAGATGGGAAGTAGAAAAGCCGTGCAACATTTTGGCATTGTGCATTAGCCTGTTTTCTCTCCAGCATCTCCTCTGATTATCTGAACCCGGAGCTTTGCATTAAGGAGATTTTTTTTTCTTTCACACACAGGCTTAATATTAATAGCTGCTAGGAAGGGCTTGTTCCGATCACAAGAAACCTGGGACTGGATGTGGAAATTGTGTAGCAATAGGCATTTTTAGCGCAAAGAGTAGTGATGAAAGTAGGGGACTAGTCTTTCCCTCTTATGAGAGCTCTGAAGATGTCAGTATAAGGCTAGCTTGTTGTGTAACTTGTAAGTAATTTAGGCTTGGTGAGGATGGACGGTTGAATTGTATAGCTGGGACAAACATGCAATCTGAGCAGGAAACTCTTTTAAGTAATCATGACTAGGATCAAGGAATTAGCCTTGGAAATAGTTGAAGGGATTTGCCCTTAGGAGGTTTCTCTCTTGGTTGTCTTTGGAAAAGCCTGTGGCATCCTGGGATTTTACTGAGGGAGGTCAGCAGTGGTGTGGTTTCTGTGCCTTCCCAGCAGCTCATTCAGTGACCAGTGAAGGCACCGGAGGCATATCAGGCAAGAAAGAAAATATTGTTGTCGAAGTGACTGGCAGAGGAGGTGGTTTAGGGGGGAGACAACAGACAAGTATTGTCTTCACGTGGTTTTTGGCTCCTTCCTGCCTGCACGTGATTCTATCTCCTGTGCCTGCACAATGCTGCTACACAGGCTCCTTGGAGAGTGCTGGGACCCTGCTTAGGAGCTAGTCCTTCCTCATGCCTCTTTGTCCAGCTAATTTAACTGTTGCTTTATGGCTGCAGCCTCAGTGATGGCACTGTCATGAACAACTTGGCTCATTTGCTTTCTTGTTTCAAATAGTGCCTTTAGCGTGCAGTAGAGAGGGTGTTGTGCCAAGGGGAGACAAAGCAGCTTCTGTGCTGTGTGCGTTTGGAAGTGTTTCTCACCTGCTTGATGAAATGTTGCCACTGAAGGTAACTGAATGTGGTCATAAGGACAGCACTGTTCTGCCAGCCAGTCCTCACAAAAGTAAGGTTTTTTTGACCCTTGAAAAAGCTTCACAGCCGTCCTCTGCAATGAGTGTGCCTGAGCAGCATTGCTGCTTTGCTGTTCCTGGAACATGGCTCTGTGCCAGCAGCAGCAGCAGCTTGCAGGCTGGTGGGCAGCTCACAGTGACAGCATGCCTGGTTTCCAGAAAGCTCACAAATGGTAAAGCCTGTGAAGGCCTTTCTCTGCATGGGCTGTGCATGTATGTGGATCAGGGGCAGAGGCTGAGGCACCCTCCCAGCAGTGGTGGGGGATGCTCACCACCCATGCCACTGCTTGCTGGATGGCTAGTGCTCTGTCAGTGTCACTGAGTGTGTGGCATGATGGATGCCTTTCTTAAGAGGGTACAGTGTGAAGGCCTTGGAAAGGTCTGTGTTTGGGAAGGACTTGGAGGACAGTGCAAAGAAATTAACCTGCTGGTGCCAAGGTGGGAAGAGTGTGTAGGTAAGGGGTCCGTGAAAAAAAAGCCTTGCATGTGAAGTATACATGCACAGAGGATGCTGGGAGTGAGAAGGTAACATAGGAGAGATGGGAAATAAATTTATATGAGGTCTTTAGCTTGAGGGTAACAAAGCTCAAAGACTTATAAAAGGCTCTCAAGAAGGATGGGGTGTAATAAGAAAGTTAAGATTTAGGAGGGATTGTATAAGGACTCGTTAAATGTTTATTGCACCTCTTGATTAAAGTCTTTTATTTAAAACAGTTTAGACTTTCCCTCCCAAGAAGACCGTGTTTGATATTTTTTCTTACAGACTATTTTATGTTGTATTCCCAATTCCAACACTTCATTGTGGTGTTGGAGAGGATCACATTTTTCCACGTTGCACTTTTTGCACTGCAAGCTGCTCTGCTTTATACAAACTTCCTACCTTGGCAGTCGCTGGCAGGGACTTACCCACTTGAGGTATTGTTTCTCTTGTGGTTTGGTTCCTCCTGAAATTACAACCTCCTTCCCGGCTCAGAGGCAATGCCACAGCTCCCAGTTCAAGTACTGTGCTGTGTGCAATACTGCCCCAACTTTCCTTGCCAAAACATCTCCCTCATGTGTGAGAACTTTATTAACGAGTGTATATATTATGGATTCCAGCAGCAGAAAAGGTCACCTATTGTGCTAGACTCTATTCAGACTTTCTCTGTCCTGGACAGATTCTGCTCCAAATGGATGCTGGCCAGGTCTGAGGTACAAAGAGGAGGGAGGTTGTGACACTCAAGCAAAGTTTGCAAAAGTTGGAGTTGTGATTTCATTTATCCAGAAAGATTTTTGTTTGTGGTTTTGGTGTCTTTTAGGACTCTTTTTTTTTTTTTTTAATGTGAGTGGAAGGCAGAAATGAAAAGTGAGAGAAAGCAGAAAGGAAAATAAACTGGGTTCCTTTTGGAGTTCTGTTTTTCTTCAACTAGCGTGTCAGGGGCAGATGGTAAAAGAAAGGGCAAGTTATTATCATTTTGATGCCTTTGGAGGCAAACTGGTTTCCTCTCCATCACTCTGGGGATCCATGGGTTAGCCGCAGCTTTTCACTCCCAGTGCTGGGCTGAGGCAGATTCCCAAATTCCAGGTGCTCCCACTGGAGCTTGTGATCCTCAGGAACCCCCTTACTCTGAAACCCCAGGCTGTGTATTGCCAGCTGCCATTCTCCAGGCAGGACAGCTCCATGGGTACTGACAGGCAAAGCTTTGTGAGCAGTACTGGGAAAGCAAAGGAAAGGAGATTTGAAGGCTTCCCTCACTCCATCCCATTTTGCTGGTGTGTTTGACTTTCCACTGTTTGGTATTGATATTAATTCTTAAAACCCTTGATTGTAGCTTAAAGTGACTGGATGCCATTTGTGCAGGGAGAGCCGAGATTTGTCACTGTCTCATTTCTTAAATCAAAAAGCAAAGTTACTGAAGGGACCAATTTGTATTCTGCTTCACACTGATTTAGGGCAGCATATAAATAATCTGGTAGAGTAAGTAGACTTGCCCTCTCCTTTATCACAGAACACTGTCTTGCTTTATCCTTACTGGACTGTGTTTTCTCATTTGCATTTCCCCTCATCTTATTACTGGGGTAAATAAAACCTTTGGAAATAGTCCCGAGTTTCTCCTCCTCGAGCTGGCAGAATAAGTATCCAAAGGCAGTGGTCAGACGGATCTTCCAGGTGGGGGAGTTTGGATGGAGAGTCACCACGTACATGCCCTGAGACTGAGACATGCCTTTGCTCTACCTTTGGGAGGTTTGGGGGTTTTTAAATTTTAAAATTCAGCTCCTGAAATAATTTAATTGTGCTATACAACTTGGGAAACAGTGTTATTTCCCCCTTACTCCTCCAAGTGTGTTTCTCAGAGACAGTTTCTCATAGGGGTCTCATACCCATTTTAGTGCTGGAACAGTTCAGGACTGTTGTGCTTCGTCTCCTGAGGCATCTAGACATTGATGTTTAGGGACAGACTTGAAGTGATTTTTTCTTTTCCTTTTGTTATGTCCTCCCTGATTCTGACATATCTAGAGCTTAGTTCTCATATTTTCCATACCTCAAAAATGTCCAGCAAAATGTTTCTGAATTCCTTATCTTCTAAAAATTTGTGTAAATAAGCAGTGTTTTCTTTCAATAATGATGCATCACTGTTATTTAAAGAAAATAAGGTGGTGTGTTACCTTTGGAAAACAGCTGATAATCTTCTTACATGGATTTGCACTAGTAGCATTTTTTGACTGTGGGTTTCTCCAGTGGCAACCAGGGTCAGATACTTAAATCTTCAGCTACTTAAATCATTGCAATTTTGTAAATGCTGAAGTAATAAAAACAACAAGTCATTGATTTGCCATCTGCATGCAGAAAAACCCACAGTGATGTTTGGTGTGCAATTATGAATGGAAAAACAAGGGGTGTTGAGCTTTGTGGTGGAGCAGTAAGCAAGCTGATCAGGTGCTGCTGGGTAGGCTGAGAAGTAACACACCTGGGTTTATTTTTAGTGTGCTAATTCAAATGGTTAAAAATTATCTGAATGTACATGGGTGGATTTCTGTGTGGGAATCATATGCAGGTTTTAATCTTACAGGCAAGATTATTTTGGTAAAAGAGTGTTGCAGTTAGAAACCTCCAGGGAGCTGGCACGTCCATTTAGCCTCTGAAGGGAAACACATGAAAAGAGAGAGGAAAGCTGCTCCGAGCTTGATTTAACCACGTGAGTCTTGCAAAAGTATGGCTTACTGCAAAAATTACTGGTAATCAGACATGCTGTCACAAACAGACAGCGAATGTATAAGTATAAAACACTTCCACCAGCTCCATCAGAGGGAAGACAAAGAGAGTTTCAATGGGAGTTTGTATTCACAGATAATGGCTTAAAGTGGTAATTGATGCCAGCTGCATAAAATCACTAGGAAGGGCTCACCAGCTGCCTCTCTCCTTCAAGAAAAAAGGATGTACTTTTATATTACTTTATGAGAATGACAGTCTCTTGCCTCAATCAGTTTTAATTTTCTCCTTTTGTGATACCCTTGCCTCTGCAAATGGAGGGACTGTTGGTGGTGGTGCAGTTCATGTGTTGTCTGGAGGAGGTGACAGACCTTCCATTTCTGAGGCTGGCTCACATGTCCAAGTCCCAGGACAACTGCCAGAACACCTCAGTCTCCTCAGGAGGATCTCTGCTGCAGGCTGCAGCATACCCTCCCTGAGGCACGTGTGTCTGTAAGGAGATCTGTGAGGAAATGGCCTTATCCGGTGAGATTTTTTGGGTGGGATTTATCTCGCCCTGATGCAAGACATCTGCAAGATTGGTGTCTGGATCTTGGCTAATGACCTCACCCTCCTTTTGTAGTTAATGGGGAGAAGTAAACATTGGTAGGGTGCACATTGTTTGGCCTCTTTCAGATGTCTACATTTGGATGAAATGTCCTGTACCCTGGAAAAAAAAATGCTCCTGAATCTGGAACAGAACAATTTTGGTCTGGCCAACTTATTTTTTTAATTCCCTTTTTTTTTAAGTCATCCACCAATTGCTGTACCACACTGGTGCTTCAGCCCTTTCTGTGCTGATTAATCCCCATAATAATAGTTCCTGTCGCCACAAAGTCTTCAGGACTCAGTGCCAGGGAGTTATCGATCCACACTGAGTAAGTGGAGTCTCCTAAAGCCTGGCAAAAATTACTGAATTGTTATTGTAGACTGGATTTTGTACTGGATTGAACTGTAGGTGAGGTGCTGTTTATGTTGCGGACAAGTGCTTGAAGGTGGCTGAAATATGAATGTAGGACCATTGTTAGCTGTAGTTCAGGGAGATACTGGGGGAGATATTACTGCAGGGAGATACTGCTGCAGGCCTTTGAGCAGGTGCTGTGACTCAGACAGTGGAGAGCTGAAAGAGCAGTAGCTGTCTACAGTCTGCTGGCTCTGTGTGTGCCTTTTGTTGTTTATTCTTCAGGATGTTTTATTTGGGAGGAGGGGGGCTGGGATTTTTATTATTTTATTTTTCAGAAATAGATCCTGTTTAAGTATTGCCATTTTGGCTGCTGTTACAATAAATAAACACAAACAACCTTTAGGACATCCTGCCTATTGTATTGTAAAAGCTATTGTGTTCATCTGCTGAGGGTAGGAAGTAATTTTTATCTAAAAAGTCCGTTCAAAATAGCAGATTAATCCAATTATACATATTAACCTATCAGCAATTAAGTCCCAAAGCATCAAGTTTAACAATGCTCCTGCATAATTTTTTTTGCCTAAATGCACAGTTCAGAGGTTTGGTGTAATATAAGCATTTATTCCTGCTCTCTTTTTTTTTTTCTTTTTACATACAGTCTGTGTAAATAAAAAATCGTTCAACAGCAAGGACAACAGAAGCAACTGAGGAAGCACCAAGTTAGCTTTTGGCTCAAAAAGCTTTTCTGACAACGCTTTCTCCCAGGGCTGCTGTTCACTGGGAACTTTGATTTACAAGATTCTTTTGCTGTATTGTTCAGTGTTCCAGAAATACACAGTATTTTACTTCAAAGATGCATCCTGAGAAGATAGGAGAATAGTTTATCCCTGGTGCATTTTGGGAATTCTGTCATAATGATTTAGGAGTAAGTGTTGCATCTCACTATTAGAGTATTTGAAATAGTTGTTAGCTTTGTAGCAGAGAGTGGCCCTGTGTACCAGTGTGTATAAACAGTTAACATGTAGCTAGTATTAACATCTGCGTATGTCATGAATAGGATATTTGATTGCTAGCGTGGTTCAAATTGCAAGGAAGTTTAAGGCTTAACATTTTATCATATAATCAGCTTTGACATCACAGGATAATCAGAATATGCGCTACTGTTCCCATCAGCCAGCAACCCTAGGGAAAAGAATTTTTGGGTTCTTCCTGGAATCAATTTAAGGCAGACGTTTTTCTGCTTGGATATCTACGGATATAAAATTGTGAAGCAGAAAGGGATATCCATCTGCCTTTTAGTTTGTTGCCTTGATAGATGCTTGAAGAAGACTCCTGCTGTCTAGGTATGGGAAGAGATTTGGAGGCGGGCTGGTGTCTGCTCCTTCTTCAGTATCTGCTGGCTGCCTGCTCAGACACCACCTCAAAGCATGTGTGGATCCTTCCATGCAGCACATCCCACTGTCACTTCAAAAGCAGGCTGTGGGTGTTTTAAGGAGTGGTTTCATTATGTTACCTATTTTAGCTCTTTGGAGGGATGACCTCCCTTCACCTGAGCTGCTCTTTGCTTGGCACCTTGCTGAAGCAGGGGGAGCCAGGGGAAATCCTTCCTCTGCCTTTGTGTCTCAGCATCCTGTTTACTGCCTGGGCTCCTGGCCCGTGCTTCCTGATGCACTTGCTCTTCCTCCACAGAGGCAGATGGAGGAGGAGAAGGAAGCTTGTGCACGAGGCAAATGCCTTTTTCTTGCAGTAAGGGGAATTCCTGATCTCCACCTCTGTTTTCCTGTGCCAGTCCCATGCTGGCACCAAGATGGGAGCCTGCTTTGGCAGCTGGTTTCACAAAGCCACTGTCTGGCATTTAAATAGAACTGGTTGAAATTTCCAAAATCAAAGGAGAAAAAATGAGGAAGATGGAAATAATACTTCTCTGTCATAAATTCCCAGCCTGCTAGCTATGGATTTGCTGATGTATTACAAGCATAGGGTTTTTGAAACAGATTACGTTCCATCACTGGGTCAAATCCATTGCATCTTTTATTTGTTTTTTTGAGCTACTGAAAACTTGGGAAAGACTTGTTTTAGGCCATCTCAATAGACAGGATTTTGATGGCATGAACATCAGAGGGGTTTACTGAACATGATGCTGGTATAAATTGAAGTTTAGAAAAAATCTACTTGTGTGAAAGTCAGGAATAAATCAATAATGCATGTGGTATATTAAACATATGGGTTGTTTGTTGTTTTTTTTTTCCAAAGGATGAAGAGGAAGAAATCAAACTGGAGATTAATATGCTGAAGAAATATTCTCATCATAGAAATATTGCAACTTATTATGGTGCTTTCATTAAGAAAAGTCCTCCAGGACACGATGACCAACTGTGGGTAAGCAGATGTTTTTCAAGCATGTTCCTAAGTCTTTCCCTTTTGGATATAGATTGATGATGAGAGAAATACCACTTTATGGAAAGACAAACTAAAGGAGTTTGGTGCTTGTCTGAACTGCTAGATAAGTGAATCACAGAGGCTAATCACATATCCTTAAGGGGATGTCTGAACCAAGATTTGCTATAAGCAGTGGATTTGTTCTTTAAGTAATTTTTTCCCTGTTTCCCAGATGGATAGTAACATGTTTCATAGGAACAAGACAGCTGAGCTGAGCAGTAAGAATATGTGACTGTAAAAAGAAAGCTGCACTTGAGATTGTACCCATTACATTTTTTATCTCACCTCATCTACACCCTCTAGAGGACTGAAGTTTGGGGTTGAAATGGCAGGATGCATGTTCTTCCATTAAAAAATGGAAGTTAAAGGGTAAGAAGTGTTGCAGTGATGTGATCCATTTGATTCCTTCAGCATTGGATGTGCTCTTACTGCTAATGCATTTTGCATGGCTGAGCAAATCCAGATTCCCAGCATTAAATTACAGTGATTAAATCAGTCCTTGAAGATGTGGTAACTAATGTGAGACAGATTCCATATATGTCTGACACACACTGAAGACATTTGGTTGAATCCATTTTCCAGGGAGAGATGTAAAATATATTCTGTGCTTCACAAGACTTCCCAAGTCAATGCTGTAACCTGATTATTTTGCTTTGCTGAACAGCTGAGATCTGTGTTTAATGTTGGTTGTACACTGATACTTGTTTTGCAGCTTGTTATGGAGTTTTGTGGAGCCGGCTCTATCACGGACCTTGTGAAGAACACAAAAGGGAATACCCTGAAAGAAGACTGGATAGCTTATATCTCCAGGGAGATTCTCCGGGTAAGGAAAATAGTCTGCCCCACACAGAAACAGTCTTACAGAGGTGTAGCCTAGCTTGAGGTTCTGCAAGAAGCTGTTTCTGATCAATCCCATTAGCCATGTCGTCACTTGGAGAGTGCGTAGGAGCAGATAGATGTCTGCTCCACATAATTTAACTTGGTGTGAGTTGTACTGTATTGTAGCAGAAGCCTTGCAGAAAATTGCAGTTTCTAGTCATGAGAAGCCAATAGAGAAGCCAGTGACCTTACCTACTGCAGAAGCTGTGAAACTGTGGCCATAAGACCTGAGGCTGAAACAGTGTTGTAGCAAAGTAGCATACAGAATGGGCTTTCCTAAATATGCTTGTAGCTGCTTTTTCTCCTCCTAATCAAGTCCATGGAAGATGAGCTGTTGGCTCAGGCCAGCAGTCAGGACTTCTGTGCTGTGATGTGCTCTCATCTTGTGTTATCCCTACAGTCTGTCTAGAGCAACAGCTCTGTCACGTGTGGCTCTGCCCTGTGTGGTGCTCACAGGCGGTGCTGCAGAAGTTTTTCAGGAAGAGGGCTGCAGCTTACCAGTTGTTCTAAAATTACAACTTTAACTAATTACTCTTAATACTTAATTTCCAGTTGATACAGTTTAAGTGCTTTTTGAATTGGCATTTGTTTTGCTTCACTAAGTAAATCTGGGATGGTTTTCCTCATGCTTCTTTGTAAAACAAATTGCCTCCTACCCATACCACTACACAGTATGTTTGTTCAATTGCTTAATCATAAATGAAGTTCTGAAGGGCTTTATGTTAAAGGAAGTGAGCACTGGCTCTTGTATAAATCAATGCTGCTGTTGTCTGTGTTACACATTTGCTCTGCCTTGGCAATTTTTAAGATGTGGACAGAGGGAGGCACACAGTTCTGGTCTCCTGCTCTAATTTCAAATGCTAGAGGGAAGTCCAGCTGGTGGTGTTTGACTGTCACATTCTAAGTTGTTTAAAAAGTTGTATTTCAAAACAAATGGTTAGCATGCTTTAATATGAGGAAAACTTAACTTTTGCAGGACTATCTTATCCTTGATTTGAGCGACTTGTGGGCTTGGAGGTATTGCATACTATGTTGCATTCATCCTAGATCCTCCTTAGATAAAGCAAACGCTGAGAGGAGGAAAAAAATACTTACCTCCGAAAAGAATTAGGGAAAACTATTTTCTCATTCCAGTGAGAGATTTGCAAAAGGAGCATTAGTTACTGAACATCAGGAACTGGAATATCTGGAAAAAAGGAGTGCTAAACTCACATTGCAATGAGATATTTCAAACCTTGATTCAACACAGAGTTTGTCAGAGGTGGACGAGAGAGGTCATGTAACACAAAGTTAAAAGGAGCTAAAATGCCAAAGACTGGTATAGGTAGAGACACAGGTGAAGGTTGACCCGGAGGGTCCTTGTGTGGTTGGGAAGGTCTGGGGACTGCAGCAAAGTGGAGATTTGCTCCTCTGTCTCCTCCCAGCCCTTTGCAACCCCAAATGTGTTTTTTCAGTAAGGTTAGATGGTTCTCTGGAGAGAACAGATGATTATCTCTCTGGCTGGGTCGGAGTAGCAGAAGGCTTTAAAAATATCCTGTGTGAAGCTGTGGAAAAGCCTTCATTCCTGTGAAAAATAAGACCACATTTAGCATTAGCAGTCAGTGAAGGGTCTCAGGGACATCAGCCACTTGTGACATGTGGAAGAGAAGCTGTAAATGTTTTGTTTTTTTTTTTGTCACACTCATTAACTGTTTTAAAAAAGGAAAACGGCCTGATGGTTATGTAGGCAAACTGGTAAATGATCAGTTAATGAAGAACATGTGTTAAGGAATGCTTCTCTACAGCAACCACTACTCTCTTAACCTCTTGCAGCTGTAAAGGTTCTATTTCTTTATTTTTCACAAAACGTTAAAAGACTATGAGGGCAACACAAACAGGCAAGATGATCCCACTGGAGACTACAATTTTCCAAGCAGAAAAGTGAGGAGAGCCCAAAATACAGGCAGTTGCTAAGAGGGTTGCCTGTTGTTCTCCCAATTACATTAGAGAGTAAAATGCAACATATGTCTTTCTCAGCCCTCCCTCCACATGGCTAATGCTTTGGGGCATGTATTCAGGTGCTGTCTCAACAAAAAGCACCGTATGCCAGGAGGTTTTGTTTCCTTTGGAAAGTATAACGCTCATGTTTTTTTGGTTTTGGTGTTTTTTTTTTTTTTTTTTTTTTTTTTTTTTTTTTTTTTTTACTTTTTTTTCGCTTTGCATTTTTTTTCCTGAGGTAGACTTATCTGGCTTCATGTTTATGGAGGCTAGAGAAGAGAGCTGCAGTTTTGCAGTGGAGCATGTCTTTTTCATCTGTCCTCCCACCTCCTCCTTGGGGGTGCAGATACATATGTGGGTGCTGCCTCCTTTCCCCTTCCACCCCCCTTCCCAGCTAAATTCTGTGTGATCATGTGCACGTCAGAGGTCACTGGCATACACTGACACTGATGTCATTTAGAATGTAATTGCACGGAGATTTTGTGGGAGCTGAACTTTCTTCACAGGACAGCTGGGAGGTGTTTGCACAGTGCAGATGTTGTATTTAGGTACTGTGTGTGCATGATCTGAGGCCTATGTCTCTGCTCCATCACCAAAAGCTGTCTGAGTGGTGTGCTGTAGGTCCCATTGCATCCAGTTGCAAGAGGTCAAGGCACAGTGCTGTGACCTTTGGGGCTGCTGGGTATGGGTAGTCTGTTGCTGAGCCAAGAGCCTAACTCTGAACATCCTCTCATTCCTCTATTCTCCTTAATGCAGGGGTTGGCACATCTTCATGCCCATCATGTGATTCACAGGGATATCAAAGGGCAAAATGTGTTGTTAACAGAGAATGCAGAAGTGAAACTTGGTAAGTAGATACACATGTCCACTTCCTCATTTTTTCAGCCTTTGGTTTTATGATGTTCCCAAATTAATTTCATCCTTTAAGAGCCCTGCAACATATTTTATAGCATGAGTGCTTTGTCAGTGGTTCCATGTGGATTGACAGCCTGCGTGTATTTCCTCCTGCTTGGAGAGGATGGAGCACAGGTTGTTGTTGAATTTGATTAGAAGATGTTGGTTTTCATGCCAGAATCAGTGCAGGGATAATTTCGCTTCCCCCACTGAGCTGTGTGTAACTTGAGTCTGTTGTGATTCACTTTATTCTGGACTCGGGAAGTGACAGGAGTCTCTCTTGTGTTTGGCTTTAATTAAAATAGCGCCTGCTGTTCAGGTTCTGGACACAAAAATATGATCTGGACAGCGCTCTCATGGGAGCTGTGGCATTGAATTCAAAACACAGTTCCAGCTCTGGCATGCATGCTGAAAATCGTGCTCATCCCTGGCCTCTTCTCTCCTGCCAAGTGGACATACTCTTTTTTTATTTCCTCTCTAATTTGTCTCTTTCAGTTAATGCACATGTCAACCTTCTGTGTTTGTATCACGCTACACTCGCCACCTTTTTTTTGTTAAATATAGAGCCATACTGAAGCCCTCCCACCCAGCCCACATCCCTTCTGGTTTGCATTACACCTTACTGCAGCATGAGGCATGGGAAGTTGTCCCAGCTGCTGGAGGAGGAAGCTCTTGGGAGAGCTTTCCTTCGTTCGGTCCAAAATGGAGCACAGTAGCTTCCAAACCATTGCTTCCACTGAGCTTGTCTACACCAGTTTGTCAGTGTCACTCAGATGGTGGATGCAGTGAGGCTGACACAGCCCTCTTAGGGCAGTTACTGGTATAGAAAGACATGTAGTACTGTGGTCATGGGCAGGCCAGAATGAAAGGCAGAAAACACCTTTGTAACGTAATTGCTTTGTAATGAAATGGGCAGCTCTTTCGCAGCCTGTGTGCATGTATGCTCAAAGTTAGCACTTCTGAATAAGCCTCATCTTTTGCTCTCATTGATGTTTCTGCTCTATGCATTAAAGCAGAGAGCAGCTCGCTGAACAACAGATTATCTTTGCTGTCCAATTTTAGAGCAGAAAAAGTGGTGAGCTGAAAGAGAGACATGTTTATGGAAGCAATTTTCCCATAGCACGAGAGGTACCTTTGGGAAGTGGCTGTTTTTGTATAGGCAAAGGTGCTTGGCTTCTCCATGTGGGAAGAGAATAAACAGCCCTTTCTCAACCTCCCAGGCAGTGCTTCTCCAGCTGTGCTCTCACTTCTGTACAGGCAGACCAGTGAGGGGTACAGGAGAGTGATAGAAAGCTACTGTGTCCCTTGACACTTGTGCCCAAGCACATTGTGTGTGAACCATGAGGGCTCACTTGCCTCAGGATTAATCATCTTATTTCTCTTCAGTGAGGCCCTCCCATGTGGGACATCTACAGGGCTTTATTTTCGAATCACTTTGCAAAAGTAATCATTGCATTATTTTTCCCCTCTTAATTCATTTTACTCTTTTCCCACCCACAGTGGATTTTGGTGTAAGTGCTCAGCTGGACAGGACAGTTGGCAGGAGGAACACTTTTATTGGGACTCCATACTGGATGGCTCCAGAAGTTATTGCCTGTGATGAGAATCCAGATGCTACGTATGATTACAGAGTAAGAGCCCTGTTCAAAGAAGAAACCCAAAACATGCACTTGCAATATAAATGTCCGTGAACTATGGCAGTTTTTGAGACTTCTTATGCTTTGTAAGAGTAATGACTATTTTTTGTAGTTACATTCTTATTACCGAAGTACAAGGTAAGGAGACTTTCAAACTGTGACCTTTAACAGTTTCTGCTGCTTGTATTATTGTAACTTTGAGACGTAAATACAGGACTTCAGGGTGCTGTAGCTGCTCAGAGAAGGCAAAAAAGAGTTTACCTGGAAATGTTTGTGTTCTCGATTTGTATAATGATTGTACTCTAAATTGTGTTACACTGTGGCCCAGTTATTGTGGTAACCCAGAACAATAGATGTTAGGTGTTGCCTTAAATAGAACCACCGTCTGGAGAGCCAGTGAAGTACAGAAGGAGCTCTTAAAACTACTTCTGATTTCAGGATACATGTACATGATTTTTTTGATAAAAATTTATCCATCACAACATTTCTTAACAAAGATCATTCTTTACATAGCTTGCTGCAAACCAAGGATTTAATTACTGCAAAACCATAATTGGCTTGATGGTATTTGCACTACCCTTAAGATTATTAGGTATATGTATTTAAAGTTAAACATATCTAGTGAAAGCACACTGCAATCTTGAAAGTTCCTCTCAACTGACTTTAATGAGAGCACAAGGAAAGAAAAAATGTAAAAATACGCTTTTTAAGAAATCTTTACATAGACTAATGCTTTGTTCCAACTTTAACCAAGGGCAGCAAGGATGTCAGAAAGCGAGGGATTAAGGCCTTAAAATGAATTATAGAACTGAATATCAATTATATAATTTTGCTGAGACTGATAGTGTTAGCTATCAGTATGTGCGTGTCTAAATCTTTTTAAAACAACCAGATTATTTGAATTGGTGTTTTTTGTACATTTTGACTGAGATTGATCCTATTTCTCTTGATTTAATTGGTTTTTACGTTCAGCATCTCATTGTACTAAAGCTAATGTTTTATATCATTCCAGATAGAATTGTTATTAGTAAGGAAGATTCACTATTAAATGATTTAATAAAGCAGAAAAACTCCCTGCAATATTTGTTAATGCAGTAGTGATGTGAAAAATAACTCCTCTGGCCTCTGAAAACACCTGTTTATTGTTTCTGGTGGAGCCTGTAGGGTGGTCACTCAAAAAAAATTAATGTTCAAAAGATTCTGTAAGATCATGAGGATGTGCAATTTAGCTTGAATGACTGCATTTGACTAAGAGAAGAGTGCCTTGCTGGGTCTGAAAATACGATCTTTAGAAATGCTTCTCTGCCTGTAGTGCATGAAGAGCTTATTTGCTCATTAGTTTTAAGTAATTTTTAAAAAATCATAATTATGACCAGAAATGTAGACTGCTTTGCTCAAGAACAGCTCTCTTTCACAGCAGGCACCTCCAGAAAGCTATGTCAGTCTCTGAAGTTGGTTCCTTGCCAGGACTCCTCCATCTCTTCCCTGTGTTTGATCTTCCTGGCTCTTGTTTGGTCTCTTTTGAGTCAGAGGTGCTGGCCAGAGCTGGTACCTTGAAAGGCTGTCCTTGAAGGATTCTTGTTCTGTAGTGTTTTAAGCAAAGCTGAGACGTTAGGGGAGGAATGTTGGCTTTGGCTGTAAGTGAGTAATGTGGTAAAGGCAGAGGTGTAAATTTTGGGAGCCTGTGGTAAAGGCAGAGGTGTAAGTTTTGGGAACCTCTGCCTTTTCAGTGGTCTTGGTGACTCATTCACCTCTCCTTTCAGTGGGTCTGTATTTTCCTTTTGTTGTTACTTGTTTGTTTACGTACCTGAAGAACCCTTTCTTGTAGTTTTTGACAAGTCTGGCCACTTTAAATTTCAACTGAGCTGTTGTTTTTATAACTTCATCTCTACATACCCTGGGAATGCTCTGGTTCAATCCTTTGTTGACAAGGGAATATTGAAAATTCTCTTGTTTCATAGGCTTAGATTTCTGGCAAATGTATTTCCCATTGTCATAATGTGAATATATTTTTATGTGCTATTGGAAAGGGTTGTTTGCTCACTCAGTAAGAATACGTGCGTGTGTTTCTGCATGTACATCTGTATTATGGGAAAAGTAGGATTTTATGATACAGTTACAAGATAAAAGAGGCTTATATTATTTAAATAGCCGTGGTATTTGGTTTCAGCCTCACCTACAGGGCCTCTCTAAATAGTACTCTCTTACTGTGTGAATGGGTAAATCCACCTACTAACATATGGTGTCTGTCTTTTTCTGCAGAGTGACCTTTGGTCATGCGGCATCACGGCCATAGAGATGGCAGAAGGAGCTCCCCGTAAGTGATACCTGTGCTTCTCCCGTGGACTCCTAAAGGCTGAAACATATACTTGGGCCATGCTGCTTGTAATCTAAGCCTAACTTTGAGGTTTCTGAAAGTATCCCCATGTTATTTCTGTTCTCTTTGGTTTTGCCTGCTCTATAAATATAAAATCCCATAAATAGCAATGCTTTTGATAAAGATAGGGTTGTGTTTAAACACTACAGTGCAGACTGCAGTAATTTAATTTCTATAGCAGGAATATTTGGAAGCTAATCGAGTGTCTGACTTCCTTCCTGTGGATAGTATATTGTGTTTTGGAGTTGTGTCCCACTTGGTCTATGGACTGGCCTGAAATACTGAAACCTCAGCTGGGGAGAGGGTCAGTGGGGCCTTGAGGAAACAGATCTTAATGAAAAGAGCATTTGTAGCAACTATTTCTGTGCTGGCTTTCTGTTGGTCTGGATAATGCTAACATTGCTTCTCTTTTTGTTTCCACTCATCAGTGGATGGTGTTAATCTTCTTTAGCAGTGACATGGCTTAAACTGTAAATCATTCTTCAGAACAAAGCACCGAACTTAGGTGTTCTCAAGTAGGGATCATTATCAGTTAGTTTGGATTTGAGTGGAAAACTTGGAAACCAAAATGCCCAACTTTTTAATAGGTTCTTTTCTTTTCACATAGTTCTTTGAGAATATAAAGGTAAACAGCAGATGTGTGAGGAGGACAGAAACCTTTGAAAAGAAGTCAGGCATGATGTTTTGACTTTTAATTTATGAAAGTCCTTATTGATCTTGCAAATATACTTACCCTCACCCTCAGCTGGAGCTCTGTATTTAAAAAATAAGAGCCTAAGGTACCTAAGAGGAAATTAATTTTTTTTTTCAGATAAAAATCTACCAGCACAGCTCAGCTTGAAGTGTCTTTGAAATAATCATGTTGAAATAAAGTACTGATATTTCCCAGCTAAAAATTGGTCATTTCGTTGTAGCTGCTGCCTGATTTTATTGTTGTTCTTATTGACTTTATTGTAAGATTTAAAAATCAAATCACAATGGTCATGCATTGATTCATATTTTAGGAGACCTGATAGTTTGGGGTTGTTTTCTTTTTCCTTCCTAATTGTATACATTTGCATGAATGTCCAAGTGAGAGCTGCTTCCAGGACACTTCAGCCTTTTATTTATTAAGTGAACTACCTCCTTTTTGCCTTACCTTTTTGTTCAGCACATTGGGTTGTCTGTATGGCTTGCAGTTAAAAGCTATGTCTGTGGGCTTTGTAAGCCAATTGTAGAATTGGACATGAATATTTTGTTTATTTCTAAACCAAAGCAGAGCTTGGCCCCTCTGAGTGAGTAAGAGTACAAGAGTGGCATTTAAGAAGTCAGCAAAGATCCTCTCTAAGTGCTAAACAGCTCTTGTCCTCTGGTATGTGGGCTCTACCTCCTCCTCCAGTGGCAGCTGAAGAGTCCATCTCTGTGTTTGGTGGTCTGCAGGGATCCATAGGTATCCAAGGGGCTTCTTTGCCAAGATTGTGGCCCCTTATTTTTGAAGCCAGAATTCTCTACACATCAGTCTGTTTCTCCTGAATTTCTGTTGTGTGGTAAATGTCATCTCATCCTGCAGTGATCCTCAGGCTGAGACTGAGGGTGTAAGAGATCAAACATAGGAAGATGGTTAAAACATTGCTCCTAGAGATCTTTCTTGGGCTGCCTCTCTCCCTGCTCCCTTTTTCCCCCGTGTTAGCTCTGCCATGTTGCTTTGCTGTGGAACAGGAGGAAAAGCTGTCCAGCATTGATCCCGGTGTCCCACTAAATGTCCACTGAAACAACAGGACTTCTTTGGACAAAAGTTATGGATTTCAGTTCTGCCAGCAATCTTTTTGTGTGATACAGACCCTCCCATGCTTCAAAACTGTCCTGCCTTAAAGGAAAGAAAATACCCAGGTCTGGAGAAAAAAAATGAAACACCCTCCATAATGGGAGAGAAGGGCAGGTAGAAGGAAGATTGTATGAAACTGTAACACTCATTGTTCCCTTCCACCATCATCATATCCCAATATTAATTGGAAAGTAAGTCAGATGACTTAGGGCTGGAGGAGGGCTGTGCTCAGATGTTCCCATCTTGGTTGATTCTGGAAGTTGATCCATGCTTTGCTCTCTTTCTCTTTATGGGCTGCCAATGGCACGTTGAGCTAATGGCACATTTAGCTGTGTTGCTGTCTGCACCTGCTGCGTGGTTGTTCAGGATGGTGGGAGTGGTTGTGGAAGCTAAAGTCATGGCATTGACCGAGAGCAACTAAACCAGTGTCTGTATGTCTCTGTTTGGTTTTGTTTTCTTCTCTTCAGCACTTTGTGACATGCACCCCATGAGGGCACTCTTTCTGATACCCAGGAACCCTCCCCCACGGTTAAAATCCAAGAAATGGTAAGTATTAATTATATCTTGCTTGTAGGCTTGTGTAGCATGAAGTTTTCTCATATCGCATACAGTTTTGTTACCCCTTCCACAGAACCCTAAAGCAATTTAAGTTAGCAGAAATCCCTGTTATCTTCTGTGCCTTGGAATCAAAGCATGAAATAAAATGTGTGCATTATTTAGTTCTGTTTGTCCAGAGAAATTCCATCTCAAATTGTGTGAAAATAAATACCAAGGTTTTATTTTTGACAGAGCAGCATCTGTATTAAGGTGACAAATGGATCCATGTTTTAAAATGTAAACTCCTGCAGCACTCTTAATATGCAGTATGTTTTCTCAGATGTATCATAACACAGACACAGAACAGTACTATGGTGTTCTAGTTGCTAAATAGAAAGGAGCTATTAAAACTAATGAAGGCTTTTGCTATAATTATTGTAAATGGTTGGAATTGAGTGCCTGCTTCTTGCCAGCTGAGAAGAATCCATTAGTATCAGAGGATTTCCTCCCAGTTACTGGTTACAACTGGCACATATGAAACAAAAATACTCCCTAGAAAGAGGTTTCTTATAGATTGAATGTGATCATGGGATGCTGTGATCCTGTCAAAATAATGAAGTGATTTGACTGTGTATTAAATATCAACATAGTATAAACTTGGCTTGCTTGCTGGGCTTGGTCTTTACCTGAATTGACTCATTTATGCACTTGTATACTGTCAAGGCATCGCTCTCTCTTACTTGCCTTCTGCATATATTAAGGAAATAGAGATGCATATGCACCATTTGCATTAGCCTTTCATTAACCTTTTTATGTGAAATAATGACATTCAAGGTGTGAGGAATAAAAAAAATCTGAACAACCAAGTTATGTTGGAATCAGCTTTTTTTATTACAGTAGAGAAGTGAACTGATGGATGGAAATAATTGTTTTTACTCTTAACCATGTACTGAAGATGTTTGCTCTCCAAGCATTGGAGCAGGTTGAGAGCACCCACCAATTAAAAAGCAGCCCTGGTCCAAGGCAGTACTGCTGTCACTCAGCTGTTTTGATAGTGTGCTCAGTGACAGGTTATGAGAAGATAGGCAAAATGATGACAAAGTTGTAGAATCATCATAGAATGGCTTGGGTTGGAAGGGACCTTAAAGATCATCTAGCTCCAAACCCTGCCATGGACAAGGAAGCCATCCACTAGTTCAGGTAGCTCAGAAACCCATCCATCCTGGCCTTGAATGCTTCCAGAGATCCATCCACAACTTCTCTGGGCAGCCTGTTCCAGTGTCTCACTGCAGTTTTGAGTATTTCCACTATTGGATTTTGGCAGGTGGCTTGTTTGGTGACTTCTTTCTGGAGAGATCCTCTTTCAGGAGTTCAAATGAAGTGCAAATTTTGGAAGGTGGTGCTGCCGCTTAGCTAACTCCCATTCCCTGTCACTTTATGCTATGTGCAGGAGGGGTTTAGTTTAGTTCATGCCCTTAAATTGTGCCAGGGAGAATTTAAACCAAAGTGGCTGTGTTGAACAGACAACACTGACCAACACCCACCTATTGTTCCATAAAATTTTTTTTGTGTGTGACTCTTAAGGTAAAAAATAAAATAATCTTAAATTCTGGCAGATCTAACTCTGTGGGCCTAGGTGCATGCAAAAGCAGTGTGGTGCAGCTTGTGTCAGGAGAATGGCAGACACAGTTCTCCTGACTTTTGGATATGGCTGTCTGTAGCATGGGTAGGTGGAGGCACACCAAAGCTGCCCTGCATCTGCTCCAGGTCAGATTCTATCCAGCTCTGATCCAGAAGCAGCTGGGCTGGATTTACACGATTTGCCTCACTCACAGATCCTGACTTTCAGAGCAGTTGTGCCTCTGAAAGAGGGCACATTACTGTGAGTCTGTGCTTGAGCGCTCCATGTATGTTCATGTCACCCTGTGTCCCTCCAGCCCAATGCTCAGCTGGAACACACTGGGGTCTGTTTAGGAGATACACTTGCAGGCAGAACTTGTCCTCTGGGACATGATGCTCTTTAAGAAAATGAGTTTGAGGAAGAACAGAAAAATGCTTCAGCTGAGTTTTAACGTGCATCTTTTGCATTGTTTTGTTTTTTCCTTCCTGCTTTCTCAGGTCGAAAAAGTTTTTTAGCTTTATAGAAGGTTGTCTAGTGAAGAATTACATGCAGCGACCTTCTACAGAGCAACTGTTGAAACATCCCTTTATACGTGACCAGCCAAATGAAAGGCAAGTCCGAATCCAGCTTAAGGACCATATAGACAGGACCAGGAAGAAGAGAGGAGAGAAAGGTATGCACCTTCTAAAAATCAAGTCTTTGCAACTTGTCAAAAATTCCTATTTTTGTCCTGCTTTACATTCTAAATATCCACCCCAAGAGAAGCTCCTATAGCCCAAATCCTTAAGAAGTTCTTTTTTAATTCATAGTTTGACTATCAGAAGGGTTTGTTTTGTTCTGTCTGTTACAGAGAAAGTATCAATTTCAGGTGCTGTATTTTCTGATACATTAAATTTACTCACTTGTTGGCCACTAGTTCTTCCATGCAAGCATTAAACAGTATTTAGGAGGATATTGGCATATATGCCTTTCCCTTCTTTAGTCTGTGGTAGGTTCATTTCCTGGAATGATGCCATAAATCAGACTCACAGGAAATAACCCATCACAAGAGCTGTGAAGCAAATATTTTGGGCAACCGTTTCTCCTTATTCAAGTGGTGCTGAAGTTCTCTAGGTGTCTTGTCTTACATGTAAAACCTGGTGGTGTTCAGGGAGTTTGCTGGAAGTCTTCTCCAAACCATTGTGCCGCTGGAAAGTTGAGCTTATATATATAGAATGAGTTCTAGGGTCTGTGATAGATCTCACTGAAGGGGACAGGAGCTGGTTTGCTGAGGTGCTACTGCAACTCCCCACTCCCCTAAAATTCAAGTACTATCCTGGCCTTTGTTTCTTTCCTGTTAGATGAGACGGAGTATGAATATAGTGGAAGTGAGGAAGAAGAGGAGGAAGTGCCTGAACAAGAAGGAGAGCCAAGGTAATAATTGCTTTTGGGATGGCTTTGGGCAGTCCATGCCAAGTAAGTCTAAAGGTCTGTGATTATACATCAGCATGCTAAATTTCTGCCTCTTATTAAATGAATTCACAAACCACTCAAAGGGTTTGCATACGTGACTGTTAAAGGTTTGAAAGCTCGCCTTCCTATGACTTTGAGCCAACAGACTGGATGGAGGGAGATTTATGGCAAATATGATTGGTCAGGGTCTCCATAATGCTAGCATTCGTCCTTACTTTGGTTGGCCTCATTTCACACCTTCCACTGAGAGCGTGTATTTGACACACATCCAGTGTCTTTGCTCCAAAGAAACGAGATTAAACTTTAACATCATGATATATTTTATTAATGTTCCTCTGCTTTGGCAGAGGTGTTTAATGGCCCATCAGGCTTTATCATACAGAAGGCTTTAACTTCCTCTTGTTGCAGTTCCATTGTCAATGTGCCTGGAGAATCAACCCTCCGACGTGATTTCCTGAGATTGCAGCAGGAAAACAAGGAACGGTCTGAGGCCCTTCGGAGACAGCAGCTGCTGCAGGAGCAGCAGCTCCGTGAGCAGGAGGAGTACAAGAGGCAGCTGCTGGCAGAAAGGCAGAAACGTATTGAGCAGCAGAAGGAGCAGAGGAGACGGCTAGAAGAGGTAGAAACAGGAGACTGGAGTTTGGGGGAAAGAAGCTCCTCTTCCCCTCTTGTTTCCCATTCTTGCACCCATTTAAAAAGAATTCCTTGTAGCCCCAGGATATCTTAGGAAAGAAAACATGTGAAAATCCACCTGCAAATGTAGAGCAAAGCATGTAAATCCATGCTTCGCTACTGGAATATAAGACGTCTTCCAAAGCATTTGAATATCCAGCAGCTCCTATGACAACAACAGGAGCCAGAGCTGAGTTGTTTGAAGGTGTTTTTTGGGGAAGAGGCTGTTTCTTGGTCTTTGTCTAGGTTTAGGCAGGTGTAGAGAAGAGGAGACATAAATTATTCCCAGGCAGATTTTTCTCTCAAGAGTAGTTTTTTGGGAGCCATAACATTTTTCAGATTTCCCTTTAAAGCTTTCTCAAACATCTGTGTTTGGCACTCGTTCATGGTAGATAGAGCCCTCTTCTTTAATGTATTACTCCCTCATGCACAGTAGCTTAATGACTAAAAGCCACCTAGATCATAAAATAATAGAATGATTTGGATTGGAAGGGGCATTTAAAGGTAGATCAATAAATATGTTTTGTAAATCAGTGTTGAAATTATAATTCTGCAGGAATTACAAATATGTAAATCATACTTTTGTGATACATTAAGTATGCAATTTCTGTGCACTGCTGGAAGGTAAAAGAAAGTGAGTGTACGTGGACAATATTGTTGTGATACTTTTCACCTCCTAAGGTGTGCATTTATGTGTGTGTATATATAGATATGGAATATGCAGCGTGAGCTTCAGAGGTAGGAGGATTTCAAAACAGCTCTTTAGGCCAGAGCTGAGTATGACACAGAGTTGAAGCGAAACCAATCCTCTGGCTCTTCAGGAAGTGCCGGGTCAAATTCCAGTTGTCCTTGAATGACCTCTTGCTTGAGTCTGTTTCAACCTTTCACTTAGCAGTGATGGAAAAAACTACACCCAGTCTGGTTTTCCAAATCCTAGTAGCGTTTAATGAGGATGCAACCAGGACCAAATGTTGATTTGCATCCCGTGACCTGTTTGCATAACAAGTAATACAAAGTTCCAAATACCTTTCCAGGTCACATTATGTTCCTTATCCCTCTTTTCCAAAGTGCAAATGAGTTTAATGCTGCTATAAGGAGGGATTGGTAGCTAAGATTCAGCCACACATGAATCCATAAGGAGGGATGAGGGGAAGGCATATAAACCCCATTTCTCTTCTGTTTCTTTCCCACCCTTCAGAGAATGCCAAGATAAACCTCATAGAACTTCCAACTGTTTTTAGACTGTTTGTGGGGGGAGTAAGTAATAAAAAAAGATACTAGGAAAATAAGAAAACAAAATATTGATATTGTAAAAAGTGGGCAAAAGTTGAGCTACTGCTTAACCACTCAAATTTTTCTTAGTACAGGAGTCAATGATTTCTTTTAAATGCCCCTTTAATCTCTACAGTTCTGCAGGCAGTATTTTTTTGTTGAGGAAGAGGATTACAATTAAATTATCTAGGTCATTTAACTTTAGTAATCAGTGCAACTCTTAAAATCTGGATTTTCTTTTTAAAATAAAGGAGCTGCTGCTGCTAGTAGTGGAAACAAAGCAATGCACCATTTTCCCTCCTCTATAGGTTGAACTTTTTGGGCATGTTGCAGTTATAACAACAATGAATGAGCAAGTAGAAAGAAAAGGCAGTTTCCTGTAAGTTATGTTTAATCAGTCCTGCTTTTTAAAATCCAAAATAAAACTGTCAGCATCCGCAACCACAAGACAGCATGTAATGTAGATTATATTACTGAATAAGATTGCATGGTAAAACATGTAAAATTTGTAAGATCAAAGCATTTTACCTTGTATGGGTCTGTAACCTCTGCCTGGTTCCCTTGGAGGCATAAATAGAAATGAGTTACAAAAGTTGCCTTTTGCAGGTGATGGTGTGGGCATATTGTTCATCAAGTGCATTACAAAAAGACTCACATTTAGCTTTCAAAAAAACCCCACATGTTGGAAAAATGTATGATCCCAAGTGATTTTTAACAAAACAGCAGCCAAAACAAGCTCTTTCAGATGGGGGAAGGGTGGTAGACACAAATTTAGATAAACATCAGTGTTGTGACACAATTGAAGGCCAAAATATTGAAATGTTGTCACTTTGTCCTTAACTCACCCCCCTGTTTTGATGAAGCCAGTAAACAATGAAGAGCTTGGTAATGGGAGTCAAGATTAGTGTCAGGCATTGAAGCTCAGGATGTTCATAAATTTGTTGATATTTTTACCAGACTTGCTTGTGTAAAGTATGTATGCATATACCTATTTAATATTCTTTGGTAGAATTTTATGCATTAGATAATCTTCCTGAACAAGTTGCATATACTTCCCTCCCTCCCCACTTCCTAAATTAAAATTGAGGGCTTGTTCTTACAATGCTGGCACAGAGCCTAGACAGTTTTGACCGAGACTGTAACAGGAACGGTGTTTAGGACATGTGCCAAAACCTGTAATTCTCAGCAGTATTAGAGAAAAGATTACTTTTTAAAAGGCATATAGGTGACTTCTAAAAGTTGTTGTTGCAGGAACCTTGTAGTTTGTGTGTTACTAAGGAGGTGAAAATGACATGTGGTCAAGCTACAGAAAATTACTTGAGAATTTTGGGAAGGGGATTTTGTCCTACCCCCAACCCTCCTCAAAAAGAGATATAAAGACTATCAACTATGTAGGTGTTTAGATAGTTTAAACAAGAAATCTGAGCTGTTCCTGGCTGTTTTAATGTGATTCTGTTCAGCAACATGGAGACAACTGCTGGGTATGAGAAAGCATTTGAATTTGTACTTGGCAAAACTAAATCTGGCTCAGGAAATTCAGAATTGGCCGTGGTGGAATCCATTCTCTGGGGACCTCCGCAGTTCAGGATAGCTTCTTTAAATGGTGTCTCTGTCCCTGGTTATGAGAACCTAAGATGCATGTTTTTGAAGTGGTAGGTTGTAGCTATACTGGCAAGTAGTACAGTCCTGTAGAAGCAGATCATGGAGCACAATAATTAAAGTGCTGAGGACCTGAAGACTTCATATATTTAAAGACAAGAGGAATTCCTTTGGACTGGCTGAGGTCTAGACTCTGTGCCTGCTTGTGGTTGGAGTGTATCAGCCTTTTTAATTTCATCTAAAAGGTGTGGCTGGCACTCCAAGACATTTTGGAATATGAAACAAAACTGGATAAGTGGAGATGTTTGGATGATTCACTTCAAAACAGCACTCCTGATCTGAACCAAGATGCTAATGTAGATGTACCCGCAGGCAATTTTTGCCAGGGCCTTATTTCTTTTACAGAAGAGGAGCTTATTCTTATCTGCTTAATTTGAATTGCTTGCAGCTTGGATTGGTACTGAGTAAGAAGTTCTACTTCTGGTTTATCACTAGTGTGGACAAAGCAAAGATCTCTTTATTAATCTTGCCAATTCTCTTTCTAAGCTGATACCAGGCTACCTAATTCTTTGTGAAGGAAATAATTAATATAGGTATCATCAGTCTTCTTCTGAATATGAGACACAGTAATAATATTTTAGGAATTTAAAGGATCTGTGTCTGTCTTGAGCATTTCACGGTATGAACGAAGGCCTGAATTCGTTGGAATAGACACACTGCATGTGTAGTTGCATTGCCCCCTCCTGGTAAACCATGCTCTACTGCATGGACTTCCAGTTTGGAGACATCAGGTTCCATTATGAGATCATCATTATTGCACCCTAAAACCAGATAAGGAGCCAGGGTATTGACACTATATTTTCCTTGTGGTTTTTTGTTACGTTGTTTGCATAGTAAATGCCCATTTTGTGAAATGCAGTAATTTGAGGTAGTATGGGCTCTGTTAAAATTCTGTTTTGGCATGTCTGACATTTCTTTGAAGAGTTCTTGCTTTATTTTCTGGCTAACAGTTTGCTCCTTGGAGATAAGCTTTTCATCTGACATGTGCAAGAAAGCTGGTAATACCATACCAAATGAAAGAAGGTCTGGATATGCATCCATAAGTTCAGGAATCTAGATCTATACCTGCTGTTTATTGGACAACAGTGTTTTTTAAATGTCAGGCGTTTTTTGTAGTGCATGACAAAAAATTACAGCGTCTGACAATCACACAAACTAAATTTAGAAGGCACATTTTTATATGTAGAAATATGACATTGGTTTTAACTAATGGTTTTCCCTGTCCCTCTCCTGTCCTTTGGGCAAGCCTGAAGAACACAGTGATCAGGGTTTTGGTGTCCTCATGGAAGAGTTACTAGAGCCAGTCAGGAAGGCAACCTTGTGCCAGCAGATGAATGCAATAAAGTCAGGGCTGGCTCTGAAGCCAGGTGAGGTCAACTCTACTTGCTGTCAACCACCTTTGGCATTGCTTTGGCAAGACGTGGACTAGGACTGAAGAGATGGTTGTCACTGTGGGTTTCCTCTCCCTGGACATGTTAAAAGTGAATTCCACTTTGTTAGTGACCACTGGTTTGATGCTGAGGTTTCAAAGACCATGTGCAAAGGGAGTGAAACTTTTCTTTTACATCCACTGCTGGGAATAGGGGGATCATGCAGTGTGTTTGTGCAGGCTCCTGCAGTGCTGGGTACCTCCCTTCCCACTCACCTGGCAGGAGGCTGAGGCAGTCTCTGATGGGAAGGTGGAAGTGATGCTGAGAAACCTGATCTCCCTGCATACTTTGGTGCATAGACATAGCACATTTGTGAGATTTGACTTAAATCCTTTTTTCTCCCCTATTCTTTTGCTGGGTACTAAATATCTGCTGATGTGTTGAGTTAGATATCTGTATCAAGGTTTCATTAAAAATTTAATCTTCTGACACTTGATTTTGTTTATTTTGTGCTGCCATGGGAAACTGGCTCTCTTAATCAGTTTGTAGCTTATATTAAGTTCCTCATATTAAGTTCAGTTATTTATAATTATTGCTGAATACTGAATTAAATCAAAAAGTGATGAATTTGCCCATCTTCCTTGTAGTGAGAATGATGCCATCCTGAGATCTGCAATAGATTCACTTAACAATGTCAACACAATATTGTTTGAGTTGATAAATGTGCATATTATATTAACCAGTCAGCAGTGTGCTGTCTCTTGCATCCACAAGGCAGCATAATTATTGTACTTCAAATCTTAGTTTTCTTAAACAAAAGCCTGTCAGACTTGATCAGCCAAGAAGGACCTGAATATATTGACTTAAATGTAGAAATTGCTTGACACTGATGCATATATTCAGAAATAAAAGTGCCTGCTTAATCCTTTTACAGTGGTTAAAAAATGAGGGAGGAGAAGCAGTGAAACCTATGAAATGCACCGCGTGCCATAGCTGCCTTGCAGTGTTTTTGCTATTTTTATATCTACATTCATTGAAGAGAGCTGACTTAAGCACAAGTGAAAAGGCTGGTAAATGGATTTAGTTAGAAGAGATGCAAGAGCAAGGAAGCTGTGTTTCTGAGAAGATACAGAAAGTGTGGGGGATAAAAGAGCTTATGTCTTGTGGCACAGGAAGGTGGTAGTGAACCCAGGATGATGCTATGGGCCAGGAAGGGGGGCATGATAGTTACAGTGTGGGTGTATTTCAACAGTGGTCTTCAGGAAAGTCACATCTTCCCCCAAACTGTAGTTAATGAAAGAGAATTGGAAAGCAGCCTGTATTATATAAGTGCTACTAATTGATGGAATCACAGAATGGTTTGTATAGAAAGGACCTTTTAAAACCATCCAGCTCCAACTTCCCTGCCATGGGCAGGGGACCCCTTCCAGTGCTCAAAGCCCTATCCAGCCTAGCCTTAAACAGTGCCAGGGATGGGATATCCATAACTTCTCTTGGCAGAAAAGCTCAGAAAACCCCAAGAACCAATTTTTTTTCCCCCTAGTATTTCTTCTCCACTGTCATGTCAGTATAGATTCCAGAAGATGGAAAAGCTGTTGGTATTTCAGTTACTTTATAGTAATGCAGGAAAATGTTCCAAGCAGAGAAGGCTCATCTCACGAAGTAACACAGCAAGTGTAGATTGGCCTTTGCTTTTTCAGTTGAGCACAACTATGAAACTCACACCAGTAACTGGATTTGTGAACCCAAATTCCGGCTTAGTGTGAGTGCTCTTTCTTGCAAGACTGTTCGGAGTGCCTTAAGACAGGCAAATCTGTGGCAGCTTTGCTTCAACAGAAACTGGGGATGCTATTGACATAAATGTGACAAGGGATAACCAATGTAGGTTTTCATTTTTGTTATTGGGATTAAATTTTTGCGTGCTATTTTTTGGTTTACATTTCTTCCATATTTTTTAGCATATTATCAAAACCTATAAAGCAAGTAAATGTAGTGATATTCCCAGTTGATGGTTGAACAGGAGACAGCTGGGTCTTTTGACACTTAGGCAGTTGTGGGAGGCTGCCTGGGATTTCGAGGTAGGTGGAGTAACTGGATGCTTATGCTGAAGTGCAGGAAGAATTGGTCACGACTATATGGGCATTTAAAATGTCTTCTCTGACGTCATACATGGTGCTCCATAGACATAAATGAGTCAGTTCATGCTTTCTAGAGCTGTTTTCCCGTTTCCTTTCAGACTTGAGCAGACCTAATCAGCACCAGTTTGTGTTTGGGTCGTGTGTGGAAGCTTATCTTTGTTAGTGTAAATCTTACTTCAGCTGGTTTTCTTCTTTTACATATAGGTGCTTTTCATGTTCTGGGAGGAGCTGAGGTGCTGTTGGTCCGCATTCCTTTTCTTTTAGGCAGAGTTTTGGGCAGTGCATGAAATTAAGCTTGATTGTTGGGCCAACACTACAAAATTCTTAGCAGACCATGAACTGTTTTAAGAGATAAGATACTTACAGAAAGTTCAGATAGTTGGCATTTGAGTTAGCTGATTCAGTAAGGCTGATCATTCCCTTTTGACAACAAGTAGATTGTTGATGTCAAGAAAGTTGTCATCTCTGAGTTCAACGACTGGGATTTGTGAGTGAGTTTCCACACCTCAGTTGTCATCAGGAATATGGTACATGACTTTGTATGTGTGCATGAAGAAACCGGAGAGTCTAAGTGAGGCTGATTCTAGGGATAGATGTGTGCTGGGTATGAGTTTAGTTTCCTGGTGGAACACTTGCATAAAATGTTCTGTCACTCAGTTGCAGAGCTTGCTAGTCCTGGTAAATCCCGCTCTTCACCATGGAAAACAACCCCACCTCTTTCTTTGATAACAACAAAAGTAAAACTCTGTGGTTTCTTTTCCCTCTTTGTAGCAACAAAGAAGAGAAAGGGAAGCTCGAAGGCAACAAGAGCGTGAGCAAAGGCGGAGAGAACAGGAGGAAAAAAGACGTGTGGAAGAAATGGAGAGGAGGCGTAAGGAGGAGGAAGAGAGAAGAAGAGCAGAGGAGGAAAAGAGGAGGGTAGAAAGGGAGCAGGTGAGTCCATGATACAGATATATGTGCAATAGGTTTGTTTCTTCTAAGTTCTGATTTAATTTTTAAAAAGTATTAAGCCTAAATCAGCTTGGAGGCAACGTAACACTAACTCTTTCATCTTTGTTCTTTTTGACAACAAGTGCACTAACATAGGATTGTAGGGCTTTATGGAAAATTCTGGCAGCCTCAATATTCTCTCAAAAAAAGAAGTCTTGTTGCAGTACTCATTCTAAATTCAGCTCGTGCCCCTGGGCTGGACTAAAATCACGAGAATTGGCAAAATCATCACTAGGGCTGAAAACTGTTTCTAGGCTTGTCTTGCTGGATCAGTGGTTCTTGCAGGACATGCCCTGGTTCAGAAGGCCTCCCAAGAGAAGGGCAGCTCTGTTGCGTGTCAGCTTCTGGCACACAGAATTGGTCATTGGCATGAACTTTGACTGCTCTGAATTTGAGATGGAATCTTTGAGCTGCAGAGGATTTTCCATCCTAAAACTTCAATATGCAATTTCCCTCTCTTACTCTGTTGAAAATCAGTAATGTATGCCCATTCAGGCAACAAGTATATCTTAAGTTATGCCAGTGTGCCCTTAATACATTGAAAATACAACTGAGAAACTTGTTAAACTGTGAAATTCAGCTGCTATATTTATGCATGAAATCTGCATGTTTTAAAATCCTTTAATAACTTTAATCAGGGTGATAATCAGAGCAATACTTACTGTGCATGTACTGCAAAATACTGATTGCAAATAAAGGGCAAAAACTTCTGTCCTAGAGGCTGATTGATTGTAAATTTCCCATTAACTTCAGGAATGCTGGGTTTGGCCTGACATACCTTAATCTTTTCTTACATAAATCCACTCTATTTGAGATCATTGATGACTGTGTTACTGGGAAATTTTATTGTGTTTGTGTATGTTTCAAAGATTCTTGAGTCAAAAGGAGAGAAGACTAACCAATGGGAATAAATATATGGAAAATCTCTAATTACAGCATAGCAATTTGCTTTTGGGCAGACACCGGGTATTCCCCCAGCTGCTTTTTAAACTGTTGAAATGCTAATTACGCACAGTGCCAGTAATGACAAATGGTTAATTGGCGTGGCCAAGCTGAACCACTCTGAATTTTTATTCTTTTTTTTAGAAGAAAAGACACGTTCCCTCTTAGAATTTTTGTTAACTCAAACTGTGGCTCAGCCAATGTGCGTAACAACAGTATGGTGTATCTCATCAGTCTGTCACAAGACTTTCTATAACTCCCATCACTGTATCACTGATCCATTAATTTCTTTATGCATACACTGTAAATGTGTGCGTGTGCTTGTGTGTGTGCGCATGCACATGTTACATACTTCCATTAATTGCATGATAGGATGTTACCAGCTTGGGTTTGGTGCTTCAAAGTTTGAGTTCTTCTAGGGGGCAGGTGAAGCGATGGGTAAATGTCTTGAGCTGTTGAGGCTGCAGGTGAAGAGATGGCTAGATGGCAAGAGCAAGTCAGTTTGGTCTAATACCTGTTTCCTGGTGGATGTTTGTTTGTGTCATAACCATCGCATAATTCAGCAAGGCTGGCAGCGTTTGCTCAGGAGAGGCTTCTGGTGAGGGCAGCAGGGGAGACTCGGCAGGGCAGGTCCCAACTGCACCTGGCAGAGCCCGTTTGGGGGAGCTTGCTCCAGCTCTGCCTACACTATGCCTGGCTCTAGCTGTTGCTAACAGTTCATCGCACCAGTGCAACACACTAATGTTTAATACAACTTGCATGTGACTTTGTATTGGCTGTGTTGAGTCAGACTTGCTGTGTTTTAACTTCCCAAAACCTTCAAGTGCATTTTGCTGCTTCTTGAAACCACTTCCAAAATACATAAATGAGCTCTGGCCTGTGCCAGCAACATTTGCAGGAGTGCAAATTTCAGAACAGAAGGGGCCAAAATCTAATGCTCAGGAGGCAGGGCTTCCTAAATTGTTCTGCAGGCACTAATCCATCCTGAAGTGCATTTCTCATTAAAGCTGAACTGGGGTAGTAGCGTGTGGTGTTCCACCCAGGGGGTTCTGATGCATTCCTTTTGAATAAATTTATTGCTGGGTAATTTCTATGTGACAGGAGTATATCAGGCGACAGCTAGAAGAGGAGCAGCGGCACTTGGAAATTCTACAGCAGCAGCTGCTCCAGGAGCAGGCCATGTTACTGGTAAAGCACTGTATCTGTTTTGTTCAGTAGCTATAGGATCCATTTATCTGGCCAGTCCTAGGCTTCCCTCAGTCAGGCACAGCTGCACTGACAGTATGACAACAAAGGAGCTTGATTAAAAGGCCATTTATGCTAGTGTTGTGGGCTGACAGGCACATATGAGAAGTGCTGTATGGTCACACTGCTTTCTGGGCAATAAGAGGAGGCTTTATGTTAAAGTGGAGCAGTTCTGGTGTGGTGGTCGAGTTTCTGAACAGACCTTGGCATTCAGTGAAGAAATAGAGTGCTTGTGTTGCAGATCAAAAGCACACATGATATGTAAGTCCACCCCAGGATACAATGGCCTAGTGTTGGTCTAAATCATTGTTTTATGAACTTTACACTGGATTTAGTATAAACAACTCTTTTTTTTCCCTTTAATAAAAATCAGTTTTGACATAACTCTCCAATCATGTCAAGCTTAGCAGTACACTCATGACTTTCCCAACATAAGACACAAGTCATATGGGTCTAACTTAGCTCTTGGTTACACATTAACAATGAAATAAACAAACAAAAAAGCAACAGCAACCAGAAAGGTGCATTTTTAATGGGATTGGTAGGGACACGTCCACCATACAGTCAGTGTCATGTCTTGAATTCCTCACCCGTTCTCTCAAAGGAATACAGGTGGCGAGAGATGGAGGAGCACCGACAGGCAGAGCGACTCCAGCGCCAGTTGCAGCAGGAGCAAGCCTATCTCCTGTCACTGCAGCATGATCACAGGCGGCAGCAGCAGCAGCAGCAACAGCAGCAGCAGCAGCAAGAAAGAAATAAACAAAGCTATCATACCCCTGAGCCAAAATCCCACTATGAGCCTGCTGAAAGAGCACGTGAGGTAAGTCCTGCTTGTGAGCAGGAGTCTGCTAACTGCTTCTCTGCCTGCTGGCATCAGCGTGACTGCTGTTCTGCTACAGTATTGTTGGAGGCCAAAGCACCACTCCTAAGGAGCAGGATATCTTAAACTGTTGGTTACTGGTTTTCAAGCCTTAGGGCAACTTCTGAGTACTTCTGCTGAAATCACTGGAGTTCAGACTTTTTGAGATGTAAAAGTTGGAAAGAAGGTCTGGAAGGCTGCAGGCTAAGGGGACCTGGTGTTGGAAGTATCATGTCAGGAAGTTATATCTGTGCTTCATCAGATGTGTTTTCTTAGGAAGCATTGGTGCAATGCTCTGTGTCTCTGGCAAGTACTGGTGATTTGAAATTGAGAAGCAGTTGGAAAGCACAAACCTATGATGGATGTTAACACTCAGCACATGTTTACACATCTGGTGTTTTAACTTACTCTTTTCAAAATATCCTTCTCATGCTCACAAACCTGAATTTCATTAGTTTCATTTTTGAAATGTTAAGTATTCTCTTCTGAAATCGTGTCCCTCTCTTTTGAAACTGTGGTGCTGCCTTCTTGGACTTCTGGCACTCACAAGTTGATCTGAAGTGCTGTTTCTTTCAGTGAGTGGTCCCCTGTCTTCAGTGGTCCATGAGTAACATTGGTAAGCAAGTAAATGCCTCTTTGATGTATATTTGGCTTTCTTTCAGTGATCTTATTCTTACGTTTCCGTTGAGCACCATACTGCCCATAAACTACCAGACTGGGCAATGTTAGTCAAAGCTCTTAATGGCATTCATCAACTGCATGTGGGAACTAGGTAAATACATTTTGGAACAAGAACAGAAAATATATTTAGGCCTGCTAAACATGATAAAATAGCTTTCGGTTCAGCTTCATCCAGCAGTGCTTCTTAGCCTTTGAAGTGCTATTGTTTGGGCTTGGTGGATACCAACTCATTTTATTCTAGATGCTGTTGTCCAAGTTCTTAATAAACCATGATTGTGCTATCTCATCCATTCTGCTTGGTGGTTGAAGTATCTGATACGTCTTTCTTACTTGGAAGAAGTTCAGACTTGTCTGGTATGTGATGGTGCAGACATGGAACCAGCCCTCTTGTCCTTGTTACATGCTCTTGGCCCACTGTGCCAAGTCTAGCACTTCTGTCCAGCCTGAATGCTGGCTGAGATTTGGAGGGATGCAGAACTGTATCTGCTTCATTTTTCTTTCAGAGCTGAAAAGGAGGGAAACTCACAAAGATTCAAGTGTTAGGAGAACCACTGACTCAGCTGTTTTTCTCTTGTAGTCTTTCTGTGATCTAGAACAATCTAGTGATTGTTCTAGCCTGAAAAAGTAAAGACAGAAAAATTGGTCAGTAGTCAGATCTTCCCAGATATTGTTGTGTAATAGTCTTTTTAAAAAGTGTTATAAAAGTATAGCCATAATGTCTTGATACCTGGCAGTGGGAATGCCACCAGTTAATCCTAACAGCGAGCATTAACTCTGACATTCTTTGCATAGAATAGTGACTTGGAGTGAGTGTTCTGTGCCTCATACTTCCAGCCATACAGAGAAAGTGTCTCTGCTCTGCAGAGAAAGTGTCCACCTACAGACATGCTGACCATTGGGATGGTAAGCTGAAGTGGACTAACTTTCCTGACTGGCAAAGTTTAATGGGGATTAGTTTTTTAGATTATTTAGATTTATATTTAGATTAGATTATAAGGAAAAGGATTTCTAAGCTTGGCTTTGGGAAACAGCAGGGAGCTTAGAACTTAATATCACTTTCAGGTCCAGACAGTCATATGACTGGAATTGGACCTGTTTCTATCCAGGTGTACACTCTGTGTCCTTGCCACTTCTTGTCTGGTTTTGAGGACATGTCATTGTCTTGTCATGTTTTGAGGACATTATGCAGTTTGTGTACTTTGTGGAAGAAACTTCCTATCATCTACAGCTACAGATGTGAAAACCTGTTTCTTCAGACAGAAGGACTTGAGGCTTTTCCTTATTCTATTCATAACAAGGAGTCTGGCCTGTTTAGACTTTAAAGAATGGCTCTGTGAAGTTGAACACAGCGGTGAAAATGATTGTGTGGTGAAGATGGTTGCCTCCTTTATTGTTGTACTTCCCAAGACGTGGTGTGTTTTGCGTAGACCTTATAGCAGCTTGTCTGCTTGTCCCTATTAGGCAATCTGGTACTATCCTCAAATTTTGGAATGCAGAGGCAGGTTGGGTTTGTAGAGGAGCCCACCTGAGGCAAGGAGTCTGGAAACTTTCCTGTCTTCTGGAAGCCAAGTCTCTCCAGACCATCACTGCTAGGGAGCATTAGGAAATCATTCCAATACTGTTTCTGTGCTCTGGGCACAAGGGTTAAAGCAAATTAAATCATCCCAAGCTTCCAGTTTAATCTTTGGTGCTTTGATAAAATACTGGGAGTTTAGCATTCCTCAGAGGCAGCTTACTTGGCACATGCTGCCTTGGTTTAGCAACAGACTTTCTTAGGAAATGAGAGGCTATTTCCTTTCTGCCTGTAGCCTCCCTCCATCTCTTGTCCTTCATACCTCTCACTTTGTTTTCAGTGTTGTGGCCTTGAAAGAGGTTATGTTTCTGCATGGGGACCTTGCTTCATGTTCTTCTGAGGACTTGGTACCTCCTGCATCTCCTGAGTTTCTAGTATGGATTATCCATATTGGCATGCTTGGAGCTTTGGTGTAGTTCACTCAGTGAACTTACAGTGCTGGCAAAAGTGGTAGGGAAAAAATCCTGCCAAACCCCAAGTGTATTTGCTTTCTTTGTGGTAAAGAAAAGGTGGTACTCCCCTTTGTATTTCTACTCTAATTGGTTTTACTGACTCGAGGCTTAACCTCCATTTATTTTGGTTTAGGTGGAGGAGAGATTTAGAAAAACTAATCAGGGCTCCCCTGAAGCACAGTCTAAACAGATGGGCAAAGTGTTGGAGCCACCAGTGCCTTCAAGATCAGAGTCCTTTTCCAATGGAAACTCAGAACCTGCTCAGCCTGCCCTGCAGAGGCCGATGGAGCCCCAGGTAAGTGCCCAGGAAAGTCTTGGTCAGCCTGGAGGGAATGCAGAAGTTCTAACATGTTTCCTTCAAATTTGCAGATCTTTGCACTTTAAAAGCCTTTTGTAAAGGGTACTACTGTTACATAAAACAGCTTATTCTGTAGATTTACTCTTTGTCCACTTTTGCTTATTTTAATGATAAACTGATGGGTTTGTGGGCTTGGTGGTTTTTTTTGGTTTGGGTTTTTCTCATGTTAGAGCTAGACTAGAACTGTTGTATCCCATTATTATCTGTGCAGCAGTGACACAGTGGATTACATGCTGGTGGCAGTTGCAGAGCATTTTACAATTCAGAATTTGCTCTGTGCAAGGTTTTTACTACTAAAAAGGATGCTCAGGAAAAAAGTGCACTTGCTTGGTTTTTAAAGTTCTTGCAGAAAAAAGCTAACTAAACAAGTGGGTTTTAGTGTGAGCACTGTTTCAAAGAGTTTGCAAAACATGTCTAAGAAAAGCAAGTTTGTTGTCAGTAGGCCTGCAGTTGCCAAATAAAGCTCTGTACCACCCCTGGAAAATCAAGGAAAGGTTGAAACCACCGAGCTGCGTGGTAGCCATTGTTCTGTTATTTTCTAACAAAGAACCTCCAGATCTTGATACCTGATCTCATAGAAGTTATGGCATTAATTGAAAAAGTGACCTTTGTCTAAAACTTAGACATAGCCCATGAATTCTGAGCAATTTAGGTGTGCTAAATTAAACAGTAGAGTTCTGCATTTCGTTCCTCTGTTGCCATGCAGAATTTTCTTCTTTCAAATAAAGTCTGTTGATGACAGTGCAAGCTAAAACCATCCCTGATTGTGACTAGGTATTGCCACTCTTTTGGACAACAGGAGAATTTGAACAGACGGAAGAGTGGGAGAAATCAGGACAGAACTTCATCTCTTGCTCATTATTTCCTGGCTTTTATTCAAACCTCTATGACTATTTCAAAATATTGGACGTGTATCTTCATACTCTGTGCCAGTTACTTTTAAAGTCTGTGTCTTTCACTCATACTAAGGATAATCAGGCTCTTCAACAGCTGTGTGTATTAAAACTGAGGAAATAATAATAATAATATAAAAAACAAATACAGCCAGCCTACTGAAACTGGGATTGAGAGCAAAGCTTTGCTTAATCATTAGGTGTGAAAACAGCGTGTTCTTCAGTTAAGACTTTTCCTCCTCCTTAGTTTCAGAAATTAACTCTGAAACACAGACTTATGCACAAAGAGGAAGTAGGCTGAAGGATCGATATGGATTCCACTGAAAATCCTAATGGAGTTTTAACTCCACAGTCACTGTTATGCCTTCTTAGTATGTGTAATTGAATATGTGTGCATCTAAGTGTGTGTGTGTACTTTGTGAATAAATATGTATATATGTACAGCATACAGTACATATATGGTGTAAGTATAATATGCATTGTACATATGTATACTATATACAATATATATTGTGGTTTTATATATATATTGCAGTAACTGTAAAAGAATAAAGGCTTTGTGTTATGATCTTTCTCCAAAAGTTTTGAGCTGTATCCAGTCCCTGAATTTTTTTGGAAAAGTAAATGTCTGTTGGTTTGCCCAGTTTACAGCATTCTTTAATTTTGTACATTGCTTCAACTGGACGTCCACTTCAAATTTCCCAGCCCACCATGAGACCTGGCCAAAGCCCACTGAAGACCAGGGAACAAAAGGTGACTGCTGTCTTGAGTGGCCTTTGAACTCAGGCTCATGGTGCGGATATTGGATCCCCTTCTTCTCTGGGCACCAGTGTACGTGTGTGTGGAGAGCGTATCACACAAAAAATGCATATGTGCTGTATTTTCAGTCTGTTACGTTCTTCGGACGCTTGCCTTGCTTTAAGTGCATCGATTCCACCCCACGCTTACCTAATGCCATAACCAATTTGTCTCTGCCTGCCCACCTGCCTTTATTCTGTGTTAATTGGAAAGCCGGTTATACTGAGCGCATTGAATGTTTTATGTTTTGTTTTCTTGTAAGGTACAGTGGTCCCATCTGGCATCTCTCAAGAACAATGTTTCCCCTGTCTCGCGATCCCATTCCTTCAGTGACCCTTCTCCCAAATTTGCTCATCACCATCTTCGTTCCCAGGACCCATATCCACCTTCACGCAGTGAAGTGCTTAATCAGAGTTCTGACTCTAAGTCGGAGGTACCCGACCCCACCCAAAAGGCTTGGGCTAGATCAGACAGTGACGAGGTGCCTCCAAGGGTAAGGAGTAGAAAGACAGATGTGTGCTATTTTTTTATTATGAATTACAGTTTTCTTAAGGATGTGATACTCTGGGCACTGGGAAAACCGTGCCCTTTTGCCAGCACTGGTAACAGTATTTTGGAAGGCAGATCATAATGTAGGTATTCAGCCAATGGGTTAATGATAATCAACCTGAAGTACAATATTGAAGCTTCAAATAAAATTGGTAATTATTTATAGAATGCAGCTATTTCAGAGAAACAATTTATTATGCAAAGTTAACAAATCATTACCATATTCAGCAAAGAATTCAAAATATCCCTGAGGTTATTGCTCAGAGTTAATATTCCTCTTAATCTGTTTGCAACCCAAACTATGAATCATACACTTATTTAAAATTGAGATGGATCTGAACAAAAAGGAAACATTCAATATATTTCCTCCTCCTCTCCCCCTTCCATCCCCCCTCCCATCCACTGGGATTTGCTTCTTCTGAGTATATTCTTGCTCCCTCCCCCCACCAGTCTTTGCCTTCTGCTGATCCATTCCTGGGCATTTGTTTGGTTCCCTTGAGCTTACTCTCCTAATTCTCATGCTGTTTCAGCAAATTGCTTTGTGCCTCCCTTGCTTCAGTCAAAATGCCATATTCTTTTCAAATGTCTCAGTAGTTGGGAGGTTAGCGGGGTATGTATGTGTTCGTGTGATAACCATTAAATGCTATTTAATGTTAAGACTAAACTTTGAGTTCTATTCAAATTCTGAACAGCATCACAACTAAGGCTTTTGGCTTTGTGGGTGTTTGTTTACTGCTTTTGGTCACTGGTGCTAGCTTGTACTTAGAACATGTTGTTAAGATCTATAGAACATGTTCTGTGGCAGGGATTTTATCTTCCTGTCCTCTCTGTCCTCTTCATGGGTTTAACACAACCTTTTTTCGCCCAAGGTACCTGTGAGAACAACGTCCCGATCACCAGTCCTGTCCCGCCGTGATTCCCCACTGCAGGGCAGTGGGCAGCAAAATAACCAAGCTGGTCAAAGAAATTCCACGAGGTTTGTAAGCCTACATGTCCTTGCTTTTCTTGAACTGGAAGGAAGAGGCTTATTGGAAACCAGGCATTTCCAGGCAGCTTTTGGCAGTGCCTGTAGGATGTGAAGGGAATATGATGTTGGATCCCTTTTCAGTAATGATTAATTTCTCTTGATGTAGCACATGTGTCAACAAATGCTGACAAAATTTCTTCCTTCCTCTTCTCATCTGAGTTGCCTACCCTGTAATTTTTGGAATGATTTCAAATATCCTTCAAATTTTGGAAAAAATGTGGCCATTTATGAATGTCTTACCTTTTGGTGCAACAGGTCAGCTTGAGAATACTGTGGGGATTACTGGCAGCAGAAGGGCTTGTAACATCTGAAATGACGAGACCTCAGAAAATTTCTGGCGTCTTAGCCAGAGCCAGATTTTAAGAGGGAGAAAAAAACCTCCATGGGCTGTGACACAGAGCACCCAAGGTCAGGAAGGGGGAGGAGAGAGTTGACTCCTGAGCTCAACAGAGCAACATGGGCAGGTCACTGTGAAATTGGCGCACTGGATAGGGATGAGGGTATTCTGGTATTCTTTTTGTGTTTAGTGCCAAGGACACTTCTGACTCAATTTTAAACCTGCTGCATGCAGGCTGAGAGATTTGTCCACTTCAGGTTAGATATATAAGAATGGCTGGTAGATAATTCCAAAGAAAAGGAATAGCTTATACCCACCTAAAACTTTTTTTTTTAGCCATCATAAATAAAGTAATAGTTATTTCGAAGGGAGCCACTGCCTAGGTTGCGAAGCATTACTGATGCCCTGATCTCAGCATTGAACTGTTCTTTCAGTTGAGTTATTAGCAAAACACTGAGTGAGAGTGATGTTTCAGTTTAGAGCTGGGAATCTGAGACTGAAGTGTGTGTGACCAAGAGTTTCTTTCCTCCTTTGATACAGCAATATAGAGCCTCGTCTGCTGTGGGAAAGGGTGGAGAAGCTTGTACCAAGGCCAGGCAGTGGCAGTTCTTCTGGCTCAAGCAACTCTGGCTCACAACCTGGCTCCCACCCTGGCTCTCAGAGCGGGTCTGGAGAGCGGTTCAGGATGAGATGTAAGTCCTTCTCCTACCCTTTGTAACATTGTGTTTCTAATTTTATTAAGCTGTGAAGCACTCAGTGATTACATATGATAACAGTCACAGGGTTCACTGCCTTTGAGCATGCAGTGTCAGAGGCGAGTTGGCTTCCTGTACCCTCCTGGCCACATGTCCTTGCTTGGGAAAGGCAGTAAGGCACAGAAATTGTTGACAAACTTTTTTTTTTCATTGTTTTTAAATTCACATCCAGGCACTGCTGCATTTTGCTAAGTGCAGACAGCCGGGTCTCCACGCTCTCACAGCTCCCTCCCTTCCTCATGTGTGCAAGGGCACGTTTTGATACTTGTTGTCTGTCACCTTGGTGGTTGTTGACAGGGTGCAAACTGCCATAGATAGGTCTCAGCTGGGCTAGGTTGTATGATGATGGAGGTTTTCCAGCTTGTGGCCACACTTTGGTCTTTGATTTACTATTGTTATGACCGTTTACTTTGGCTTCAGACATAGGTCAGTTGCACCTATACAAATCACAGCTTATAGTGTTTTTTAGTCCTTCAGGGACAATGTAATAGTGGACCAGTGAAACTTAGGTCTTGTGGTCAGACACCCCTAATAGTCATGTCACGTCTCTTCCCAACTCCAGAGTGAAGTAAGAAAACATATTTAGCTCCCTGCTTAATCTGCTTTGTTCTGTGTTCCTTTTGGGGTCTTGGCACATGCAGCATCATCCAAATCAGAGGGTTCGCCATCACAGCGCCATGAAAGTGCACCTAAAAAACCTGAAGAGAAAAAGGAAGTCTTCAGACCTATCAAGCCTGCTGTGAGTTGCATCCACCTCCCCTGTCCTCCTTCTCTTTCAGGTAGATTCACAAATAGTACACTGAGAGCTTTATTCAGTGCCATCAGGGGTGAACATCAGCTGGAGTTGTGTTTGTAACTGTAGGTCTAGCAGCCTGTTCTGGACTGTGCAATTGCCTGTGCACATCAGTACTGCAGACAGTAGATTTTGCACTGCTTCTGGGATTGATTTCTGCTCTCTGGTCTTCTTCCTTCCTAATCCATGCCTTTCTCTCTTTCAATCTTGTGCTTCCTTCCTGGGGCTGGACCAATGGTCATCGATTTGACCTGAATATGCCAATGCTGGGCTGAATGGTGCAGGGAGAAGTGGTAAGACCTTAAATTTTTCCTACTTTCTGTGAAAGATTTCTGACATTTTCTACATCTGGTTGCTATTACAATTGATTACAGCTCTGTGTCCGGTTGTGTCTTGGGGAACTCAATGGGTTTTCACAGTATTTCTATCTTTACTTGAAACTTTCTTCAGTAGCCATGTATCTTATGATACTGCAGTTAGTCATAAGTCAGGATAGTTGGGTTTCAAAGTATGCACATTTTTCTATGATATGGCAAGACCCCCTTGGGTTGACTCTTCAGGTGCTTGAATTTATGAGAAAGTGAGTTTTGGTAACTGTTAGGAATGAGTAAGTCAAAGGAAACAGTACTGCTGGGGCAGTGGAAACACAGAAGTGAACAAACTGAGGCACTAATCTTGTGAGTTTGTCTTGCAAACTCTTCTCTCTTACTTGCAACATCAGTTTAAATTTTTTTTTCTTCCCTCTCCCATCAGGATTTAACTGCATTGGCAAAGGAGTTGCGAGCCGTAGAGGATGTGCGACCTCCACATAAAGTAACGGATTACTCATCCTCAAGTGAGGAGTCAGGGACAACAGATGAGGAAGATGATGATATGGAACAAGAAGGAGCAGATGAATCTACTTCTGGACCAGATGATGTCCGAGCAGTGTTAGTCCCTCTAACAGTGTTTTGCATCTGTTTTGCCTTATAGGGGATTGAAGGAAAAGGATGTTAGCATTTTGGCTTGTATGTTAGTTCTTTCAGATTACTACAATCTATGAGCAAAACATAGCAGCCTCATATGTTCATATATTCAAACACTGAGGATAGTCTTCTCAATGTCCTTTCTTCTTCTCCCTTGATTTGTTACAAAACAAGAAACCATTTAACAATATCTTTTTTTTTATGGAGGGGCTTTTCCAGGCAGCTTATGTAAATATTCCACTCTGGCCACAATACAAATTAATTCTGAGTATGCGATGATTCAGGGCAGTGACAGCCAGGGCACTAGTGCTGTTATCTCACTTCAGTTATTTCTCGTCTGACAAATAGGTCAACGTTGAACTTGAGCAATGGTGAAACAGAGTCAGTAAAAACCATGATTGTCCATGATGATGTGGAGAGTGAACCTGCCTTGACTCCTTCTAAGGAGGGCACCTTAATTGTTCGACAGGTATTGCTTTTCCTTCCCTGTGCAGTGCTGCACCCTTTCTGTGCTCATTAACCCACTCGCTCATTCACCCATGCTGTTTCTACATTATATTTGTTGTTCGTATTATCAAGACGCAGCTGTAGTGAATTTCAGATGAGCAAGATGTTTGATGCATGCAAAGAAGAGAGTAGCCCTTCACCCCTTGCTTCTGTTTTGCATGCTTTCCAGTGACACTCATGGCAGCACCATGCAGAATATCTCAAAGTCTGTGGGAGAGAAGGGTAGAAAAGTCGCAGGTGTGTGGAGCAAGTACCTGCAGCAAAAACTTAGTTTACTTTTACCACAGAACCAAATATGTGTCTCAGGAGTGAGGCTGGGAGGGAGTTGGGGTGGGAGCACTCAAGGTCTTTTAAAATTGTTTTGAACCTGTAGTTTAGGGCATACAGACCACCCAGATAACATACACACACATGTACATGCAAATTCACACTACAGTTGGTGTGGGGAGGAGCAAGATAGGTGGTGAGGCAGAGAATGTGAACAGAGCTAGAGTGCTGTGTTGTTGCCTTTGATTCTGAAAATATTGCATTCTTGTGCCTTTGAAAGACAATGGTTTCCTGTTTTCAAATGAGCTTGTGTGTTAATGAGCGTGCTATCTCATAGGAGTTTCCTCAGTAATCACATTTCTGAGTTTCACAACTGAAGTCCTCTTGTTTGAAAATGAAGATTTCATGGTTATTGTTTTAAATAGTTAGCTGAAGGGATTCTCCAGAAAGTCCAAGCTGCTATCTGTATAGGGTCTAAGTTAGTCTTAAGCAAAACAATAGGGAAAAAAAACCCTCATCCCACCCCCAAAAATGTGCTTGTCCCTGTTGTGGTGTTGAACTTAGCAGCACAGTTGTTCTTCTGTTAGTTGGTGGAACTGGCTGTGCAAGTCAACCACATGAACCAAGCTTTTGCCTGCTGGTGGAAATTTCATGAATTCTAGTAGCTCTGCCCACTTTCCCTTTCCATGCAGGCATCAAAGCACGAATTATCAGCTTATTTAAAAAAATAAATAAAAAATAAATGTGAAAAGGTAGGAAGTGAGGGAGAGAAGGAGAAAGGTTGTTAGGGGTTTAGACCTTTAAGCAGCACTTGAGCAAGACAAGTGTGCCTGTTTTTTCTACAGAGTACAGTTGACAAAAAGCGTGCCAGCCATCATGAGAGCAATGGCTTTGCCGGTCGCATTCACCTCTTGCCAGATCTCTTACAGCAAAGCCATTCCTCCTCCACTTCCTCCACCTCCTCCTCCCCATCCTCCAGCCAGCCGACACCCACCATGTCCCCACAGACACCCCAGGACAAGCTAACTACTAATGAGGTATGTCTTACACCACAGCTGGCTGCTTTCATAGGGTTATAGCAGCATTGCCTAGTAGCTAGTTTGCAAAGGAACTCCAGCCAATCTCCCCTGCTTTTTTTTCTGTCACCTTTGTTCCCACCTCCCAAATAACACATTTCAGTTCTGTGTAAGAAGCCCTTAACTCTAGAGCAGTTCCACGCCAAACTTGCCAGTTTACTATTTTTGCTTCCTTTAGTGAGTCATTAATTGCATGGCGTTCGTTTTAAACTAAACTTGACTACTGCATTTTCAAGCCAATACTTTTTAAATTCTGTTTTATTCCGGGAGCAGGCTAATTGCAAGCAATGTGCCTCTTCAGAATTAGCAGTTAATTTTGGCCTTGTCAGTAAAGGCTGGACTAGTGTCTCCACACATATGAGGAGCTGCTTGTGGAAACACACCCTTTGGGAAAGGAAGTGGCTGTGGAGGGATTTTGCTCACTAAAGCTTGCCACGTAGGCTGGGTGAACAAACCAGGTGTTGCCTGGAAGGGTTGTAAAAAAAGCCTGAGGTATTGTTATTTTGGAATAATGAATGGGGGAAAATATTGGGGGTTTTTTCCAAGTATGTGTGTCCTCTGAGAAGCAGCTGTGTAAAGGTGACTGTTTTCCACCAGTGCTGATTGTGTCCAGGTGGATAAGGCTTTACCATGGGAGAAGGTCTCTCTTGCTATCCTGGGCTGATCCCAGGATGGTGCCTTCCTTTGCCGAGTGCAGGTGGGAGAAGCCTGGTCCTTTCACGTGCGTGTAATGCCTCGCAGCAGAGGAGATGCACACGTGCAAGTGAACAAAGGACGTGCACCCCTCACCAACCCCTGCAGTGAGCCAGGAGCATTGTCTGGTGTCTCCGCTCCTGGCTGAGGGGCCAGCCTGGCTTACAAGGAGAGCCTCTCAAGCAGGGGGTGGTGCAGGGCAAGGGAAACTTGGTGAAAAGAAGCTGCTGCCTCTCAGGGTAGAGTCCTGCCCTGCAGGTGTGCAAGTGTTGTGATGAGGAGAGGTTGCAGTGAGCTGGGCAGGTTTATGGCAGTGCACATGTTTGCCACATAGTCAAAAATGCTTCTTAACCACATAGCAGGAGGGTGGGTGGGAGAGTTTCCTCCTGGAAATTCATTTAGCGTTATACATAATTTTCAGCTATGCTTCATTCGTCTTTGATCTTTCTAAAACCTCAGTCTTGTAGGTTACAGATACCAGTTGACTGATCCAGAGATACACTTGCTCATTGCCTTTGATCTAAGCAGTACATAAGCAGGGTTCAGTTAACTCAGCTTGGGAAGTGTGGGCTGTGGTAGTGCCTGGTGACGGAGGAGCCTTTTGGTATTGGGCTGTGCAGGGCAGGGATACACTCCAGACACCCATTGCTATTTTTTTCTGTAGAGGCTTAGGAAGATCAGACATTGAAGATTAGTTGATGCTAAAGAAGTGTCTTGTCACTATGTTTGCATAAAACTGAGCAAAAATCAGTTTTGGTACTGCTCAGTATAACTCTACCACATGCACACCCTTTTATATATATACACTTTTATTCCCCCCCCGCCCCCCGACTTGTCCCATTCTGCTTCAGTATGATATGTCGTCACTATAATACTAAACTGGCAAGGGTTTTTAAGTTGTTCCATTTCCACTTTTAACAGTTCATTGTTTCACTTGTCTTCTTTCTTTCTTTATGTTTTTTCATGTTTAGACCTCATAACTCAACAAGCACCAGTGATTTTATCCACTACATATTCATAGTGTCATGTCACTGTTTGCTACACCTTCCACACTAATGAGCCCCTTTGTTTGATACAGGTTTACTATGTTGCTTTGTCAAATAAAGGTGGAAGAATCTGCTGCAGCTTTCTGGCAAGAGGCTCAGGTTAAACAAAATAGGGAGAATAAACAGTAGTAAACATTGAAACATAGTTATAGAAGTGAATGCTTGATCCCAGATGGTTCTGATTTTGTTACACAAGCCAAGAGATCAAACTTCATAATTTGATTAACTACCTCAATTCAGGATATGCTTCATAAATTCAAAAAGTGTAGGTAGTGGACAGCTTGCAGATAAAATAGTATACATACATTTAAGCAGATTTTAAAAAAGGGAGACATTCCCTTGCTTTGTGCCTGATTGTAGTGGTCTGTACTAAAATGCTTTGCTAGCAGCTGAGGTTCAGGGATGACAGTTCAGCTAATTACATTTTGCTGTAATATGTGCAGTGTGCGTATGTATCTAGTTCAGGTGTGGTGCCTGCAGTGCATTGTGTATCTATAAAGGAAGTATAAAAGCTTGGGGAGGCTCTGTAGCATAATTCCGTAGTGACTTTAAAATGTTTGGTGTTTGTTATCCATGCTTTTTATTGTCATTAATATTAATAAAGTTGAAATTTACATTGCAGACTCAGTCCGCTAGTAACACACTCCAGAAACACAAATCTTCCTCCTCCTTTACACCTTTTATAGACCCCAGATTACTACAGATTTCTCCATCTAGTGGGACAACTGTGACTTCTGTGGGTAAGTAAAGTAGCTGAAGATGACAATTGAAAAAGGGTACTTCAGAGACTCTTTTAAAAAGTGACTTCAGTGGCTCTTTAAAGTACTTAAGAATGTTACCATCATGCTTTTTATTGGTTTTGCAAAGGATTGCATAGTTTATTTTCTTTTTCCATTTACATTTCTTACAAAAATAAGGACTTTCTCAGCTTTCTCAGTTACTGATTTGGGTTGTATGATGTAAAAAATATATGTCCAGAATCTATCACTTGAAGGGTATTACATGCACTATATGTTTTTTTCCTTTCAGTAGGATTTTCTAGTGAAGCAATGAGATCAGAGGCAATAAGGCAAGACCCCACACGGAAAGGATCAGTTGTCAATGTGAACCCCACAAATACGCGGCCACAGAGTGACACACCAGAGATTCGCAAATACAAGAAGAGATTCAATTCCGAGATACTGTGTGCAGCCTTATGGGGTAAGGCAGACGTGTTCTTCCCTTGCCATTCCTGAAATGTATACATGCCAGTAGGGGCTTTCAGCCCTTGATAATGTATCGCCAGAACTGTAGCTGTTTCTCTGCATTTATTCAGTGCTTGTTTGCATCTTTTTTGTTGCAAGACCTGATTATTATTGTGTTTTTTACAGTATGTTGCTGCTGCTTTGATATAATTTCGCACTGGTACATATATGCTTTTGATGGTGCAGTTTAGACTGAGAATCACAGAATCATTAAGGTTGGAAAAGACTTCTGGGATCATGAAGTCCAGCCTTTGACTTAACACCACCAGATCAGCTTGACCATGGCTGTGCCTAATCCAGTAATTTCTTGAACGCTTGCAGGGATGACGACTCTTACCACCTCTGTGAGCAGCCTGTTCCAATGCTTAACCACACTCTGAGTGAAAAAGTTCTTCCTGGTATCCAGCCTGAACTTGCCCTGGCACAGCTTGAGGCTGTATCCTCTCTTCCCATCACAGGTTGTCTGGGACAGGCTTCATGCAGTTGATCAGGATGTCCTTTTCAGCTCTTTATAAACGCTGCTAGTATATTTCTTGCAGCTTTTGGGAGCTTGTAGCAGTCCTTGCAGTGTACACCTGGTGCACACAGGGTATTCTTTCAAAAAAAACCCCATCTTCTTGAGGCTCTTGTTAATGTATTATTGCAGGGCTTGATTAAGGTGTGTTGTGTAAGATGACTTGTTGCCTCAGTCATCAGTTTATGGAAAAGGAAAGGATAGAAAGAACATTTTCCATTCTGAGACTTACCTTTGTTAAGAGTAATTACTGCAGAGATAAGCTGGGTATGAGATGTCAGCTGACCAAGTGTGTCTCGTCTTCTTGTCACTGGGGATAATTTGTGTGGGTGTCAGACAGTCAGATCCCACAGTTCATCAGGCTTACAGCAGTGCATGTTGCCTGCTACAGTGTAGAATCTCTGCTGCAACATCTAGTGAAGGCTTTTCTCTGTTTGTTTTCTAGCCAGAATCTATGGAGGCACATGAATTTTTTCATGATCTAAATGTTAATAGTTGATGCTTGTGTATGTTACATATATACTTACATAGTATCCCTAAACTTGGCAGATTATAAATGCACACGGAGGTCATTTAAAAAATTTAGGAAGAACAGAATTGGCCATTCCCCATAGGCATATGATTATTGTTAAGGTGACACAGTCCCCTCTCCTTTTTACATTTTTATAGCTCTTTCCAACGCTTTAGTTCTCTTTTGGAGTTATTTCCAGCATTTTGTGTTTCTCAGAACAGAACTTTTGTGCCAGTCTTCTTGCCTGCAGAGCTGTGTCAGTGAAATAGCTCTCCTAACACCTTGTCTTCCTATCTGCTGTTTTTTGTTATTTCCAGAATTTACGGGTAAGAATTTTTACCCCAACACTATTCCTGCTTGAATTCCTGTGTAAATTTTTCTGGTAAAGTTAAGACTTGTGCAAATGTAAACTTTCAGGCTGTGAGAGGCCAAAGGCAGAGAGAAATCATACGGTGTCAGTAAAGATGACTCATAATTTCTCTGATCTGCCTTGTTTTGCCAGTAGCAATTTGTTAATGGTTTTATATTTCTTTGATCTATATATCTGACTGTTAGGGTGGTTTAAAGAACAGGTGTAAAATCCTAGAGGTGTTTCACAGCTGTAACACAGCCCTTTGTTGAACATTTAGGGCCAACCTGATGGTGATACAAGTTGGTACATATGCTTGCATTTGATAACCTTGAACTTCTTTGCCCTTAAGAAAATTAAACCATTTCATGGTGATGCTTTCTGTTCAAAAAGAGGGTGTCTTTGCTTTGCTTTGCCTTTACCAGTGGTAATGCCAGTAATCTGGCAGGCTGCTAATTGCATTAGGTTTCTGATGCTGTTTCTTCTAGCTCTGGGTGGTGAAAGTCAATGTTAATGACATGGATGCAGTAACACAGATTTTTACACCCAGCCTCCACAGACAGCCTGTACTTTTTCAGGAAGCGTTTCCATTTGTTTGGAAAAAACACAACTGCTTAATTGTAGGGTGGCAGTAGAGGAGCTTTGCTGTCTGAGTAAGGAGGGTGTCTGCACTGTTAAATACAGGCATTGCTTGCCACCATCGTGGTAGTACCTCGTTAGTTTCATCTCAAAGTGCATGTAGCTAAGAGAAGGGGCTGGGGAAAGGTGTGCATGAGAACTCAAAGCAGGAGCAACGGCACCAGAGAGTCAGCAAGAGGAGAAGGGACCCGAGGGAGCAGTTTGCATGTGGCTTGCTTTGAATTGTAGCTCATACTGGCAAAAGTGCAGAAATGCACGTTGAACCATACAGCTTTAGTCAATGGGTACTGGAGCTGCAGGAAGGAGACCAGCTGCTGGGCACTTCCTTGGCTGGTTTGGTGCTGCTTCAGCCTGTGCTAAGCCCTGACTCGTGTGTGGTTTGCTCTCCCTGCTTCCTTCTGCCACTTACCAATCTGAGGATGTCTCCCAGTAAGAGGGAAGTCTGTGTGAAATGGCCGTTCCCCGTGGGAGCTGTAGGATGGGATCCTGTAGGTGCAAACTGTGTGGGAGATGCAGAGGTGAGAGGTGGGCAGCACAGGGATGAGGGAAGTGTCAGCAGCTGAAGGACAGCCTGGAGGGTGACAGGCCTCCCAGGAGAAGTTGCAGAACAGCAGATATAAGAAAAATTGCCTTGGAGCTGCTGGGACCTCTGAAGTTTTCTTACTGAAAAGGGTAGGGAGAGGATAATGGCAAGATGCATGATGATTTCTGAACTCACTATGGGCTACATTTATTTTTCTCATCTAAATAAATAGATATTTAAAACTTAGTCCCATATATATATATATATGTTATGTAAAAAAATGTAATTGATTCCAGATAATAAGGTTTTATGGACTCTTGGAGTGTTCCAATAGACCTTTCAAACTTTGTGTAAAGAAAGTGGCCTACTGACTTTTCTCATCTATATTTGCTTGATCTTTAGAGGAAGCCTGTGGAAACACAAGATTACTGTAGTTCCTCTAGGTTTAACATTCAGATGGAAAAGATTGTTGTGAAGCTGGGAACAGACCCAGTGCCTACCCTTTTGTGGGAGGGCTGCAACACAACCTGTTTCTCCCAGTGGGAACTGTTTTTATTGCCATGTCCTGTCAAGAGCATCCTGCTACCACCCCCCTAACAACAGCTAATACATCTTTTGAATACATAGGCTTGCATACCACTTTGTGCCTCACCCCTCCTCCAACATTAGCATGCCTTTCTGTTTGGGGACTGGTGCTCTAGAAAGCTCTCCATGGTCTGCCAGTCTCTTACTCTCTTGAACACTGTTTGGCATCAATAGTCACTGTGGGCAGGTAATGCAGAGGGCCTCTACATCATGAGATCTTTTAGGATACAGGCAATTGAGACTCAACCAGCAGTGGTTATACCTGCTTGAAACAAGACAGTTGCTATATCAGCCATCAGTTCCTCAGAATATGTGGAAAAAGTGCTTACTAACTTGGATTTCTGGTTTTGTTTTTTCTAGGAGTGAACTTGTTGGTGGGCACTGAAAGTGGTCTGATGCTGCTAGACAGAAGTGGGCAGGGGAAGGTTTATCCACTCATCAATCGAAGACGATTCCAGCAAATGGATGTACTTGAAGGGCTGAATGTCTTGGTGACAATTTCTGGTAAAGTTAACATTATATTTTTCCTCCATGTGACATGGTATGGCAGAAAGATTTTCTTGGCAGCCTGTGTATTGAGGGGAAAGTCCTGACTGAAGTCAGTGGGTTTTCCATCATTTCACCTCTGAGTTTATAGTTTATTTCTGCAAGTGAATCGTTCTCCACACAACACCCATGCCTCCTTGCTCCCTGTCCTCCCTTCTGTGGAGTGACCTTTAAAAATGCTGCATGAGTTTGTGGGAAGTGTTTGTTTCCTTGTTCAGTATTTGAGAGCTGGAAGTTAATGTTTTGTGAAGTTTGGGAAAATGTCATTCTTTCCCTCTGTCATGATTGCTTTCAACCTGGCCTCTTTCTATCCAAAACACTATGTGCTACTTGGGTTTAAAGATATTTTTCTGGCGTGTTAAAATCTGTAGAATGGGGAAAGCTCTTGTAAAATAGGGAAGTAAGAGTGATGTGCAGTAGAAGTGTGAGAGAGTGGAGTACAGTGTGTACATGGTGTGGAAATAACCAGAGTGAAAAGGCAAATTGGTAGCTGGTCTCTCACTGCGTGCAGCTTGGGAATGGCAAAGCAATGGGAGATGAAGGGTGGTGGTGATTGTGTTTGTTTTGTGTGTGCTGATGAAAAATTTGTTTTATGAAGCTTGAGGTCCCAGACTCTTTGGCTCCAGAAAGTTATGGTGTGAGTTTAACCTGCTGTTAGACAATTTGATGTGGTGCATTGTTAGCCTTTCTTCACAGGTGTCGTTCAGCCATTTACCTTTTGTTTTGGTTGGTTTGGGAAATCAGCCTTTGATATGCTCCATGTGTGACAGGGAGAGGATTTTACATGAGGTTTCTAACAAGATTCGCTGTTGTTGTTCAGACCCACCTAATTTTTTTTGAGGCTCTGGAATCTCTAAGTTTGCTGGAGGAGCTCTCCGGCTCTCCCAACATTTGTTCAAAAGGACACACATAAGACAATTTAGTGGAATTTAATACATTAGCAGTGTTGTGTTACCAAAGATCCAAAGAACCATGCCCATGCTGCTGTCATCAACACGGAATTTGTTTCTGTCTGGAACAACTGAATTATATTGGCTTGTCACTTGCTACATTCTCAGATACAGTTATGCTGGGAAATCTATAAAAAGAAAAAGATGAATCAAGCAGTGTTTAAAAATACACAACCTGCTGTGTGTCCTTTTGATGTCTAATGCTGTATGTTAAAATATAAGCTGTTTGGAAGGCACCATTTGATAGAGTTTATTCTATAGCAGACCTTGTAAACAAAAATATTGTATAATCCAACTTGTGTAAAATCTGTTGATTTGAAACATACCCTACACAAATCACAAGTGTCTGTGATTCAGTCTTGTGTATAATTGTTTTAAGTTTGTTTATTTTTGCGTCAGTCACAATTGGAGTACCCTGACACATGCGTTTTCTTTGTTTCCTTTTGTTTCCTTTCAAAACTATTGCTTCCTCCGTGGAGACACGCTACATTAACCCTTAAGAAATCAGCTGATCTTTTGTTGTTTTATGTCTTTGTGTCTGTGCCATCTCTTGCGTTTTATGGGTGGTTACTGGAGTATGAGGCAGAAGAGGCATCCTTGCCCAGTAAAAGGCAGGGCTGGGGGAGCATATTCAGTGAAACCATAATGCTGTTATGCCCAAGCTTCCCCTTATATCCTGCTTTTGTCTTCTGTACTGCATATCACAGTTTCTTACCCTCATGCTGGACTTCCCTAAGTATCTTTTTATTTGTGATGAGTTGCTTCACCTCTCCAGGCAAAATTGGAATGCTGGAGTGAAGGTATGTTCCTGCAAATGGTGTGTTTTGGCAGATTAGTAATGGATCTGTCTCTGAGGCTTTTCCCAGAACTGCTACAGCTTCACTGGAAGCATTGTTCAGCTCACTGTGGTGCACTCAGCCGTATGCTCCTGTGAGTTTTTTAGGAAGTGATGTGCTGATGGGTGGTAGGGTTTGAAAGGTGTCACTGTGTTGTGTGAAGAAGTTTCAGTGTGTTAGGATTTTGAGGGGATTGTCACCTAAACTTGCTTTTAATAGACACACTCTTGAGTCTGAAAACGTGAAATCAGTTCTTGGCCCAATTTATATTTGAAATACAGAACTTTCTGACAACAAAGCTTTTGATACTGAGCCTGCTAGAAACAGTACAAGAAAGCCTCACAGGTAAAGCAAGAGTTGTTGATTGGTTCTTCAGTTCATGCTGTTGAGAGGCAAAAAACCATAGTTTTGTCTGCTCAGGTGATACAGTGCAGAGTCATAAAAATGCTGGAGGAGAGAGCGGCAACGTGCGTACAGAACACGCTCCAGCTGTGGCTCCCTGAGGGTTTTGCCAGCCCAGCTGGCTGATGGTGGCACCAGGAAGAGATGACAGAGTGGAAGAACTGGTTCTAATCTGCCTGCTTAATAATTAAAAACCACAGTGACAATAAAGACAAAAACTCAATATAGGAAAAAGGACTTTGCATTTGAAACAATGTCTGTGGGAGAATCCAGGCTGGGAGTTCTCATAGAATTCACTGTCTGATTAGTTCATTTGATGGCTGGATCAGAGTTTTCTTTCTTATTTTGTGGTCTTATTGATTAGATCCCTGCAAAAAAATAAAAAAGACCAGAATTTTGAGAGCTGTTAAAACTGACTGGTAGAGCTTTACAAGGAGAAGGATCTAATCTCCCCCACTCCAAATGTGAACATTAAGAGCAGCATAACTTGTTGAGATACATGCATAGTTATGTTTATATAACTAACCAGTCCTGCTCTTTTCATGTCAGGCTGCAGAAGGGCAGAGGAATTTCCTGTCTTGTGACTTTTCTTTGTGGTCTAGACACCAAAACACAATGGGAACACACTTGACATACTTCTCAGTTGTTTTGAAAAATATTTCTGGTTGGAGAGAAGTACCCTGGTGCATATCATGTGAACCAAAAGGAAAGAAAAGTAGCCACATGCTGGGAAATTCCCATGTGTAGTGTTTGTTCTGAGTCTTCAAGTTTGACTAAGCTACTGGGGAAGCTACAACCATGGAAATATCTGAGGCAGAATTTGTCTCATTGTGGGCAGGGACTCAGCATGGTTTTGAAAGCATTTGGTACATTGTAGAGACCCTGAGCCCTCTGAGCTCTTTCTTGCCCAGAAGTGCAGTGGCTTCTGATCTGAACTATCTTTCCTATTTTTTAATGTTTTAAAAGAGCCCTTGTGGCTATCATTTGCAGTGTTTTCATGGAAGGACCTTTTCTTGGTTGCATGTGGGGCTTCTGGAAATACTGTTTCCTGCTCTAGTCCTCCCAATCTTGAGAAAGCTACAGGAGTCATAGAAATGTTTATGAAATATGGCTTAATAAATATTAAGTCAGAAAGCAAATCAGGGTACTCATTTGCTGCCAAATCTATAGTCCCATTTGTAACAGAGATAAAAGATAGTGCAATGTTACTTCACATTTCATTGCATGGAATCAGAACAGAAGGGCTTTTAAAATTGAATAGCAGATCCAGTATTTGCAATTACCTCTCCAATTCTGCTTTAAATTTAAGCTTAGTGAACAGATTTTTTGCTTTGAAACTGCCTCTTCTTTTCCTCCTGTCTTTTCCCATCCAAGTAATAAATAAGTAATACCTCCAAGTAATAAAAAGATCTTTTAGGCTGTGTGTCTTTTAAATGCAATGGCTTGTGGTGCTGGAGTCCATGGAGAAGCCTGTTTGCAAGCTGTGCTTCTCCCCGTTGCTTTCCTAGCCCCTGCAGATGCTTTTCCTGACAAGCCTAGCCCTGTTAGGGGGTCCCTTGCTATCAGGGTAGGGTGTCTGTGCCAGCTCCAGCACCCCAGTGTGGAGCTGGCTGTGCATAGCAGGTGGTCTCAGTGCTCAGGCCTCATGTCCTGCTGCAGCCAGTACCCCCTGAGCAGCCACTTGTGAACTAATCTGTCAGTAGGTACTGTGTGAAAACTTAAACGACAAATTACAGACATTTAGCTGAACGCTGTGGCTGGATGTGGCTGGCAGGCTGCCAGGTGTGCCGTCTTGATAGGCAGTGGTTTTTGACAGCACAGACCAGTATGGTGTCCTTTGGCCAGCCCAGTGGTCACTGCAGTACAGGTCACCTGTCTCCCTCCCACCTGCAATGGCTGAGAAACACTGGACAGGCACATGACTCCTCATTGTGGCTGATGCAGCATAAGCATGGAGCTACTGCGCTGACAACTAGGGTCCCTGAGAGCATCTCCTGTTTCCTTTCCTTTCACAGAGACCTCATGGAACCTTGTGAAATGGCTACTAGTCAAAGCAGGGATGATCTCCCTTCCTCAGCTGCAGCTTTATCTGTGGAGCTATAATGGTTCCAAGCAGCAAAGCAGCTGGAGAAAGGAGGATGCAACCTTTGGGCATGTGCATTTAGGGCCGTGTTCTCACTAGCTCAGCAAATGCTTTGTAGGCCACCAGCTATTAAAGAATCACTGGTAAAGTTTATCATGAACCTTGCTTTGCGTTCTAAGAGGCCTTCTGGTATCGAGAGTTAAAAGTCTGAGCTATATTTTGATGAGGTGTCAGATGTGTTGTCAGTTGTAGATAGGGCAGCCTGGGCAGGTAGCTTCTTTCACCTCTGGAGAAGAAGCACCTCTCACTGCTTCTGTGTGCAGCCTGGTGAGTATTACACTCTTGCAGCTCAAGGGAAGGGCTGCTGACAAAGCAGTCATCAGCTTTTAGCAAGCAGATGAAGTTTCAGGTCTCATATTCCATCCTGCTGCTCTCCTACAGTTTTGTGTCAAAAAAGAGCCATTCTGACTCAGTTATATATATTTTTTTTTTAATCTCAGTGCGTGATTCTCTGGTGCTTTTGTTGTGAGAGTTCCCTGTTCTAGTGGAAGTTGTCTAGATTCTAAGAACCAAATAGCTGAAGAGTTGTTCCCTTGAGTTTGTCATTTATGTTTGTGTGGTATTACCATGTGTATGTCATTGATTATCGGGAAAGCATGTGTCTGGGTGGAGTCTGGAGTGAAGCTGTTGTGGATGAAAAACTGAGGGAGATTGCTGTGGTTGCAGCATTTTCTCCTTCATTGTTGTTTTGGTTTGTTTTGCAGAGCTTTCTGTTTGCTTGGGTAGGGCTTTCTGCAAGTATCTTCCTATGGAGATAAACCTTTTTTTTTTGCTTTTTTTGGTCAGGTAAGAAGAATAAGTTGCGAGTTTACTATTTGTCGTGGTTAAGAAATAAAATCCTTCACAATGATCCTGAAGTAGAAAAGAAACAGGGCTGGACAACAGTGGGCGACTTGGAAGGCTGTGTGCACTATAAAGTTGGTGAGTAACAAATGCAGTAATCAAATAGTTGGGATAAAGGATGGTTGAGAAAGGGAACTGCAGTACATGTAGCTATTGGGCTTACGGTTTAGTGGGTTTTATTTCTAGCTGTCTTATCTGTTTCTCAGGGTGAACTTGCTGGCAAAGCACCAAAATAGATGGCAAGTTACAGGATTAAATTGAAGATGAGAGGAGTTCTGTGGTGGGATGATGGGCTGGGAACTGCATAGTGTGCAAATCCCATCTATCTCCTTCCTGTAATGGATGTGGCTTCCAGAAGGGTGCTGATATGGGCAGTGAGGGCTGGTAACGTTTCACCACCTCTGTTAGACTCTTTAGGTAATAGAGGGATTCTCATCCTCAGCAACTGTTTTCTTTACTAACAAGTTTCCTTTATATTTTACCATGATGAATTTACATGCTGAAATAGATTGAAAAAAGTCTCTCTTTAATGTAGATTTTAGAGACTGGGAGAAAAAAAAAAAAAAAAAAGAGTGGGAGGAGAAAGGACGCCCAGGTAGCAGAGGAGCTTTGGGGAAGAATCTGGAAACAGAAGCATGTCCGTAACTACAGGGTGATTCACTTATTCCTCTTAGCTCATGAAGTTCCCTAATCCATCTCAGATCTGCTGCAGTACAGTTACAGATTCAAGTGTGTTTTCACCAGGCACATGCCCTTTGAGTGGTTTTAAGTGATTTAATTGGATTTGGCTATAGAAACTTCCACCAAAGCTGGTGAAAGACATGTAGCACTCACAGCCAGCTGAGTATATTCAGTGAGCCTGCTGCCCTGCAGGTGGGAATATGAACCAAGAGCTCTTTCTGCTGCTTAGGTTTCATGGTGCATCCTAATGGATGTTGCCTCTGATTTGATTTTCTCCCAGGAGCCAGCTCAGTTCCTTTCCAGCTGTGTCAGTCAGTGTGGAGCAGCAGCAATCAAACTGTTCTCAGTCTCCTCCTGTCATGCGTGTGCTCTTGGAAAAACCTGTTAATGGGGTGTAATCAATAATAATGGCAGTAAGTGACTGCTGAACCAGGAGCTCGACCCCGAAAACAATTAATAATGCACTTCTCTGGTATCATACCCCAGGGTGTCAGCAGCATAATGAAGTGGCCCTGGTAACAATACATCAACAGCTATTGAAAGGAGGCTTTCCAGCAGGGAATCGTCTGAAACAAAGAGCATTCTCTTTCAGATGAAGAGGGGTTTGTTAGCCTGGGCTGCAGCCTGGCACTGAACTTCCCTCTGAACCACAGAAATACAGTAGATTTTTTCAGGTAGTGAGAGGCCTCTTTGACAGCTGAGCTTCAGTTCCCAAGAAGGAGAGCTCTGCCAGTATTGGGCTTGCAGTCTGGACGCTGTCACCGAGGCAGCTGGCACTGGTCACTTCCTTGTCTCTTTGATGCAACAGGGGTCTCCGATGTCAGGGTGAAGTGGTATTTATGGATCTCAGTTGCTTCAGGCAACTTTTGGCTCCTCTAAATGAGAAATTGCTCTTTTGAAACTTAAGATTTGGGTGAATTCCCAGATAGCACCCAGAGCAAATAATAAGAATTATCAAATGTCGCCTTTCACAGATGAGGTGGGTTCAACACCCCCCTCTTCCCCGTGAAAAAATTCCAGGAAGTCTTGTAAGCTAGAGAAGACCGAACAAAAGCTCTGTTATTAGTCAGTACAGCTGTGAAGGTTGAGAGACTTTTTTTTTGTCTGTTGAAGAAGTGTCAAGTCCCTTAACACTTACAGTTCAGTCTTGCTTTCCTGCACAGTTAAAAGAGCAAGTCATAGCATGGATCACTGTTGTAATGACACTTTATTTCTGATAAATTATGTGAATTTGTTTTCTTTTTCTCAACTGAGTTATTTCAGACTTTAGGGACAAAGAAAAGTGCTCCACTATCAAGCTTGCCTTTTACTCTTGAAATTGAGTTATGTTGTAATTTTCTTTTCTTCTTCCTTTCCTCTGGGTAATTTTTCTGTCAGCTCAGACAAGCATTGCCAGTGGAACTGCCAGTAAAGGACTCTTCCACACTCACAGCCTTCTTTTATTGGAATGTCCCTGAAAACTGCTTTTCTTGTCTTGATGACTAGGCACTGTCCAATATGGAATAAAATAAGTGGAAATAAGTTTGTACTGATTAGTTAATTCTAAAGATGGTGATGTGGTTAGTTGCTAATAAGAGTAATGACTTTTGTAGCATAAATGTATCAAAGAGCTGAAGTACATAGAAGTAGAAATCCTAAAATCTAATGCTTCTAAACTTCCAAAATTACAGTATTTCTTCATACTTACATAATTCGTCTTCTTTCTTGATGTAACTGGAATGACTTTGGAATTATGCTGAATTCTTTTTTGTTTTCTTTAATTTCAGTAAAATATGAAAGAATCAAGTTCTTGGTAATTGCATTGAAGAGTTCTGTGGAAGTCTATGCATGGGCACCAAAGCCATACCATAAATTTATGGCCTTTAAGGTAACAGTATATTTCAACCATAGAAAGGATTTTCTCATAACTATGTGCAGTTATCCCTTTTACAAAAATGTTCTGACATTGTATCATGGCCATATTCCAAGTTCTTTGATAAATCTCCACAAACTTTGTGTTATGTTTTAATTCAGGAGGGTTTTTTTTTTAAATTATAAGAGTCAATACATTTAAAGGTCTAAATTGTAACTGAGCATAAACTAATAATGACACAATATCACGGGTGTTTGTTTGCGCTCTCTCTCTTAATAAAATGTGGAACAGAGAGAAGTGGACTGAGCCTAAACTTTGTCTGAGCAGAACAAGTCATGAAGTGATATTCAGCAATGTTATGTTTTTGAATACTGCTAGAAAGAAATTAGCCGGCTTGGTATAATTGTCAGGTTGGTTACTGTGGGTTGTGCAGATTGAAGCACTACAGGAGTGCTGAATTGCCCTGAACTTTGGGGAAAACAATTCTTATTAAAAAAGCAAATGGACCAAGTAAACCCTACAGAAGATAGCTTAGATGATTGAAGTGCAGCAGTTTGCAGAGTAATCTGTCCTTGTTCATGAGGGATGTGTCAGCCTAATGAGTCTGGTGCCTAGGGACCAGAGGTATGTGGAGGAATAAGCCCACAGTGTGTGCATGTGAGCATGTTTTTATAAACCCCATCGTTGTTCTAAGCAGTAAAGTAAATCTCACTGATGGTTGTCTCACAGTCGTTTGGAGAATTGGTACATAAGCCATTGCTGGTGGATCTAACCGTAGAAGAGGGTCAGAGACTAAAAGTGATCTACGGCTCCTGTGCTGGCTTCCATGCTGTTGATGTGGATTCAGGATCGGTCTATGATATTTATCTACCAACACATGTAAGAGCTGCTGTTGTGCCTGTTTTTTTCTCTTTCTTTCTGGTGAATCATCCCCCCGCCTCCAACCCTTTTCTTTCCCCAAATGACCAATGTGTCAGGCTGACCCTGTGGATCACTGCCAGATGTTTGCAGTGGTAAATTGGGTGGAGGGGTCTGAGCAGGTATGGCCACATGTGCTATGGAATTTGTCTCGCTGCCAGTCCTTACCTCATAGTCAGTATGTGTCTATGGTTTGGAGTTGCCCACTCAGATCAGATGAGGACCAGTGTGACTGTTTCAGGGGTGACAGCTAAATGGCTGAGTGCTCTGTAAATGTCCAGCAGCACAAATGACACAACAGCTCAAGGATGGGTTTCAAAAGGGTTGGCAAAGACCAGGTGACCTTAGCTACCAAGTTTTCCTGTTGTTCATTGTACACAGAAGTTTCAGATGGGCCACCCCAAGCACTGTTCAAGACAGTGCAGAGAGGTCTGCGTCTGCTCTGCTTGCCCCAGACTCCCTTTCTGTGCATGGAAAGAAATGGGCACCCCTACAGAGAAATTTTCCTCAGTCTAGATGTCTGCCTTAAGATGAGAGGATTTCTGCTCCAAGGATTTACAGGTCTTGTGGTGTCTAGCTCGAGGGCAGCAGACATAGCACTTGTAAACTGAGTGTATTTGGGGCTAGATAACCTTTAGTGTCCCTTCCAACCCATGTCATTCTATGATTCTCTGAATCCCTGATGTGTCAGCCAAAACCAAAAATCACCTGTCCCTTTCTTCTAGCACGGGCCCTGCAGCATTAAAACACTTCCTCTTCTGTCTCTGTAGATCCAGAGTAGTATCCAACCTCACGCAATCATCATCCTCCCAAACACAGATGGGATGGAGCTACTGGTCTGCTACGAGGATGAAGGAGTTTACGTCAACACATATGGAAGGATAACCAAGGATGTGGTTCTCCAGTGGGGAGAAATGCCAACTTCAGTTGGTAAGTGCCTCTGGTGAGCCATGTACAGTGTGCTCTTAGGGAGTGTGAGTCTGTGTGTGTGGGCAGGAGACGGGAACGTTGAGCGTGCTGCTTCTAGATCTGAAGTCAGTGCTGTATTATTTCTGAAAAACAGCTGTGCAAAGTGAAGAGTAATCGTATGGATCTGCTTTGTGCTGAAGTTTTTGTGAATAAAACCCAAATAATCAAGTTGTGGAGTTCATGATTGAGAAACTCACCATGATCTCTGTAGGCTGCCGCAGAATTTTTGCTCGACAGCCACAAAGTTGTGGGAACCTTTCAGTAGAAAGGCATATAAAGTGGCAGATGAGTAAAATATTATGGGTGAGTCTATGTAGATAACAAAAGGCGTACCTCACTTGATGTCTTTAACTAACCTTTAGATTGCTTATCTCTCCTAGCACCATTCTCCCTGATCTCTCCAGCTGAAAATAAGGTTGGGAGTGAGAACAGTGAGTGTAGCACACAAGTACACAACAGAATCTCTCCTGCTTGTGCTGCTGTAATTCAGTGCAGAGCAAAGCATGGGCTGTAGCCACACCCTCCTTTTGTTGGGCAAGCACATTGCATTTTATGGGCTGTGGAATGGCTGCACATATTGGGAGATGACTGCTGATAGCTGTTTGAGCAACAGGAACAACAATGGAGGAGGAAATTTAAAGAAGTTAAATGCACAGCATGTTCCCTCCTGTGCTGATTAACTCTTGACTAGATCTAAAAGCAAGCAGAATATATCAGCTGGCAAATTGCAGAGCCTTTGGAGACTTGAATACTCATGAAGTAGTAAATGGCACAGAGGCAGCCAACACCATCTGAACATCTCATCTGGCATTTTTTTAGTAAATATTTGGTCCTGTTAGCACTAGTGGAATATTTAAAAAGAAATAATTTTCCATCGGGATGATGCATGCACTGTTGGTAGACACTGTACTGTAGTAGATAGTTTGATATCATTTCACTGAAAACTAATATGAATATGTTACATAAAAGGAAAGTACTGTAATTCTTTTTTTAAAATTTTGCTAAGAAATCCTTTTTATTTTTCTGTTAAGTATGCATGCAAATCAGGCAACAGCCTTGTCTTCATTAAGTTTCCTTGTCTTATTTTTGACAGCATTACTAAGACTGTCCATCAAATTGCGTTGTGAATATACCTTTTTATAATGCTGGTGACTTTACTTTTTATTTAATTTTCTTACTGCTATCAAAAATAGATTTTTTTTCCTCATGCTATTACTAATCTGTTACCTGTGACACTCTCAGGAAAAAATGATTTGTTGTTTTATTTGTGCACAAAGGGACGCAGTATGTCAATAATATTTCTTCTTTGAGAATTTAATGTGAACTTCTTTTGAGATATACAGAATGATTTTCAGCTGGCTTTCTCAAGGAGATAAGTTTTTCAATTATTACTCCAATTAAGAGAGGCTAGGTAATTTTTTTTCTAGTTTTACCTTTTCCTCTTCTTCTTTGTTTTTGCTGACAAACTCCATTAAGGAGGGAAAATAACACATAAGACAGAGCTGGTGCTTGGGAAATACTGTAGTGGATGGGCTTAGTCTATTTAAACCTTGGCTTCTGCTTTCTCCTAGTCAGCACCTAATTAATGCATCTCTTTGTCCCAGACTTGGAAGAAAAAGCCTGTGTAAAAATTCAATGTTCCCTCCATGTAATTAAAGGTTATAAAGTTTCCTTTGTTATCAATGCTGAAGGAAGAAGTATATAACGTAAAAAAACATGCAAAAGAAATTAAAATTTTAAAAAGGTACTTTTTAGGTATCTTGAATGTTCTGAGGACAGAAATAGCACTATGAACATGTGTGTAGCTACAGTAATGCAAATGCAGGTAATTTTTAATTAGGGTGTGTCAGGATATTCTGAGCTTTTTCCATTCCTCCTGTTGCCCTCTGCCCGTCCTAATGTGCTGTTTTCTTTTCAAAGCATACATCCGATCGAACCAGATCATGGGCTGGGGAGAAAAAGCTATCGAGATACGATCGGTGGAAACTGGACACTTGGATGGTGTGTTCATGCACAAAAGGGCACAAAGACTCAAATTCTTATGTGAACGCAACGACAAGGTACATTCCCTCCCACCAAGTCTGTTGCCAAGATGATACACGTGTGTTTCAGTTGGGTACCTGGGTTGGATTGACCCCGAGCAGCAGCCAAACACCCAGCCAGCCTCAAGCTCTTTCCCCTTTCCCATGGAAGGGAAAGATAATTTTCAGAAGGCCAAAAGGCTCATGGATTGAGATATGGACAGTTTATTAAGACAGCAAGTTTAATAAGACAGATTTTACATGCAAGCCAGACAAAATAAAGGGTTAATACGTAGTCTCCCATGGGCAGGTGGATGTCCAAATGTTTTCCACACATAATGCTTGCTTGAGAAGACAGATGTCATCACCACAATGTCCCTCCTTTCCCTGAGCTTTTACTGGTGTACATGATGCTGTATGTTATGGGACATCCATTTGGTCCATTTGAATCAGCTGTTCCAGCATTGTCTACTTCCAGCCTCTTGCCCATCCCAGCCTACTGGCCTTTTAGGGCTGAGGGAACTGGAGAGAAAGCCTTGATACTCTGCAAGTGCTGTTCAGCAGTAGCCAAAACACAGATCTGTCAACAGCACTGTTTAACAGAGATGCAGAACCCTGCACCCTACAGGCCGCTATGAGGAGCATCAGCTCCATCCCAACCAGCGCTGCAATTGCACTGCAAGTACTGGGGACAGTGAAGGCACATTAGAACCTCTGCTGTCCTACCTGTTGAATTTGCCAATCTCTTCTCTTTGCAGGTTTTCTTTGCGTCCGTGCGATCAGGTGGAAGCAGTCAAGTCTATTTCATGACCCTTGGCAGGACTTCACTTCTGAGCTGGTAGAAGCAGTGGGATTTGGAGAGGAATTGCTGACATCCAGAGTCTGAGATCTTCATAACTTGGAATTATTTTCAACTGGAGTACAGACCTGCACAAGTGCAGCACTCTGTGTAAATGTGTATGCAGGCATCACTGGTGTTAGGTTTCTTTATGTTTTTCAACTGAGGCTGCGACGCAGCTGGTGCTGTAAAGATATTGCCATCAGGTGCTACAAAGTCTTTGAGATTTGGGATCACGCTAGAAAGCTACAGGTCTTCTTTTCCCTTCAGCTCCAGGATTCCTAGGATTTGAAGGACTCTGTTTGTTAGTGTTAAAACAGAGGAGGGGAGGGAAAAAAAGGAAGAGAAACAAACCAGGCTTACCATGAACATGCTGTTTGTTGAGTGGACAGGAGGCAGGCAAGAGAAGGTGAGAAGTGGTGTAGAGAGTCACACTGGCTGAAACAGAGGGCAGATCTAGTCTAGTAATGTTAACAATGTATTTAATTGACATTTCTTTTTTGTAATGTGACAATATGTGGACAAAGAGGAAGGTGCAGGTTTTAAGAAGTTAATATTTATAAAATGTGAAAGACACAGTGACTAGGATAACTTCTTCTTGGGGACAGGGAGGGTGGGAAGGGGCTTGGGGTGGAATTCTTAGGGTTTTTTTGTTTCTGCAGTTTTATTTTGGCCTGGCCAATAACTTTAGTCATTTTCTGTGTACCAGGTGTTGCCTGAAACATGTGCAGGTGATTAAAAAAAAAAAAGGAAAAAAAATTCATTTTCTATAATGATTCTGTGTTAGGCCAGAACTTGGTTATGTCACAGTATTAGCACTGCCTCAGTTAAAGGTTTAATTTTTGTTTAAACCTAGAAGTGCAACAACAGTTTTACCACAGTCTGCACCCGCAGAACTAAAAAAAAAAAAGAAAAAAAAGAAAAAAAAGAGAAATAAAATCCAAACTACATATGTTTATTTTTTGTGCCTACCTCATTGTTTTTAATGCATAAAATAAAAGAGGTGGTTTAGTTTATACATTTTTAGGAGAAAACCATTAATGTCTAATTTAATCTTAATACCAAATCTACCAGATTGAAAGGTTTCAGACTGTTATTGCATAGAAAGTTTCAGCAGGAGGAGAGAGTAGTCTGTTGGGGCAATAGTCGTAGCAGTGTGGCAGTAAGACACTGATTAATGTAATTTGCTCACAAAATTTGGTAAAGCAAGCATTTTTTGAACCAGTTTCATCCTTAATAGAAGTCTGAATTTAGCCTAAACCAGAGGTTTCACTCTTCTAACACATGGGCTTAGTAACAGGCAGGTAAAAGTAACTAGGCTAGTTCTATAAATTGTTAAATATTGTAGGAAACATTTTGGGGCGGTGATGTTTTTCTTTTTTAAGAATGCAATGCACTAAAACTCTTCTAAGAATGTAGTTAATACTGCTTATTCATAAAAACAGCGTATACCTGTGTTTTAGATGTAAGATCCCAGCTCTGGCTCTTTTCCTTTCTTTTTTTTTTTTTTTAAAGTCAGTTTTATTTTATGAATAAGTTCTGACATTTTTAATAAATGTCTTGAGAGTAATAATTTGTTTAGTGGCTACATGTTCATTACTTGAGAAATCTTGAGTGTATAATAATCTATTGGTGTTGTAATAATGCACAGTGTCACAATTCAGCCGTTTTTGGTTTTGGTTTTGGTTTTTTTTTTTTTTTTTCTTAATTTCATTGGTGGGGTACTTTGCTGACAGCTGCCTTAAGCTGTTCATTCAGTGAACAGGCTCTCAGTGTTTCATGGGCTTTGTCTTCTGCTGTGGTTAACTTTCCTTCATGGCATGATAGGTAGGGCTTTTTAAACACGTATTCTTCAATTCAGTCAAGCTGATGGCTCGAGCAACTGGTCACACAATCAATTAAGAGCCAAGAGCACCGAGTGTGCAAAGCTCAGACTCAACAGACCCTTCTTTTGGTGTCAAATCTGACTGCTGTAAATCCTTCAACCCTGATCAGCGCTGCTGCTGAAGACTCTCCTTCGAGCACCGTAGATGGTTGAAAAGCGAGCGGTAAACACGTACCTCCAGTGCATGCGTGTGCACACAGCAACCCCCACTCCCCCACCCCCCAGAAAGAATCAAAACTCAAGAAAGCCTTACATTTGCTGGCGGAGGAATACCTAGAACTATTTTTTTTTTAAATTGTATGACTTTTGGATAGTGTTGAAGGTGAAGGATGTGTTCTTTCCAGGCCCAGTGTGGTCAGCCAGAAGAACGATCAACCTTTTGTACTATAACGAACTAAAGGGGACTCAGAAATGCAACGTGATGGTAGACATGGGTGTAATCACAGAGCTGCCCTGTAGTGTAGTTTGCCGAAGCTGATTCGATCGAATGTCAGTCTGCGTGATTTAAATCTTCCAGTGCTATGTGGTCAAAATTAATCTAGTCCTTGAAAGCTGATGCTATTCACCTAGAGGAAGATGCTCCAGTGCTGTAGGGATGCCCAGGTCGTGGATATTGTGCTGTTGAAGTTTTGAGGCTCCGGAGGAGGGTGGAAATCTCCTTCCTTCAGCGGGTCTGCCCATCTGGCAGCTTCTGCCTCCACAGAAGTGCCAACATGGCAAGGTAAAAACAGTATTACAAAACCACTTCGTATACCAACATCAAACTCTTCAAACAGTGCTTTTGTAAGCAAAGAAGAAAAGAAAAGCTCCTAGGTTTAGTTTTAAGCTTTAATAAGTAATAATTTTCTGTATCTTTAAGTCAAAGTAACCCTAACTTGTATGACTGCAGTGTTTTTATTTTTTATCTTATGCACATGTTATGTTGGAGAAAATGTTTACAAAAATGGTTTTGTTACACTAATGTGCATCACATATTTATGGTTTATTTGAAAGTGATTTTTGTGGGTTTTTTAGTTTTTCATAGTAGTAGTAGTACACTTTTTGTGATTTATAACCCCAAACTCTGCTGATTATAAAGATGCTAAACAATAATACAAAATGACAAACTGCATTAAAATTACTAATCGTAGAGCTGCAAAGCAGACTGGTGACAAGTAAAACACTCAGCCTTTTTTTTGCAGTGCTATCTAACTTGTCTTCTGTGTATTATGGAAATTACTGTTTTTTCCCCGTTTTTCCTTAAATAAAGTCAAATTGACACCTATTGTATGTGGAAAGTACTTTGGATATCTACTGGCTGCAGAAATAAAGCTGCATGTTGCCTAGTTGCATGTTACCATAAGAACAAAAGACTATTGTCAAATCTCATAATTTTAGAGACTTTGACAATAAATGTGGGCTTTTGAGGGCTTTTTTGGTTTTTTTTTTTCTTCTTAAAGCCCAGTCTCCTGGTGCAGTTGCTCTTTTGATAATTGCAATTTTTACTTTTACAGAGAAAGGAGAGTGAAATTCTTAGAAATGCAAGTGTGGGCCTGGAAAGAAGTTGCACAAGGAGAGCTTGGGTGCGTTGTGAACGTGCCCTCCTGCCACGCTGCCTTCAGGCATGTGGTTTTTGTAAGCTGGCATTGCTTATTGTCAAGAGTGCCATGGACAGCAGTCCTGAGCTGGACTCTTGCACCACACTAAAGCATGGCTTCAAAAAAGCCAGGCTTCCAGGAGTCATGGATACTGAGGAAGTTTGATGCAAAGTTGCTGTTTTCACCCCCAGGGTTTCCCTTGGGCTTTGCCAGTGTTTTTCCACCACAGGCTCTGTCTGTTTTCTGAAGTGGAGATAAGCAGTAGACGTTTCCTTCCGACTTAGCTGGTCTCTGTGTGAGGAGGAGGAGGAAGTCTGTGGTCCCAGACTTCTGCCTTTCCTTTCACTCTCATCTGCAGAAGGCAGGGGATGTAGTGTAAGTTGAAAAATGTTTCAGGGTTTCATTTGCTTCCTATAGACAAAGGTATCTGAAATCCATGAGCCTCACAGCTTTTCCGCTTCTGCAAGGCTAGATACTGACTGAGCGTAAAAAACTCAGGACCAGCCAACTGCTGGTCAGGTTCCTGCTGGCTCCGCTCCAGTTGCTGCTTCAGAGCTGCTAGTTTTCCTCAATCATCCTTGACCCATTGTTAAACATGCTTAGGTGCAGTTGGGTGAGCACTGATAGCTGGTTGTGAAGACAGATGTGAGCTGATGCTCATTCCAGTGTGCAGTAAGTAGTTAAAAGCAGCAGCCCCAGATGTGAGTTTTGGAGCAGGTGTTGGCAGAGGCAATGGAGAAAACCTTTGTGCTACTGTGAAGAAAGGCACAATTATGGTGACTTACACTAAGAAGGAAATAAAGATAAGAGCATTGGAAACCATGTAGCAGATATCCTTCCTCTATGGGACTCGCGTAGGTAGCAGTGGTGAGAGAGACAAATTTTTACTTTGTAAGGGAGGGAGGGAGGGATGTCCATGGGGCAGAAGAGTACAAACAGTGCAGCAAAAGAACATGTGCATCTGAAAAATAAACTGAATTAGTCAAACCAGAGAAAGAAATGATCAAATGTCAATATTGAAACATTTTTAAACACAGCTCTTAAAAATGCAAATTAAATATTTGTAAAGCGCAGAACACTTAACCCGGAGATTGAAGCAACAAAAGTCCAAGTTAGAAAAGGTAACAAGAGCCAGCCTTTTTCAGCCAGTTGCTCTGCTGAAAGTCATGTGCTGGGGCAATAGGATTGCATAGAACTGTAAATGAAGAAAGTCCTGTTTTGTGGGCTGCTACCTTTTGTGCAGAGACCTTGTTAATTCTTCTGCTTTTATTCATGTTGTGGTTTGGGCTGAGGACTGTAATATTGATGAAAAGAGACTGAAGTTGCAGAATCTTCAAATGCAAGAAAAGAGCTGATGGCAGAGAGGGGACTCAGCACCGTGCATTCAGCACAGGACTCCGCAGTCTCAAAATGCTCCATGGCAACAAATACAGTAGTAGTAATGGGACTGCATTTCCACCTTAGGATCCAGTGCCTTGTGAACTCCAGCATCTCAGCCCAAAGCTATTTCTCTCTTCTAAAATCACTAAAGAAATACTAGCACTGAGTTTTGCCACTTTGCCTAAGTGGTATTCAATGAGCAGTTGTCATGGCCAGCCTGGGTTACTTGCTGCTGGCTCTTACTTTGCAATGGAATCCCAACCAGTTAGCAGGGAAACAATGCTGGGAACTTAACTGTGAGAAGATTTCTTTTGCCCATGAGGAATATGCTTTGTGGCCAGGATTCCAGCTGCAAGTGAGGTGTGTCCCTTGCCTGCTGGACTATATTGGGGTGTATAAGGAGATGCAGGTTCAAAGAGCTGTGTGTGCTCAGCAGCTGTAATAATGCTCAATTGTACTGTCTTCCAGTATGTACTAATTCACTGCTGAGCTCCAGCACCCAGATTCTGGCTTATTTCCAACCCATTCAAAGCAGGAAAGCTGGTAACCATTGTCTTCTTTTGACTTTTTTAAAAAAGTTTTTTTTTAACACACTGCTGTGTTAGTGCTGCTTGGGGAGGTGTGAAAATGCAGGGTCAGGCCAAAACTAGCACAGCCACTATAGGCACTTGGACTGCTTTGAAGGTTACTGGTTGGAGGAATTAAGGATGAACATCAGGTAATAAATTGCAGTCACTTAATTTTCACTCTATGATCATGTGGCTCCATGCAGTATATGCTTCTAAAGGGTAAAAACTCTGCTCCAGAAATACTGATAATCTCTTACTCTCCTTATCTCACTGGTTTATATAACTCTTGGTCTAAACAATAATAAACTTAAGAGAGAAGGAGGGAGGAAGGTGTTTCATTGTTTAAGAAAATAAATCCCTGACCCAATCAAAATATGCCCTTCCCTGCTGAGAAAATGACAGGCTACTTTCTTTGTTAAATTCTAGTAGGAAATTCACTTTAATGTTTCATTCTTAGACTCTTGATTCTATGGGGTAAATACGTGGCATGGGAAAATCAGATTAATTTGTTCCAATTGCTGCATGCGGCTCAGATTTTATTTGCCCTCTGTGTGAAATTTATATTGCGCAGTCTTGTGTTTGTCATTCAGCTTAATTTGTCCATTAAAAGGCATTACCATACTTCCATTTTATTTTAATATTTGCATCTCCCAAGCCATTTTGCCCAGACCATGTTACCCATGGAAAAAAAAAGCATTTCTGTCTTTGAAACAGCTGTTGGAGTGAAGGGATTGTAAATACCGCTTGCGTTGACTCTTGTCACCGGGAAGTTACAGACAATTTCTGGTAGAATCCTGTCAGTGTAGCTGGCAAGACTCTAGTCTTACAAACAGGCAAAGCTGAAAGACAGAGTAAATTATGTGTTTGGCAGCTTTTAGTGAGTCAGAGGAATAGTTAGAAAACAGGTTTTTAGTTTAAGATTCTGCAAGTCAACCATGAAATCACCTTGGCCTCTTTGGGTGTGGGCATCTCCCTGGTGTTTGGTGAAGGAAATACAGCGTCACCCACACAATCATGTTTCTGGGCCAGATGCTGAGTAACCTTTTGGCAATTGAGACAGGCAGGCATTTAGCAAGGTGAGATCTGTGAGAGAGCAAAGAGCATATTTGCTGCTTTATTGCAATGATTTTACTAAATTTTCTACCACTGCTAAAGGATACATGTGCATGTAGCTTGGCATAGAGCATGCTTACTTGCAACAAGGAAAAGTCCTGGCTTTTGGCAATCCTGTGTCTCCCACTGGTGGTGCCACCAGGCAGAAGTGCACCTGGGTCCTCCTAGAAGAGCCTTGTCAAGAGCTTTCTCAGCTTTATCTTCAAACATAACACAGACACAGTCTAACCTCTGTTCTCCCAAGCACTTGGTTATGTCCTAACCTCCACCTAATGCCGGAGTGTAATCCCAAACCTGAAGGTAGATTTCCTGCCATGACGGCTCCACCATGGTGCAGCCTACACAGAGCAGTTGGCAAAGCTAGACTGGTGGGCACATACAAAAGCTCTGTCCTAAGAACTGTCTCTCTAGGTTTCATTAAGTGCTAGACCTACCCCAAAACCTTCTGGAAAATTCATATGGAAATTTTCTTGGTGTTTCGGTAATGAAATTAGCTGAAAGATAAGAAGAGAGCACATACTAGCATAGAATGTTAAAATGCAAAATATGTAATTACAGACTCACAGTTGTAATGACTCTAATGGATATCAGAGACAAGTATAAAAGGAGAATAAATTATTTCAGGGCATAAAGAATCAGTTATGGGTAATTAAGCTGCAATTATCATTACTGTGCTGCTATGATAGGTTTTTTTAAACTAATTTTTCTAAAATGGAAAAATGCAAGTTAAGCATGAATTAATCTATTATTTGCCATTCAGATAAAAACATTTTTTTAGTGCTTTCCAAAAACTAGTGAGAACACCAGGGGTTTTTATGAAGTGATTTATTTCACGTCACACTGTTCAGTAGCATCATTTAAACTCATGTTTAGTGAGGTGCGTAAACTTCGGCCCACTGCCAGTCGTGGAAGCCAGCAGTCAGGTTCCAACTGAGCTCTTGACATGTTTGAGATGAAGGTGTTTGGTAAATCTAAAATGCAGGGCTCCAATTCAGAGCAAGGGCATCACAGCTTAGAATGGCCAGCACTGTTCTTGGGTTCTATCTGCAGTGCTGAGATGGCTGAACCTGGAAATCAGCTCCTAAAAAGCTGCAGTTCGTGAAATTGAGACCAATGCTCATTGGTTTAAAAGGGGCCTTATAAAACATTTCAGGTGAGTATGTGCTCCATGAGCAGGTGTGGTGTGGGAAGGGTCAAGAGTTCTGCTCATGAAAGAGATCAGAGACCTGAGATGGCAGTGGCGTTACAATGAGCCAGGAAGGCAGTGAGGCACCTTCCCTTCCTCTTCAGGCACTTGCAGCTGTGGAGGAGCTCCTTACTGGTACAAATTCAGGTGTTAGAAGTGACAACCCAAAATGTGGATAAAGGACAGCTTTGCCTGTATTGCATGATAGCCTGCACAAAGGAGCAAAGAAATGAATTCCAGGTTTGCTCCTAGCACCATCTCTCCGTGGATGACCCAAAGTAGGAATATTTGCTGAAGAATTACTTTGAATTCCTAAAGCCTTCATGTCCTTTGGTATTCTGGTTGGCTTCCAGCTGCTGCAGCAGAAATGTTGGGGTTCCCAGGGAGGTGAGATTGTCTCAGATACCTTGGACTTCTGGAAGAGAGCTGCATGCTTGGGTTTAGGTACCCATATCCCATCAGGGGTTTTTTTGCATGATTGCCGTGACATTAACTCCTCTGTGCAGGGCTCATTATCTGCTGCATATGTTTTTATAAAAGATTTTTTTAACAATTCTGAAAATTTGGAATATACCAGGGTCTAATGCTCCTAACTTAATTCAGACACCTCTTTCTAATGCTCAGCATTTGTAGACTAATCTTGAAGAGCCATATTCACTCTACAACAGATGGTCCTCATAAGAGTATTCAAAAACTTTCTTTATCATCATTAATTATGTTTGTAGCCTTATGTATACCTTGACAATATGTGAAGTACTTCTCAGAAATTACTTCAGTTTAGTATGGTTCAAAAATATTGATGAACTGCTCTATACTCCTGTTGAGGTAGAGTTCGAAGCATTTTTTTTATTACCCTAACTTGAAATGAAGAACAAAAGGTTAGATTTGTTTTTTGCTTTACAGAAGAGAATTTAAAAAGCAGTTTGTTTCAGAAAATTCAAAGGAAGACATTGCAGTATTTGGCCAAAAATAATTTCTTCATTTCTAATAACTGTAATATTTTGCTTTTTGTAATAACCACTAGGATATCATTATGCTAACTAATTTGAATTCTAAAGGTATTTTCATGCTGCTGAATTCATTATACCTATACAGTGCATTTTGAATGGACAACTTCGCTCATAGCTGAGCTCATAAAGTTTGTCTCCAAGGGAAATGTGTTGAATCAGGTTACATTTACACTTTTGAGGGGTTGGGTGTATGTATAAAACCGGACATGCTGGATAAAAGTGCTTTTTAAATATTATGCCATTGATTAAGTATTGCAGGTGTATCAAACAAAGTACTCTGTCTCAGTCAAGCTGACCTCCTCTTGCCTTCCTTGACCAGAGTATTTCACAAGACTAGCATTTTTTCCCCATGAGAAGTATCAGTTAAATAGCAAATTAATTTTCTGGTTAAAAAGGAAAAGACTAGGATGGGAAAGGCATAGCCTGTTGTGATTTTTATATATGAAGCATTGATGTTCTATCCAGCTGGCTGAAGTTTTCACTCCTGAGCTGCCCCGTCCGCCCCAGGGGAGAAGTCCCTCATTTTTGTCAGGCCATGGCCTCCACAGATCTCAGCTGCAGACTTGTGGACAGACAAGTGCCAGTCACCCATATTTTGGGCAGGTGGCTCAGAGTGTTGGTTTTTGTTAAAATACCTGAGACCTGGGGCAGAAGGGGGAAAGAAAGCATCTACAACTCTGAGACTCTGCCAAGCCCTTCCTCAGGTGCACTAAACACAAGTGGTGAAGAAGTACTTGGGGTTCAGCCATCTGTGTCTCCAGCTCACTGAGGAACAAGGGAGCTTGTGGCAGGTAACTTAATTAGAGAGGAGGTATAAGCTGGTTGTTTTGTAGGGAGAAAACAAGAAGAAAAAAAAGAGGTTTAGGCTGAAAATGAGGAAAAAGGGTTATAGTGTTATGCTGTAAAATCAGTACCTACAATGGGTCCCTGGTCTCTGGTTATCTGTTTTTTGTGCTTGTCTTTGGAAGAGGATTTATCCACTGCTTTTAAACATGTGTCTTCTTCCTAAAGGTGAATGCCTTGATCTTTATTCTCTGAAGACAGTACAGAAGATTTTCCCACAAAATTCCATTTGGAGGCTTTTAAATAGCAGTTAATTGCATCACTGATGGCTTGGGAGGTGGGCATAACCCCTCATGCCACAGCCTGTGGGCAAAAGGAGCAGATCCCTTGTGTTCCTGTGGCACATGCACATGTGTCTGTGAATCAAACAGGGCTTTATTCAGCTGTCACAGAGGTGAATAGACATCACACTGTCACAGAGAATATCTTACAATTTGGGTCCTTAACTGAAATCAGTCCAATATATTGTTCCCCTGGGATCAGTTTGCAGTTGCAATTCACTGCAGCAGTGAACAAAATGAAGTTATCCTCTTTTTGCCCCACTTCTGTAAATAGAACCAACGTTTTTAGCTTCAGTTTTGTTTCTAGTCATGAAGACCATGGTGTTCCCATTCCTGCAACGGAAATGGCTAAAAGGGCTCTTACATCTTCTTCCTATTCCTTTGTGATACCAGCTCTGGGGGGAAGAAAGTGTGATTTCCTAGTATCTGCAAGATGCTTGCATGATGAGGCCAAATATACAAGAACTCTCTGGAGACCCCTGGGAGAAGGAGTAGATATGCCAGCGACTGCATGCCAGTGAAGCTGGGGTTGGGTGCTGCCCAGAGCTGTGCCCCACAGCTGGAGCTCACAGGGTCTGGGTAGGCTGGTGAGGCTCTGCACTGGGGGCTTGCCAAGCTGGGTGCCACCAGCTGGGGGAAACTCCCATCAGCAGATCCCATGGCTGGGTGAGACCTATTTAGGATCTTCTCACACCTGGCTGCATCTGCAGCAGAAGATGCAGCTTTCTTCTTTCTACCAACAATGCCTCAAGGCCCTGCAGGACTCACTAACTTCTCAGAAGTTTGAGAGGCTTGTAATTTTGCGGCTGCTGTAAATTCAGTCTTATTTGAAGAAGTGTTAATATTTCTGTTCTCTTCTGCTTTTATCAGCTTCTTTTTTTTCCTGCTGTCTGTTCTTCCTTCTTTCCTTCCTTCCTGAACTGGCTATCATACTTCTGTTTCTGCCAAAAAGCAGTGTTTGTTTTGCAAAGTAATGGGCTGAAGCAACACACTGGACATCTTTTAGTGGATGCAGCTATTCCTTTTTCTAGCAAAGACACAATTGTGTGGTACTGGGATTGTATTGCTGCACTGCAGTGTGTAACTGTGCACTTATCCTGGTGCAAACTGTCCCAAGGTGGGCAGACACTCCAGCTTTCAATCAAACAATTTCAGGCTGCAAGCAAAGGAGTATTTTCACGTAGGGGTGAAGCTGCAAAATGTTTCCCTCTTGTCCGTGGAGTTTTGATACTCTGTAGATTTAATAGACTGCAAGATCTGCCGTGAGATTGGAGGGAATATGCAAGAGACTGGGAACCAGATAATGGAAATGCTGTGTTTGATTTTATGCAGATTGCTGAGTTATACATTGTGGTCACTCCTCCAAATCCAGGTCCAAGACATACCAGCTGGTATGAATGTTTACATGCAGCATTGTCTTAGCAAGTGCCTTGCAAATTGTAAAAAACACAAGTGCTGCAGAAACAGGAGTACCTCTCCTAGCAAACTGCAGCTGGGACACTTGCTCAGCATCAGAAGTATAGATATGACGATTAGAGATATGGTTTAATGATGGATTTGGCAGTGTTAGGTTTATTGTAGGACTTAATGACCTTAAGGGTCTTTGCCTCCCTAAATGATTTCATGATTCTAAGAGATTTTGAACAGGCAAAACCTAAATCTTGTTTCTAAATTTGCTATCTCTTTGTAAAACATGTATCAGTAAATGCTATACTTTCACATTCACAACTTAACTTGGTTTCAAGTTGGCTGTGGCAACACTGAGGCTTGACTAATGAATTTTGTAATAGCCACCTTCACTACTTTGGGAAGTGTTGTCTGCTGACATTTCTCACACACCAAATGCAGGGGCCTAGAAATTTTTTTTGGATTTGAAATATGGTGCTATTAAGCAAGTTCATTTTCTACGTTCTAATCTCACCCTAGGCAACACCATTCTTGTGAGGATGTGGCCATCAGAAAAGTGCATCCAGTTTTTTTCCTGTAAGATCTGGGATGAGTTCATAACTCTCAGTTCTTGTGGCACACAGGATAGCTTCTTGTGAGAGTTTTGTGCAATGGCAGTAGATTGGGAGATGCTCAAAAATCTGAAGCTTGCACAGGCAATGGCAGTAAATATTTTTGGAAGCTGCCATGGTCAGAGATAAAAACTAAAGTGTGTTCTTTTTGGGTGAATAACATTGATTCTATGCATGTAAATACTTCTAACTGTGATGCCCCAAATTTGCTTTTTGCAATATCTTGACGACTCTGTATGCGACAAACATTTCACTTTTTATTTCACTTTTTTTTTTTTTTTCTTCCCCCCCCACTTGTTCGGATGAGCATGTGAAGATAACATGTTTCAATCCATAATCTAGAGAGGTTCACATCTCAGGTGAAGAAGGCTTCATTGCTATTTTACAATAAGAGGCTGTGAATCTCACCTTGGAAATTTTAACGATGACTGTATCCATTCTCAGATTAATTAGATTTTAACATATAAGCCTACTATAAAAAGGCGTCCAGGAAACCCAAAATTTCATCCATCCACAGTTAAAAAGCAATTAGCTTAATTCTAGCACTTGGTACATCTGCTATGGTTTTCCTAAAGTAGAGAGACTTTTCTTGGAAGGACCTTCTGTGTCACTGTTATACTGCTGCTTCGATGGTTATTTCAGGCAAACTCCTAGTAATGGATAGAAGGTAACAATCCTTTTGCAGTAGAAATATGGAACATTTTTAATGTACAGTCTTAGCTGATTGGTGGAATTATCTCCTTACTGCATGTTTTTAAGATGTGTTGTGGCAAGAAGTTTCAAGAGAGAAAGCTAGTAACCATGAAAATTCATTTGTGGCACCTTGATATTTTTCCCTTCATACTGTCTGAGACTGGTGGAACAACATTGCCTGCAGAAGTTGGTAGGGAACGGCCTCCGAAAGAGACATTGGGTAGAGACTGGAAACATCCTCTTAACTTTTCCTTTAGATTCTTCTTTCTGTCCCTTCAAAAAAACCCCAATACCCAAACACCAAAACCTCCTAAGGTTTTGTCTAAGTGCAATCATTTAGATGCATTAAGAACACATGTCAATGTCTTCATCTGTTAAGAGATTATAATTCTCACTTCACTACACTTAAAAGTTTCAGCCTACTTCATCTGAGTATGATCTGAGTGGCAGATCTATCGATCTTGGAAAGGGATTGTGTCTAATTCTGCTCAGGAGAGCAGGCAACCTTGTAATGTTTTGACTTAATGTGCTGCTCGCAGCCTACTACAGCACCCAAACACTGGCAAGCCCTTTGTGCATTCAGTAGAATGCATCAGTGGTTGGATTTCTTCAAGGTTTGCAATGGTTTGTATTCCATTTTGCTGTCATTTACAACAATGTTATGTTTTGTTCTCTGTTAAGTCTCTGATCTCCAGATCTAGGAACGGGCAGGTCTGCTGTTTCTTGAGTACTGTAGAACTGCAAATGGATAATTTCACAAGTTAATCTTGAAATAGTGCAAGTGTAAATGTCAGTAGCTTTTCACATATATGGCACTTTTTATATTGCTTTACTTATTACAGTTTTTATTGCTTTTTTATTGCAAGGGAAATGATACTAAGCTTACTTAGGATCTTTAAAAGGTACTGCAGGGAAATCAAAATGCTGTGTAAATATACCCTGTTAGAGACCTAGACTCTTGATCATTGAGAGAATATGTCTGAATTCCTCAAGAACTGGACTGGGGCAAGCAGGTGTGGCCGTACTTGACTGAGTTACCCTCACTGTCAGCTTTGGCTTGTGCAGTGCTGGAATATGTAGTACTGGGATAGGGGCAGATTTTTTCAGTGCCCAGATCTGAGGTTGTTTAGGCCAAATGTCTCCGTTTGGATCTTCTCAAGTTAACCTTCTTGCATAAGGTTGTGTGAGTAAAAAGAGACATGAATGGACTTGTTTTCCCCCTCAAGTATGGGATGGTGTGTTGGGACTTAAACTGATGGGCTGAAACTTACTTATTTTACCACTGTTGGAAACTAATTTTAAGAGCTGATGCATTTGAGGCATAAATAAAGAAAGTATGCATCCTTGAAGTGAACAGCATGTGATATATGAAAAAAGAGGAGGGAACAAGCAGCTAAAAAAGGTAAAGTTAGCAGTGTAAGTGTCATTGGGCACAGACAGATGGATACCAGCTGTCTTTTTGGTAGATACTAAGATATGCTGTAGGAACTGAGAAAGAAGAATGTACTTTAACTGAACACCCTGTAGAACAAAAAAAGATGAAAACTAGATTTTTTTTTTTTTTAATAAATAGGGCCATATTCTGTGTAAAGTATGTTTTTCTTTAATATTCAAATGGGAAGATATTTCAACCTGTTTTAGTCTCTAGTGCTGCTGAAAAACCTCTGGATTCATGATAAAATGAATATTTATTATGTATCACAGATGGAGAAGAGAGCTGTTATTTTTGGAGCCAGGAAAAAAAATTAGTTTGGAAGCATGCCACGATGTAGAGCAAATTCCTTGTCATATTTGTTAGGAGAAAATTATGCAGGTAATGTTAGCTGCAATAGATGTCCTGCAAATGTCATAATTAGTAATTTGAGGTAGGATTCCCAAACTCCTATATCCTAGGGACTGCAGAAAGAAATTGAAAATATACATCAGCAGGCCACATTAAACTTTAAGACATGAGTGATTATAATGGCCATTTGGCTTGGTTTCTTCCAGGAAGGATTTCCAGGAGTGAATTCTAAGTGTTCTTGGGTGCTCTCCTCTTACCTCATTCCACAGCATTGCTGACTTGCTCTAGTTGAAAACTGGATCATTTCAGCCAGGGTGAGCTTTTAGTTGTCAAACAACCAGCAACCATATCAAAATCAAATTTGTTAAGAGGAAGCAAGTTGAAGCCTCTTGATGTGTGGCAATTCTTCCGGAACAGGGCAGGTGACACGCAATCTTGGACAGCCCCCAGGGACAGCAGATCAATGAATACTTCCAAGGAGATGTTGCCTAAGTAACCACAGTCACGAGGTCATATTTCACAAGCATGTTTTCCTACTACTTGAGTAGTAATGGGATGCTCTTGGTACAGTGAACTCTGGGTACCTCATGGCTACCTCTCTCACCTAGAAAACCTGAGGACTACAACTTCATAAGCCAGAGTGCAAATCATGAGGTTTGGCGTGGGCTGAATTGGGGATGCAAGGGCTGAACCGTTTTCAAACATGATGTTGCCATCTACACTTTCAGCTCCTCCCTTGTGCTGGAGCAGAGTAAGGTTGTGTGAGTAGTGCATGTACAGTACATTTTGTTCTGCAATCGGTGTCCATAGATTCTGTTGCACTATCTCCCACATGAGCACAGATTGCTGGTAAGTGCTGTGTGTTCTCATCAGCTGTCAAGTGTTGCTCCCACAAGTTTTCAGGAAACTCCTGCATGTTCCATGCAGTGCCCTACAAAGCACAGGATGTCCTGGGCCCACTGGTATTATTCCTCCAACTCCAGTGTTCCTGCAAACTGGTCCTGCAAGCCCTGACTGTTGGATACCCTATGACAGATTACAGCATCTTAAGAAGACCTGGAAGTGCTTTCCACTACTTTGTTTATTAGGGAGCTTTTTCCATGTGTTTCCTTCCCTTTTAGGGAGCGTTTTCCATGTGTTGCTTTTTCTCCTGATGTCCAAAAGGTTTTGTTCTTGTCTTACAAAGCCTCTTGCTAGCAAAAGAGTTAGCTATTTCCTGGGTTACCTGCAGTGTGTACGTAGGTTTATCTATGCATGCATTTTCAGGGCAGAAAAGTAGAGATCCTTGTGATCCTTGCTGAACACTGCTGAGAAACATCTTCATATCACAGGAGCTGCTGGCTGCAATGTGGACAGCCTTCATGGATAAACCAGGTTCATGGCTGAGAGGCTTCTCTACAATGGTGCAAAGGTGGGGAGAGAATGATGTAGTAAAACTCTTCATGGGAACAGCAGCCACTCCTGCATTTGTACCACTCTCTGCCTTGTCTGTCTCCTGCATCCCGGCCTATTTCCTTGTGACTCACCTTTCATTGTGGCTGTATCAGTAGGTAATCTACCTCTGTACAAAATCTCCCACTGAAATATGTGATCTGGTTGTAGCAGTGTGGGCATGACTGATACAGGCATGGGGAGGACACAAGTCTGCAGAGAGGTGGAGGTTGTGGATTAGAGCAGTTTAAGAGATGGACGAGAACATGTATCAGAGGCACATGAGAAGATGGCTCAGGGTGGAGATAAATTTGCATCCACTTGCTGCAGGTGAACTTGTTCATATCTAGAAAGGTTTGTTTCTGAAGGGGGCTTGATAATGTGAATAAATACTACAGGGTTTGCAAACTCTGCATTTTGTTTATTGAACATGGAACAGCTGAACCCAAAGCCACATGACCTTACCTGTGGCAGATCCTAAATGAGACATGAGGTGTGTTGAAAGCCTCTTCAGTTCGTTATTCCTCCTATGCACCAGCTTCTGATGAAAAGCTCTCTTACATAAACATCAAATTTGGCACATTAACAGAATCCTTTCCTCAAGGTGATATTTCTTCATCTTCTCAGAAAGTACAGCCTTACGGCAGAGCTCTGTCAGGCACTTCTCTTCATCACAGCATTACAAGGTTTTCAAGGGGTCAATTCAGCAGAGTGTTAATGTTGCTGGCTGCATACGTTGCTAAGAAAACACTGAGAATCTCCCTTTGGCAGATTGCAGTGCCAGAAAGTTTCAGACCTTTCCTCTGTTACACAAGGCCTTCAGAAATAAGTGATTTCATGAGGATATACTAGAAAAATCATACTCTTCTTTTACAGTAGTTATTTGGAAAAATGAAGAAGTAAATTTATCCTAAGACAAAGAGACAAGTGGTCTGAGCAAGGTCTGGAGGGTGTCATCCTAGTTCTGATGGTTCTGTGAATGCTAAGCTACAGGGGTCTTGCCAGATACTGTCAGCCCCTGATAGACATGCTGTCATCAGCAAACTCACTAATGGATTTTGATCTAAAATGACTCAGCACTGCTGCTACTGAAATTTTTAATGATGCCCTATTATATAAAGCAAATACTTCTTAGTATAGCTCTTGGGTTCTCCCTACAAATGTAAACATCACTAAAATGCTATTAGTTGTGTTAATAATAAGTAAACTTTTTCTGGCTGGAGTTTTGTTGTAAAATAGCTTTGAGTTATCACAAGCATTTATCAGTTTACATGGAGGAGTTTTGGCCAGATTACTGTGGTGTCCGTACAGAGCACAACCAGCACCCTGTAGCTGTTCCACTTCACATGGGGCAATGGAAAAACAGATTGCAGAGCAGGAACAGAAATCCTGCAGGGCTTTCTTGTCTACCCTTCTTTTGGGGACTTTTGCAATTTAAATACAACTCTTTCCTCTCAACATGTGGCAGTCTGTAAATTTCTCTATGTATGGATACATATATGTCTCTAATATTTTTTTTATTTCTCTTTGTCTCAATCTATGTATGGAGAGATTTGCCAAGAAGTATGTGCCTTCTTGGTGATCTGTTATCTCCAGTATTTCACTTGGATATTTAAAAGTCCAGCAAAAGGTCCTGTGGCTTCTGCATGAGACATGTCATTTCTATCATAAACACATCATGAAACAGGCAGCAGCTCTGAACCACTGAGTGCCGTGTCCTTGCTGTGCAGAGCTGCCATTAGCAACTTCAAGGGAGCCAGCAATGGTTAAGGTTCCAAACACTGCTGCCATATCATTATGATATGAAATGGTTAAAATTAGTTCCCTTTTTTTTTGTCTTTTGTTCCCATAGCTGTGGTACCAAGTCAAGAGCTATATCCATTATTCATATACCCTGCTGAAACCCTTCTCCCTGGGAAGTCTATTCACAAAACCTGTGCATTAATCAAAGTAGTAACTTGTAAAGGTCCTAGGTTCTTTCAGCCTTCTGCAGAGACAAGGGGAATGGCTCAGCACTTATGAACTGGCCTTAAAGTAAGTGCAGGGCTCTACTGGTCCCCAGTGAAATAAATGCCTCTGAGATAACAGGTCTTGGAAGCTACAGCCAGAAGGACCAGCAGGGATCTGAATTTTATGTAGAAGGAAAGCTTCTATCCAGGAATATTTTGAAGGAAAACCCACCCACTAGTTTCTTGCAAACTGTAATGAAAGTTACCCATATTTTCCTGCAAATGGTAAAGCCTTCCAATCAACTAAGTCTGTATAAAAACTCTTCCAGCTTGTAATTAAGGAAAATTTGCATAGCAAAGCAATAGTATTGTTAAAATATCTTCTTTTTCTTTTCAAAATATGATTGATAGCAATTACTTAAACAAATAACATTCAATTTTTTTGTGTGTAAAATCCTCCCAAAGTCTTTAAAAACAGTTGCTGAAATGATAAGTTCCCTTTCAACCTGGTACAGAACCTTATGTGCTGGAGAAGGGCATAAGAAAGGGCATTTGAGGGCTGAAATCCTCCCAAGATCAGTTTTGCTACCCTATGTGTATTTGCACTCTTGTTACATGGTCAGCTGTTATAACAGAACACTCCAAGCTTGGTTGATGGTAACTGTTTTTATTAAAACAAACATGTTCATTAACTTGAATAATGATACAATATCTGACTTTCTTCAGTGCTTCACAGTGTGTGTCCACCAACTGAACAGATAAAAGATAAAAAGACTGAGCCTACCTGCTTTTTATTGCAAGCAAATATGGTCTTGCAGCATCACTTCGTTGCTTTTGCATTTCTTTTTTAGAACAATGGTGTTGTTGGGATTGGTTCTATTTCTTCCGAACTGATCTGATTTCTCCTAATTCCTGCTGTCAAATACACTGGTTCTTCCCCTGCCTCTTCATTTAGAAGCAGCATGTGTTGAATCTTCATTTATTTGTAACCCCCTCTTCCATTATATCACAGATCCAGAGCAAGCCTTGCTCAATATTTTCTTAAGCAACTCTTGATGCCAGTCAGAATTGCTGGTCATTGTGACACTACACACAGGACAAGCACAAAGAGAGAATGCCAAATATGATTGCAACTTTGTTGTCTCTGTTTCTATACCATATGCAATTTCATGTATTGTCTTCCACCCCAGCCTTCTCCAAATCTTGTGATAATGATTTACACATTAATGTAGTGGAGTAGAGAACAAATACCTTGGGTAATCGTATCTGCTATGTGTATTTCTTATGACTGCTTCTTAAGAAAAGTGTGTGAAATATACTTGCATGTCAGAAGGACAATAAATCTAAGACAAATGGAAGATTTACTGCCTGCATTACATAAATGACTTCATCTTCTTGGTGAACCAAATACTTGATTCAGGAACATGTAATAAAAAAAATAACGTTTAATATTACCCTCCCAGTACACCTACAATAATGTATGATCTGTACCAGCTCAATTTTTCCTTTATCACAGACCATATGGTTGTCACTGTTTTTCATAACTATGAAGTTACTTTTTACCTACTAAATTTAAGTTCAGCCAACAAAAAGGCAATTACGAACAAAATCTTTGTCATCTGTTTTTCTCTTTGCCTCTGAAATCCTTGTTTGCTGGGTTGGCTGCCTTAGCCAAGCACCATAACTGGTTTAGAAATTTTCTTCTGTCCCTGTTGTTCTGGCTCATGTAACTCTATATGATTTCATGGTCCTCAACTGGACACAGTTCCTCCTCTGTCTGCTGTTACTGTGGGCTTTTTGTAATGACTGCTGTGTTTTTAAATCCCTCAACACTTCTCACATGAAAGACCACAGAGCACATAATGTTTTTTCGTACATAAAAAAGACTGATCATGATTGCAAGCAAACACTGTGATCTTGGAACTGGTGGAAAAGAAAAAGCTAGTCAGCAGTCTCAGGTTTTCTTCTTTCCTAGCACGTCCCTAGTGCCCCTACTGACTCACTTTGGTCTGAGAGGATGCCAAAGCTGTGGGAAATGTCTGCTTGCTGTTTTCCCGGGAATTGCTGGCTCCCAGCTAGCCCTACCTCCCAGCCCTGACATGGCGAGTGACGGTGTGGGTGCTGCAGCTCTGCCTGGAGCCCTGCACTAAGACATGGTAGGTGCTGTGTGCTCTAGGCTTGCTCCATCCGAGTTAGGGGGATGGCTGGTAGCTTGGGAAAGAAGCAAGAACCTCAATATGATTGTAGCAAGTTGGGGGTTGGTGTCTTCTCCCAGGTAACAAGGGCCAGCATGAGAGGAAATTGTCTCAAGTTGTAGTAGAGAAGGTTTAGATTAGATATTAGGAAAAAAATTCTTCACTGAAAGGATGGACAGGCTTTGGAATATGCTGCCCAGGGAAGTGGGGAAATCACCTTCCCTGGAAGCATTTAAAAGGCGTGTGGATGTGGCACTTGGGGATGTGGTTTAGTGATGAACATGGTGGGGCTGCATTAATGGCTGGTCTTGATAATCTTAGAGGTTTTTTCCTAAACTGAATGCTTCTGTGGATGGCCCAGATTAGAAAGATAGAGGGGCAGCAATGTTGAGGCCCTGCTATGGTCCTCTTGGCATGCTTTTTCCATCCCCAGTACTTCTGGAGCCCTAGGCTCTTTTAGTCTCTGATCCCTAACCTTATCCCTGACCAAAATTCAGCACATCTATGCACCATTTTATCCATAAGAGAAGAAAGAGCAGTAAGAGATATGTTTTTACTTTTATTGTCATTTGAGATGCACTAGGATGCATTGATTTTTAGACTGTCACTATAGTAGTTTAGCTTATCCTCTTCAGTTTAGCTTATAGGGAGAGCGATATCAGTTTACTACTTTCAACAAACTCAGCTTTGCAACAGTACTCCACCACTGCTTTTCCACACAGCATCATACATCAAGTAGTATATATATCAAGTAGGCTGTGCCCAGGGATGGTTTTCTACTTTTAATAAAATCCAGCAAACCCCACTTTTTCAAAATAATTTCTTTATTTCACCAGTCTATGGCTGTGCACAGACATGCTGAACCTCTCTAGATGTTACTTTGTCCCTTGTACCCTATTGATTTCTACACTGAGGGTTTCCTCCTCCCTGACCTTTCCAGTTCTTGAGAGTATAATTATTTTTCAAGTCTGCCTGCTTTCTATTGCAGTGAAAGGGTCTTTGGAAATCCCAGGATCTGTAGTGGTGAAACAATGTGTAACCCAGCCCCATGGCTGCTCTGGCCAAACTAGCACTCCCTCATGACAAAGTGGATCCCTTGGCACATCGCCTTCTGCTTGTCCCACTTAGTCATATAAAACTGGTGTATGTCAGCACTTATTCCTCTGGCTAAGCATGCAAATTCCTGTATTCTTGGAGTCTGTTGTATGTTGTGTTAATCCCTCTGTTTAGTCTTTCTCTTTCTGTCCCAGTTATTTGGTGATTCTCAGAGTTGGAGAGTTCCTTTTCTTTTCTTTCCTTTTCTGTGCTCCTCAAGACCCCATCTTGGAACAGTGCATAAGGGTATTTTAAATTATTAAAACCAGGTTTGCTCATATCAATAAGCCCAAGAACATGTGTTGGTGCAATAGTTGTGGTTTACTTTGCAACTGCTTGCCAGTCAGCTTTCAACATTCAATATTTCTTAATGCCTTTTCACCTTATTCTTATGTGAACCAGAGAAATTTTCTTCAGTTTTTAATTGCATGAAGTTTGCTTAGCCAAACTGGATAACAGGATAAATAACAAAGTCCAAGGGATTGCAGTTCTTGGATGCCAAACATTATCAGCCACAGAGCCACTACAACAGGGTAATTTCCTCTGGGAGAGACAGCAAAACCTGGGAGTTGCTGTAAGAAGCTGGCACATTAACTGCCCCTTTTAGAAATCCCCATTCCATGATGTCTGAACTTCCATTTCGCCTTCCATTGACTAGGGATGATGAACAGATAAACCTTGCTTGTGGAGGCCTTTTGAGAGTGTCTGTTGCAAGGAACTTTTAGAACACTAGATATTTCTTGATATTTTGATTATTTTATTGGCATGTGCAAGGACAACAAAATCCACCCAACTGTGGCAAGGCACTGCATGCAGCCCTGGTGTGGGAAATATCTATCTAGTGAGATGAGCAACGAGTGAGACATATGGGTTATAGTCTGGTCTTCAAGTTAGGAATTTCACAGCTACACTCCAGCATCTCGAGCTGTATAAATGAATCATCAGCAGAGCGAAACCACAGAATGACACCAGCTTCCCTAAGAGAGTATCTCTATATATATAGCTGCTAGACTTGCACATTTCTGTTTATAAATACTCAGTGATAGCTAACCGCAAAACGACGTGGCCTTCTCAGCAGACATCTACTAAAAAAAAAATAAAATTCTTGTTCTATCTTTCATTTCTTCCTGAGTTATTCTAAACCAGACTTTTGCACTTCCAGATAAACAATTGAAACTTGAGGCCCTCACACTGCTGCATGTGATCAAGATATTTTCTGGATAAAAAGACAGCCAGGGCAGAACTCTTCTGAAGAAAGCTGTTGAAAAATGTTGATCCTTGTTAGATGTATCTGAGGATATCAGTCTACCTGGGAACTGCAGTCCCTCAGTTGATTGCTCTCTTCTTAAGGGCCAAAATTGCCACAATTCGTAATCCTTTTCTTACTCCTCCTCATGAGCCTGGAAACCATAATTTGCCTCTAGCTGTTACTTCTTCATACCCCATTGCAAGAGAGCCTTAATGAAGGATGTCACACTAAAATGGATGTTATGAGAGGAAAGGGGAATCAGAGCACATTTGTGATTCACCAGTGATCTGGGGTGGGGGGGAGAGAAATCACAGATTTATGTTGCCCATGAAGAGCTTGCTAAACCACAAAATGTTAAGATTGCGATTATTTAGCTGCTGTGCAATTATTTAGCTGCTGACTATGCTGCAGTGCACCTTTTGTTATCCATGAAAACACTTTACCTCAGGTAGCGTGTGAAACAGTCATGTGAAGACATGAGTATGCAAGCTACTATTCGTCAGAAAAGGGCAAAATTAGTCATATATTTAGCAGTCATTTCCCCTTTTTTTGGGAAATCCAAACACATATTTTCTCTCTATCCGTGTCTCTGTTTCTCTTATCCTCACTCTACGGAAGGAAAGAAAGTTGGGTCTGAAACGTTATTTGGTTTTGACACAAATCTGATTGGGCAATAAGAGACAAATTTCCGCTGTGTGTTGAGCTCAACCCTATATAAGGTCCTCACTAGGAATTTTCAGTCTGATAACTTCCTTTTGTGAGACTCTTATGGCTGAAAGACTACAGAAACACAGGTAAGTGAATCTGATTGAAATTTGGGAATGAAAACCTTCCCTAACCCCTCAAATGGTGTAGGGCTTATCGAGATTGTTAGTTACTAAACCAAAGGGACCAGAAAGCTGTGAACAGAATAACCAAGTACTTTTGTCAGGCAAAGGATCTGAAGAGAGAGAAACTCACCTGTTACAGGGTATCGATGTGAACCATGGGGCTTGTTAATGCCTCTAGCACCTGGTTCAGGCGTAGCTGAGAGAGGCCAGAGCTCCATACCAATTTCCTGGAAACCCACACAGACCTAAGAGTAGGGGAGATAACCCATGCTTATGAAACAGTATTATTGAGCAAGAGGTTGGTTTTATGGTGTTGTAGAGATGACAATAAGCTAGAAATAGTTTATTGTAGTCAAAGAATCAGATGTCAGGTACGTATAGCTACTATAACAGGAAGAAATCTGGATTAAAGCCATGATGGAAGTATGAGCAAGACAGGATACAAAAAGATGCCCAAAGGTGTATATTCATGAATATAGCTTTGTTATATTGATAGAGATATTTATTTTTGCTTTTGGTTTTGATTTGAAATGGTTGTACAGTCATTTAATATTCATCGTAGTTTTAAGGTAATGTTAAATGCATGCAATTTCCATTTCTGTATATACAATAGAAATAGTGTAATGTATCATGTGGATATGTGTACTGTATTTCTCATAAATTCCTTACATAGAGTGTAAACTAGTGCCTCTATCCAGTATGTTTTATATATTTTTGCCAAAGGCACACCGAGGTAAAGCATAATCAATCAACTGAGTAGCAGGAGCTGAGGCTTCATGGCAGAGCAGCAGCATTCAGTGATGTACACAGATACAGCCATGCCCATGCCAGACCCATACAAATGACACTTGATGAATGACTGGCACAGGAGAATTTTGTTTTCCCTTGGTAGCCACCCTATCTGATTTTCAGGACAGGTTGTTCAGGGTTTTCCTTATTTTTTTTTAGAACAGATGGTAATAGTGTCCATGCTGAAAACTTACTTGTGCACCACCAGCAAGACGGGTATACATGCCATGGGAGTGAATGTTTTTTGTCCCAACAGAAACATTTGTTGGAGACAAGAAAGCTTGGCTCTGCTTGTAGCAGGAAGTTTTCCTGCAGCCTGATCTGCACTGGCTGGCCTACTTTGCTCCTGTGCTCACCCAAGCTACTACATAGAGTTCCCTTGAAGCAGCTGACCTGTGCCTCAGTCACATCTTATTGCAAAATAAGCAGAGCTAATTTTTTCCACCCGTAGCTGTTGCTTGGAAGAGCTGTGGGGACAGCAGCATCTTGTGGTGTGCTGTTTTCATCTTCTGGAGTGAAAGGGAAGGGCCAGAAGTGGTATGTGTGTGCTAAGCTGGGTGTTCTGGTTCCACAGTTCAGCCCCTATAAACTCAGGATGGAGACACCTTTCTGCTCACTGAGGATGGATCAAAGCTCCTCAGGTCTGGAGTGAGAAAAATAGCAGTTAATTCTTTAGTTAATGTTGAATATTTTGATTATATGATATCTCTTGTAATAAACTTCCTTGTAGATTTCAAAACACTTTCCTTTGACCCTCTCCTGATCTCTTGTGGAAGAAAATGCATGGGCTCTTTGCCTTGGTGGTGTGCACAGTAGGTGCCTCTGCTTTCAGACTCCAGCAAGTCAAAAACACGGGTATGTTTATCTTTTTTCCATCCATTTCCCTCACCATTCTTTTAAATGTTTCTGTCTGACAGTAATGTAAAAATATCTCTGATTTATATAGAAAACTGCCCAGATCACACCGTGTTTTTCAAACACTACTATGAACTGCATGGAGAGCCTGTGGTTCTGAAATGCCCTTCCCCCAGATACAAACATCTGGATTTGTCTGGCTTCACCCCTAATATCACATGGCATAAAAATGGTTCAAACACCATAATATCAGGAAGAGATGAAGATTCAAGAATCTGGGCGAAAGGAAATGCACTCTGGTTTTTGCCAGTGAGGCTAGAAGACTCGGGAGTATATATCTGCACAAAAAGGTAGGTATTTAAAAGAAAATCCAGTTCACTAGATTCTAGTTCAACAAAATGACCATGTCTAAATGCATTACCTTGATTTTAAACTTCAGTTATATTCATTCAGAGCATTTCTGGGTAAGATAATTTCCTTGCTGACCTTATTAGAGAGAACAAATGTGGGAAGTCTGGACCCTTAGGGTGTGTTGTGTGTCTCCTATAGTTACCAGTACTGGAATCTGGATAAATTGTGACACAGGGTTGCCACTTTGGCTACAATCTCATAGGAGAATAGTGTATAGAAAGTGGTTTTTTTGTTACCTCTGAGCCAGTCAGTGCTATGGCAAGTGAGGCATGCTGCAGGCAGTGGGTTTGCTGAGGACAAACACCCTTGTTGCACCTCAGATTGCTTTATGAAGCATATATAAGGCATTGTGGCTCTGCAGTGGCTTTCCTCTTCCCTCTTCTATATCCCTAGTCTTCTCTTCTCTTCTGAGTCATGTTTTAAACCAGAATTTGACTGACTTGGTATTGTTGGAAGACTTTTCATGAGACCCAGTGTCTATTTACTAGACTGGTACCAGACTTGTGGTGTTGCAGAGAGTTGAGACTTTAGCCATGGCTCTTTTCAGCCCTATTGGTCATTTTCTTATGAGTGTTTTCAATCTGACAGCGCACTGTACCACATCAAAAGAGATGCCAGGGTCTGGATTTATTGAGGACTATGGAAGACAAAAAATCCCATCACCCTTAGAGCCTGAACTTTTGAAGATGTTCCAGGTCCCTGTTCCCTGCCATCTCCTGCAGTCAGCCAGCCTCTCAGTATACCTCTGGCACTTAGCTCTGGGGTTTTTACTGGAGAACTTATCTCTACATCCCTGGAGCTGCTTGTAGAGAGCATGGTCTCCTTGCTTGCAAGGCATGCCTTGTGAGGGATGTGTGTCAGCAGTAGAAGAAATAGACAAGGTGAGAAAATCATGCTCAGCATATCGAGTTGGCCTTTCCCCATGTCTCAGCAGCATTTTTGGTTGTGGAGCAGAAGAGAAGACACTGACAGTGAAGCCCAAACAGCAAAAGGTTGCAAATACTGTTCTAGAGCAGAGTAGTTGCCTGAGATGTTCAAGAGTGCTTTTTAATCCCCTTTTTGGACTATTCTGCCTCACTTTGTCAATATATAACACTATGGCAATGTTACTGAGAGATCTAGTAACATACTGTGAAATTTGTTTGAAAAGACATGCAAGAATCAAGTAGGTAACTTCATTGCTAACATTATTACAGGATTAATAAAGTGCAAGCAAATTACATTTCCTTTGCAAATTATCCCAGAGGGAAACCAGCAGATCTTTTTATCAACTCTGTAAAATGAAGGTAGCAGCACACTATCACAGGTCTCTGCTTTTGTGTTCTATGGAGCAAATATTTTGGATTTGGGCATCTGGCCTGTGCGTGACAGATGGCCACAGTGCCCTGGCAGTAGTGTCAATCTGTCTTCTTGCAGCCCATAGCTGTTCTCCTGGACGTGGCAGCCTGGCCCCCCTGCCTTCTATAGCCCCTTCAAGGATCATCCACTGCCCTGAGGCTTCCAGAGGTTGTAACAGATGAAATTTAAAGCCTCTATCTCTCCCAGTGCGGTCTTCCTTGGGACTGGAAGTGATTGTCACTTGGGGCCAGAAAGAAAAGTAGAATATTGCAAAACTTTCAAAGTCAGAATGCCTTCTTTGCTACACAAAAATTATATGTACTCACAGAAGTATCTATGGTTGTGCAATAGTGACTGCAGATGTATTGTAATACATGCTTTAAGCTTTTTAGTTAATCATTAGGGTTTTCACAGTCAAAAACTCTTCCAAGGAAATGGATGAGGGTTCATGACATACCTGCTACTCTTCAGGTTAACATATTCCCCCTCTCACAAAGTTGAAGTTGTGCTGCAGCCTAAAGGTGCACAGGAAACTTGTTGTACTAAAAAGAAAAGAAAAGACTGAAAGTCTGAGGTAGACATGTGTCAGTAACATGTTTAGATTGTGCCAAAAGAACAGTACCAGTGATTTTCCAGCATCCCTCCTGACATGATCTCAGTCTTGGCCTCTGTTAAGGAGGGAAATGGAGCCAGGAGGAAACTAAGAGTGTTATTTGAGTTCCCCTCATCACTCTTGGGGGCTCACCTCTCCCTGCTTTGTCAGCAGGAACTCCTCCTACTGCGCCACGGTCTCCATCCACCTCACAGTTGTGGAGAAAACAGCTGCTCGGGAGATTGCCTATCCCCAGATTCTCTTCACTTTCACCTCTGGAAAGATTGTGTGTCCTGACCTGTGGGATTTTACACCGAACAGGACAAGCCTGGAGCTCAAGTGGTACAAGGTAGAACATCTACTTCCTCTTTGTGCATAGACTCATCCCAATTTGGCACATAAATCTCCACATTTCTCCTGAACATCATGTTGTTTAAGTCACTAGCATGGTGTAACATGCTGGGAATTTTGGGGCAGATGTATACATTTTCAGAAAATTTCTCTGGGGCACATTCAGCACAGGGTTAAGTGTTCCATATGTTTTATGCTCTCACAGGCAGTGCAACTGTTTATAAGGCTAGATTACTTATCTAACTCCAGGGTTTGCCACCTGATATCAAGCCCTTCTCTTTGGCACTGTGCTTCTTTTTATGGCCCCTCTAGTGGATACTATAAAGTAGGACCTCCCAGGGATACTGCCTCCATGTTCAGGCGGGGCAGTTTTCATTAATCAACTGGAACACACCATTTGGAAATACTGGATTAATTACATAATGGGTGGAGTGTTCTCTTGCCTAACTGGTCAGTTTGCTGTTTTTCAAGTAGGCAAGCCTGGTTTTGCCTCTAAGATGAAATACAACATCCTCGGCTGTTCAGTTTCACACTGGAGAGCAGGGGATTCTACTTCCATTTCCATAATACCTCGGTTTAGCTTTTATTTACACTCCCACTATGATCACATGCTCTGCCTTGTGCAGCTGTAGCCTTACCATGGGATGCAATATACAGGCTGGCATGCAGTGCCTAGGTTATGATCTGTACCATACCAGCAAAATGTTGCTGCTCAGGACTCCCTTCAGCAGTGGGAACATAACCCACTTTATCTAAGCAAAAGGCTGCCCCCCTTTAATATGGTTCTTGTTACAAATGTAAAAAAAACCTTGCCTTCATTAGGAAGGAACATAATTTCTCCTAGCAGGTATGGAAGGAACATAATTTCTCCTAGACCATGTATGAACAGACCCTTAGGGATATAGAGCAGGAATTTCTAATAGTTTGTAGGGTAAGTAGCAGTTATGTGAAATCCTGCATGATTATGAGTATTTGTCTTCAAAGAATGCCTTACAATATTACTCTTTTGAGGTCATGTATGGAAAGTGATAACGTTGTGAAAACCTCCATAGGTACTAAAATCTTATGTGATTGCTCTTAAGATGACTCAAGGAAGAGCCTATTATATATTTTCCATCTTAAAATGTGCACTTTATGGAACAGCTATGCACACACTTTATAGATAGATTAAAATAGCAATTCTTCACACTTCATATAGTGCCACAAGGCATTTTAGAAATGGATACACATTAAAAGAACTTGTGGTTTGGTGGGAAAGCAGAACTGCTCAGATTTCCCAGTGATAAGTGAACTTCTAATAATAAAGAGACAGAGATAATTTGTCTGAGAGTTACACAGGGTGTAACCATAGCTATCTGAGTCATAACACCAGTTTCTGTCCTTCCTTCAGGATGCTTTGCCTTTGGAAGAAGACAATGAAAGATTCATCATTCTGAAAGGTTCAGCATCTCTGATCATGACATCTGTGCTACCAACAGACATGGGGTATTACACCTGCAAGATGTCATTTCCATTTGAAGGTGTGGTGTATGAAATCACCAGGACAATTCAACTGGAGACTGTGGGTAAATATAGTTTCAGATGATCAGAGGGATGGAGCACCTCTTGTACAAGGAAAGGCTGAGAGAATTGGGTTTATTCACCCTGGAAAAGAGAAGGCTTTGGTGTGATCACATTGTGGCCTACCAGTACCTGAAGGGTGCTTACAAGAAAAATGGAGAGGGGCCTCTTACAAGAGCATGAAGTGACAGGACAAGGGCAAATGGCTTCAAACTTAAAGAGGGCAAGTTGAGATTAGCTATTAGGAGGATGTTTTGTACTGTGAGAGTAGTGGGGCACCTGCACAGGTTGCTCAGAGAAGTTGTGGATGCCCCAACCCCTGCTACCTGAAGTGTTCAAGGTCAGGTTGGATGGGGATTTGAGTAACCTGCTCTAGTGGAAAGTGTCCCTGCCCACGGCTGGGGGATTGGAACTAGTGGTCCTAGGAGCCTTTCAGGAAAGGTTTTAGGAACCTTTAAGGTTCCTTCCAGCATAAACCATTCTGTAGTTCTATGATTCAATGATGGACATATTAAAACATTACAGCACATAAGAAATCCTCTTCTTTGCTAATTAAACTCTTCAGAGGAGCTCATGCTCAGCCTTTCAGCCGTGCCAAGGGAGTGCTTGTCCTGGCCCTGATGGGGCTCCCACAGCACCCCTGGCAGTACCCGTGTTTGTTAAACGGAATAATTGATGTCTGGGGGGCAGGAGGGGGTGTGTCACTGCACAGGGCTCCAGGGGAGCCCGGAGATGAGACCTGCGGCTGCGGCCCGGGGCGGGGACAGGCCGCTGTGCCACAGAGCCGGAACAGCGGCGGGGCCCGGGGCGCTGCTGCCCAGAGCGGCCGGCAGGGGGCGGCCGTGGCGCACGTTCCTCGGCGCGGCCCTGAGGCGCGGGCCGGGAGCGGGATCCGGCGCGTCCCCACGGCCTCGCGACTCGGCTTGGAGCGCTGATCTCTGCTTGCCAGCGGCTTTAGCAATCCATTCCTTTCCTAGGAGACCACAGATGCTGGGTGAAGTGGCATGTTTTTGATTCTGGGGCCATGCCCACATTTTCTCTTGTCTTAGCACTGACTCTGTTCTGTTTTTCTGCCAAGAACAAGAGAAGAGAATTACCCCGATTATTGTGTATCCAGCCCAAAAGACAACATCAGCTGCTCTTGGTAAGGCCCAACATCATATTTGAAAACGTTTAGTCAGAGAAAAAATAGAGCAGGTCCTCTTATGGTATAATTTTTTGGCATAAATTGTTGTAGGTTTTTGATCTCAGTTATATTAGTGGAGGGTCAGTGCTGGAGTATTCTTTGCTTTTTGATGTTTACAACCAGATGCTGTCTTCTGGGTATATAGATAAATTCCATATAATGTAGATACACATCAGTCTGGAGTCTCCTTTTCCCTGAGTTACAGTAATTATAGCAATTAAAAAGTTTCAGAAATTTTGCAAAATGGCTTTATTCCTGGAGGTCCCACCTTCAGCTGAATGTCCTCACCCACAGCATCTCTGAGTGAAGCTGTGCTGCTGGTTGGTGCAGTTGCTCCAGAGGGGTAAATCACACGGTGCCCTTTGGGCTGCACTATGTCTGAAAGGGCAAAGCCACAGGAACACAGCCTTGCCTCTAGGGAAAGTATTTAGTGCAAGAGTTACTAAGTGTTGTGATAGGGAAATTGTTTGGTTAGCAGCAGGAAGGACTGCCACACTGAAGGGTCTTGCTGCCAGAAGCAATCTGGAGATTAACTTCGGTTTTGAAAGTAGTGGTTCTTGACGTGTGTGGGATCTCCCACTGGAGTTGTTGGTTTTCACCAAAAGGAAGAGTAGTTCTTCTTATGTATCCAAATTGTTTTTCAATCTCTCTTTTTTGACAGGCTCCAAGATGACTCTCCCGTGCAAAGTGTTTGTTGGGCTGAGCAGCCATTTCCAAACGGATGTGGAATGGCTGGCAAATGACACCAGCATTGACGTGGTTTATAAACAAAGCAGAGTTACAGAGGGGGAACGACAGTAAGTTTGGCGGAAAGTGCTTCCTTGTGCTTATTGTTCTAACCTGCAGTGCTCCAGGGGCCTTTGGGGTAGCTGAATGCCAGGTAATGAAATGGGAAATGGACAGATCTGAAGTGAAGGTGAGAGCTGAGGAAAAAAGAGGGCAGGCAAGAAAAAGAAAAAAAACCCAAGCCCAACCCAGTCAGTGAAATAAATTCTTTATCTCTGTTTTTTGTGACATAGTATTTTGTAAATGAGCCAACTTTGAGACAAACTTTAAGCACATTTTCAAGAGCAACTGAACTGTTGTAAGGGCTGCCTGCAGGGGAAAGCAAGGAGACTTGATCCTTTCCAGTGCTTCTCCTATCTCTCTCCTTACCCCATGCCAGCAAAGTGGCAACATTCTCTCCCTGACATTCATGAGGTTCTCTGAATACACTAAGACAACAGAAAATTATCTAGTGGTTTGATGGTTTTTGTTTTGTTTTCTAAATAACATTGGTTTTCCCCCTAAGCTTGTTCTTTTCCACATTAGTAGTTAAGCTGACTCACACAGACACCCGCTGAGTGCTAGAACAGATGCTATGGTAGCACTGAAGGGAATGCTGGTGGGAGGGAGAAACAGGATGTTCCACATCCTCTTGTCCTGATTCATTGTGTCTCCCAGTCTTGAGGAGCCTTCTTTCAGCTGCCTCATAGCTGCATGCCTCAAGGTTTTTCCAGCTGCCTCCTAGCTGCATATCTCAAGGCTTTTCCCACTAGGAAAGGGAAAGATACCTGCTTTCTGTACCTGTGATGTGCTACCTGAGTAACTCACTCCATCCAGGCTCACCTCCAGCGTTTCTGTCAGCTTGTTTTGTTTCTTGTTTCATGAAGCTCAGAGTGCCCAAAAAGATCATTACCCTTGCCCGGTGGCTCTGCCTGCACTGGTGGACAGAGCCCAGAAGGTTCCTTGGCTCTGGGATGCCATTGCCTCAGCTGTTACCTGCTAAACTGGTCACACACCAGCTAGCACCTTCCCAAAGGGTTTCTGGCTACTGATTAGGGTTTAGTGTGGGCTAGGGGCCATTTCCAACAGAGTTTGGGCAGGTGGCATCTGTATTTTGAGGGACAAGAATGTTTAACTTTTATGGATGTGAGATGGTTTTGGCAATTTGTGGGCACCAGTGCCAGATAACAGCCTGGCCATGCTGCAGCCAGAGGTAACATAGGAACTCAGCTGTATGCCCAAGCCTTTAGCTGCTTTCCCATTCCTCACAGCATGGCTGGGAAAATTAATTTATAATCTTGTTTATATGGATAAGTGAAAATGCATTGAACCTGTGGCCAGGAACCATAAAAATGTGCTGCAGCTATAGTCTCTGCTGGCTTTAGAATAGAGTAGCACTTTCTTAATTGGACATTAAAAAAATATTTTTGTTATGCCTATCACTATCATTATTGCTCTTATACATTATGCAATTGCACAAAGACAGTGGCAGTGACAGCTGAAGTTCCTGCAGGACACACAGTATGTGAGACACTCCAGTTCTTCTGGAAGCCCTCCTTTTGGCAGCATCACAAAACAGCTCAAATGCCACTGGGAAAACAAATTCCCTGCAGAAATCTCTGGCAAAGAGTTCCTGAGAGGACCACCAGGGAATTCCATTGCTGCTATGCCATGCAGGTTCATGATGGACAACTAAAAGATATTAAGGGACGATGTTTGAATCCAGCTAAAAAACCACTTCCAAAGGGTGGGACTCCTAAAATAATCATGTTGAAATTAGCTGGAAACTTCTTGGACAGTTTCTTGTATTGAGCTATTGGCTTTGAGCATGTGATAGACAGGAGTGGTGGTTCAGCTTTCTCAGAGAACATTTGCAGGGTTATGTTCTCCATATGTCCTCTTCCAGCTGATCATAAGAATTAACCTCAGGTGGTCAGAGAGAAGGAATTAAGTCCTTGCACAATGCTGGACTAACAAAGATACACAGAATTCCACTTGCCCTTTTTGCCTCCCTTTTCTTTATTTTTGCAAAACAAATCCAGGTACTTTTTTCCCTCTAGACTCCAAAAAGTGCAGGATAGGTACTGCCCACTGAGACTCAAGTAGTTAGCACAACCGGGCTGAAGGCAACAGGCATCCTTGAATGCTGAGGGGCTGGTTCAGAAATGAACCAATATCCAATGCATTTTCTTGCAAAGTGCTATTAGAATGAACAAATCAAATAGAGAAAAAACATTTATTAAAATATTTAACATTAAATCTTTCTTATTCTTCCAGAGAAATTGTAGAAAATGGTGAAAACTTCATTGAAGTACCACTTATTTTTGATTCTGTTGAAGAAGTGGACTTTTACACAGACTTCACCTGTGTGGCCCAGAACACATATGGATACCAAGTACTGCCAACAAGAGTCAAGCAGGAAGGTAGTTATTTTTATTGCTTATTTTTGATATTTTTTTATTATTCCAATGTTAAATCATCATCTGATCTGTTTATACTGTAGGAGCTAGTGTTGGGATGAGTTACTGCCTGGGGAAAATCTGGTTGCCTGTTTCACCTGTAGTCTTTGATACAGCCTGTTCACAAAATGCACCTTCTGTAGGTCATTTACTGACATTTTATGCAGGGATAAGGATCCATCTGTGCTGGTATATCTGTTTATTGTATAAGACTCTAATTTAGATACACTTTGTGAAATAAGTGTTCCAGTGAGACTACTGGCAAACTCTCTTTGCAGCAGGGCCAAATCTTTCCAGTTCCTCAACAAGTAGGGAAAAAAAAAGACAATAACAGAATAAATGATTAGAGTGTTTCTTTTCCTCTTGCACAGACTGCTGCCAAAATAATAAGTGTAAATGATGATGGGTGTTGTTATTTTGGCTCCTAGTGATGGGAAGAGAAGACTTAAACTCAGCTCAATTAATGTTGCAGTGTGATAAACCATTGGCCAAGAAGCAGCTGTATAAGCAATGTGAAGCTAATTGTTTCTTTGCATGACGTTGGTGAATTACCAAAGCTTGCTCACACTGTCTTAGAAAGGCACATGAACACTTTCAGACTTCATTATCAGTTATGACTCACTCCAGCACCCTATGATGAGGGATTTGTACTCGTTTTGCTGGATCATGTGCTGCCTTTGTCTTCCATGAGCTACATGAGCTACACAGGAAAAACTATATACATTGTAATAGTCCAGAATGGTCTGGGCAGACACTGGTGTTGGGAATTAGCTGGATTTGGGAAGAAGTTCTGAGTCTTGGGTTGATCGTAACTAATTTCTAAGCTGCTCTGTAGGAAAAATTTTTTCACACAATTTGAGGGTGGACTAATTGTTAAGAATTCCTGGTCCACACAGTGGTTGGATTTTCTGCTTGGAATGTCTCTGCTTTTAACAAACCAAGATGGAAAGCACACAGCTGCTCTGATCAGGGGTTCAGAAAGTTGGGTATATGCAAAAGATTGAACTTTAAATTCTCACTCTCTGTTGTATTCCAATCTTTCCTCCTGTCTTCATGAATACATTTCCCAGAGTGCTCAATCTCTTCCTTTCAAGGGTGATAAGCCCTTTGAAAGGGCTTCCAACCTTTTGGAAGGTTAACTTGCAGACATCCTTTTTATTGTCATTTCTCCTCTTCCTACTTGAGCTGAGAGAACTATGTTCCTGGGAGTTTGTTGTTTTCTTCTGTTCTTCTAATATTTGATTTGTTTACTTTTGCAGCTGTTGGTCTATCCTGGTACATTGCAATGATTCCTGTTGCACTGGCCTGTGTGATCCTGGGAGGGATATGCATGCACAAGTGCTGGAAGCGGAGAGTTGATAAAGGATATGCAATACCAAAGGCTTAAAACCCACTTGGTGCTCCAGCTGCCAACAGAACAAAAAATCACTCTATCTTTCACTTCAGACACAGAGAGCATTTCAGACCTGATGTACTGCACTCCCAACAGACCAATAATAACAGCTCTTTCCCACTTTTCCCAGTCTTCTGTGATCTGATGAAGTTAAGAATATAAGTTTGCATTTTTATGCTGTTTAGATGCAGGAAATCTATTATTTGACAACGAGGATGCAGTGTGTAGAATTTTGGAACACAAAATCGTGCTCTGGATATGGGAAGGGTAGGGAAAGGAAGGTGCTCTCACCCTTTGTATTTCCAATTGATGTACTGTTTTTTTAAAAAAAGGAAAAGAAACCCCCTAAAATCTAAAAAGGGAAGCTAAGGAAGCTTGCTACAGAAGGACTATTTGACACTAGAGTGAAAAAGCAATTTTTTTTTGCAAACAGTCTAAATTTATTTTACTTCAGTCTAAAAAGAGTCATTTGTTTTCCCTTTTCCAGAGCCAAATGCAGTTGTCATGGCAACTGTATAGCTATGAACTTCTCCACAGAAAAACTAATTTTGTCCACCATTTGGGTTACACTTCGTTTAAATAGACTGTCTCAGAATATCTCTTCCCCCTAGAGATAACTCCATCTGTATAACTGTACACAGATAACTGTACACAGAAGAATTCAGTTCTGTTTTATCTACCAATATGTTGTAGCTAAAGATTCATAGGCAGCTGTAACATGTTGTCATCTTTGCCAAAGAATGAATTGGAGGGATGTTTAAGTGTTTTGAGAGTAATTTGGCTGATAAAAAGTTTTATTCCTGGAAGTGATTGGACAGATTGCCAGTAATAATGAACAGTCTCACACTTTTGTGCCTTCAGCCCTTTTGTGACCAGTCTGGTGTAGCTTCAGATTGTGTCCTTTAAATTGCAGTATGCAAATTGCTTATACAGGATGCAAAACACTGCCAGTCAGGTTAACCTAGCTGGATTCTAGTCTTGACATAGGTCATAAGGGAGCAATAACTAATCAGTGACTATGTTGTACTTTGAGGGTCAGAATGAGTAAAATTGTTTGGTTACTTCCTCTCTTCCTCCTCAAAAAGATACCACTTATGACAGCTGAGTAATGGTTACATGATATAAAATGTGTATTATCTTCATGTGTGTAGGAGGGAAGAGAATCTGCATTAAGACCTAGATTAGTACAGATCCCGACACCTCTCAAAGGCATCAAAGATAAAGATTTTTATTCATGTGAATTACCCCAGAAGATTTTGAAACTCTGTAGGAAAAAAAAAAAATCAGGAAAAACTTTGGCTCCAAAAAACCAAGTCATAACACACTAGAGAAGTGAATGGCTCACATCCATCTGGGTGAGACCATGACGTTTCCATCACCACTTCTAGTTGGCTCTAAGTTTGGCGCAGTAAATATCTGGAAGGATTTTAAAGAGTAGCATGTGGCTTCAGTTAAGAAATCTTCACTCTATTAGCAAGAACATTCATATGTAATGAGATTTAAACCAAAGCCTCCCTTTAAATACTCTAAATGTTCGTACTGAAGATACGGGCACAGAGATTAGAGTTCTGAAGCAGTTTAGGTCAAGGGTATCCAGAGAACACCACAGGACTCACTGTTTCCAAGTGTAGAATATTAAAGATGATAAGGACTATAAGTATTCTATGGGCAGATGGGAAAAAGGTGGATGCAAGTGTGGAGAACAGTCAGTCCACTTGGATATCTGTTCTTTGAAGGGAAAAGCTATAGATGAACTGACCAGTGTTGGGGGGAAAATTGAAAATGTTTTAGGAGAATCAGGAATGCTCGTTATTTTCAAGCAATTGCTAGTCTGTACCTAGAGAAAAAATTAGGTCTGTCAATAGGTATAATGTTTGAAAATGTGATTTGATCTTCCTTTCCATCTGTGTCCTCCAAGAGTAGTGTGATCACATACCTGGCTGTAGGTGCAGGGTTGGATTTCACTAAGTACTGGAAAAGAAGCAGAACTTTTGGTATACTGAGTACTGGTGCCATAAGAAAATTAAATACCTCAGATCCTTCTCCAAAACCAAAGAGGGAGAAAAAACTATGAATGTAAGATAAAAATTAGGTGTTTAGAGAATTGCTGTTACATACTCAGTGACATTTTGAATACAAAAGGAAAGTAAAGAAACAAAGGCTTATCTTTTATGAAGGGATATTTGATTCTCTGACTACTAGTATAATAATATTTTGAAGGCTTTCCTAGTAAGTAGATGTCTTAAGGTGAATTACACAGTGTAAATATTTTATAGATAGATTTGAATAAGTGACCTACATAATGTAAATGCTTTACAGTGATTTGTATCATTATACACAAGGGCAACATGGTTTATCCAGGTTTTGAAAGTGTTATGTCAAAAAATGGAAAACAAATAAAACCCAAACCAAAATGCTGGTGTGTGGGTTGAGTGGGAAGAAAGATGTGAGATATGAGATGGCTCTTTGAGGATGGCAGCTCTCTCCCAGACCTGAAAATAAATACAGTATTAGGGAACATCACATCAAGGATTCAGGGCTCTGCACCACAATGTTTCTCTTCAGAAAAATTATGGATGTAATGAGGACAAGGTCACCTCGTTCCTGGGGCTGTGTGGGTTTATAGCATTTTCCAGAGAGCTAGTCTGTCTGCAACAACTTCAGAGGCACACCTACAGAGGGGAAAAGACTGATGTACCATAGTCTTGGCATGTTAGCATCCAGGACAGAGGCTTCTCATGCAGAAGTTGTTTTCAGGAAACACAAATCGAGTTAACTATTTCCTAGTTTCCAGTGTATGTGATCTTGATGTCATTCATCCATTTAAATAGGCAGCATAACTAATGTTTGACCAGAGTAGCACCCAAACTGAACCTAAATATTATGTGAAGAGCACCAAATGGTTTGATCTGCTGGTTCCCAAACAAAACCCTTAAATAAATGTGGGAACAAGTGAAAACAAGGGCTGACCTGCACATAGAGTTGATCTTGGCTGATCAAGACAAGAAAGTTACATTTTTTTATTCAAGTAGCTGGGGAGGGAAGACGTGCATGCAGGAGGAGGAGGACCTCCTTGTTGAAATATCATTGCCAGGAATCGTGTTTTAGGTATGAGCAGCTAATTAAAGTGTTTATGATTATTCTGCCTCAAATCTGTGAAGCAACAGGTCCAGCAGGGCAAAACAAGTCAAAAATAGTTCTTATGTTTTGGAGCTGAGAACTCCCTGTCCACTCATAACCTTGCAGCTGCTAAAGATAGCCTAGGGTGGGGTACCTCTCATCCAGCCTTCACACAGCCTAAAGGAATAAGGCAACCCAAGATAGCCACTGATGTTTCCTCTCCACTCAGTGGAGAAAGACTTCTCTCTGGTGCCTAAAATAAATGGGGTGAATTGCATCTCAGAGGTGTCTGTCTTTTTCCAGTTTAAGACAAAGCAAGATGAATCAATTCTGCATGGATTCATGGATAGAGGAATGACTGGTTGTGGATCACAGGATTTCAGGTTATCAAAAAGAAATAGTCTAAAGCCCAGAGACACCTTGTCATGTAGTTGAGGCTGCTGGGCTTTCTTGGGAAAGGACTTTAATGCTGGCAGCTCTGTGCAGAGCAAGCACAGGCTCACACTAAATGAAAATACTGTAAGAGGTTCGGAGGCAGGCCCAAAGGTATATATTGTGGAATCCAACATAAGAGGGAGGCTGAAAATATCTAGCTGGTGCCTTGGAAAAACATTTGTTTTTAGCTCAGGATATTTTAGCTCACAGATTGTGTGATCATGAAGTGCCACAGCTATTACAGGAAGAAAAGAAAGAGCTGTCCTGAGTGCATGGCTGAAGTTCAGAAGGCCCTGCTGGGACCAGCAGGAAGTCTGCTGAGTTGACTGCAGGTGAGCTGGGGCCTGTCACCCTTTCCACAGCTCTCAGCCAGCTCAGCTCCAATGGCAGACAGGGTCTGCCTGCTCTTTCCTGGCTCTGCTGGACTACAGCAGAAAATTGGAAAAAACAGTTATATAGGAAAGGAAATATCATAAAACTGGCTTGCTTCCAGTGGACAAATTCATGTCATTGATAAGAAAACCACTTATGTACATATATGTACATGTATTCTGCTTTAGTGTGCTCATTGCACTGGAAACTATAGTCTCTATCAGTCTATACATTACCTTGTGTACACAATGTAAAGAGCTTAATAAAACAGCTGATATATAACGCCAGTCAGTTTTCAAGAAGAGCATATTAACTTCCTGAAATTCCTCAGCCAGGCACTAATAGTAATAACAATGAGTAAATTTCTGAAAACTCTTGTAGAACCAAGCTTACTTGTTAGAGCTTGGGAAATTCATCCATTTCTGCTTCTTTAACTGCAAAGTGTAGTTTGGCCCTCAGAGTTTTGTGTCCCTTCAACCCATTTTAATTTTTTGCCCCAGTCTAATTTGTCCCAGAACCTGACCATGACTTCAGGTATAAACAGCAAACTCCTTTGTAACATGTTGAAAAGGTCAGTATCTCAGTCCTGATAAAAAGTGAAGGTCCTCTCTTTCTCACTGATTTTACTAGTTTGTCATCTTTTGAGTCATGCCCCAGGAACTTCACTTATATGTACGTAAATTTCATAGAAATAAAATGCACATCTTGATTACTTTATGGATAATGAGGCATTGTCAGTGTTTCATGAGGCTTGAATGCTGCTATTCATTTAAAGCTTTAGAGGTCCTGTTCTGCCTTGGTTATAAAGATTTCAATTATCCATCTGCTAAGCTGTGGGATAAATGAATCATAATGTTTGCTTGCTTTGGCTCCCAAATATGTTTCGCCATAAGTGCTAAGGAGGCCAAGCTATGACTGGAAGTAGTTGATTGATACTGTTTGTTTACTTGCAAAAAAGACTCTCAAGTGACTTGTGGCTTTCAAGTTGGAGACATTGCTGAGCAAAGTAATTAAAGGGTGTGATTACATGTACTCTCAGTATGTTACTACCACTTTTTTTGCTTTGACTAGGCCTTACCATGGCTGAACTTTCAGCTGGTTTGAGAACACTCCAGAGGAGAGTGTGGGCAAGATACAGTGGTTTCTTTGGTCTCATCATCATTACTCTGCTAGCCTGTGAATGCTGGAAACTTGGGCCTCGTTCTTATCATTAAATCATAGAATGATTTAGGTTGGAAGGGACCTCAAAGGTCATCTAGTTCTAGTCCCCCTGCCATGGGCAGGGACACTTTCCACTAGAAGATGTGGGTGCCCCATCCCTGAAAGTGTTCAAAGCCTCATCCAACTTGGTTTTGAACACTTTCAGGGATGGGGCACTCACAAACTTCTCTGGGCAACCTGTTACAGTGCCTCATAACCCTCACAGTGACAAATTTCCTCCTACTACCTAATCTAGCCCTACACTCTTTCTGTTTAAAGCCATTCTCTGTTGTCCTATCATTACATGGTCTTGGCAACTGTCCCTCTCCAGCTTTCTTACAGGTCCCCATCTTGTGAGTACAACTATCAGCTCAGGGAAGAAACAAGTCACCTGCCTTTGATCACAGTTGATAGGTAGTTTTGCAGATGAATCTAAGCCAGTAAAATGCAGGAAGAAGCATGGTAGAGAAAGAACTGGGATTCACATCTCCACCTAAGACTGGCAGAACTCTATCACTGATTGCTTTTTAATAGGAAAGAACATATAACGTGAAGATGATGATGATTACTACTGTCTCATTGATGATGATTATTACTACTACCACATTGAGTGGTGCCATTTAGGAAATATATATTTCAAAGGAGAACATGAACACAGGTGGAAGGGTGTGAGTTAATGAAGAACTTGTGAGAATAAGCAATATGAGTTTATCTTCTGCCTGGAAGGGCAATGGCAGGCCATAAGTTCATCCAAACAGAGAGTAAAATATAAGGGCATGTAATTATTTCCACTAATTAAGGAGACTACATAATGAGACTGGAATAAGAAATGCATGACCAAAATTAAGATGCCTCTAATTACTGCAGCAGGAGTAATGGTAGGAAAACAAATTACTTCAAACCTAGAGCTGGGTAGAGCTATGAATAGGATTTGATGTGTGTGACAGCAGGGGGTCTTCCTGCAAGGCTGAATCATGTCCTCTGGCTTTGTGTTCTTTACCTCCATTGAAAAAGGCTGGACAGCTGGAGATAAAAAATGCTGTCTAAGAGTTTAATTACTGTGCTATTTGTATTTCCTCAGCTAAATCTGCCTTGCTCATTTGAGAGGCTTTACAAGCTTGTAAGGGCTGGAAGATCAAAAGAATTAAACACTAAACACAATTGCTGCATATGTCTTTCTAGACCTGTCCAATGTTCTAGTCTTTTAAAATCTGCCAGGAGATGCCAGTTGCTCCTGGAAATGGCCCTTAATGAGAGTTGGCTTTAATGGCGGAGTGATCCAGTCTCTAAACAAAACCGTGTTGTAAGAGATAATTTAACTCTTCATGTGGCCCAAGTGTCTCTGTTATGCAAAGAGGAGGCGAAGGAAGGCCTTAAACGCTACTATGTTGTTTTCCACTCATTCTCTGAAATGTTGCTGCTTGTTTATTTTATTTTACTGTTTAATGGCTGCTTCTGTGGCATTCACTTTTGGCCATGCACTGGGAACCAAGATGAAGCAACGTCACCATAGTGAGGTTCCCAGGAGTTCCTGGCTCAGGCCAGCAGATCTCACAGACTGCAAGCAAGCAGCAGGAGTGATGTCTCTGCTGTGAGTGTCAGGTCACTGGAGCCAAGGAGCAAAGAGTGCAGTAATGATACGTGGCAGTGGCATCCAACTTCCATCCCTGGAAAAGTGCTTTAGAACATAGAAACCAGCTGCCAAACCATGACTGCTGGAGGCTTGACAGAAGTATGTTATAGTTTATGGGATTACATTTTAGGATTTTTGCCTGTTCTGCACAATGGTTTCTTAAAATCTTCATTACAAAAGCAGAATATTTTTTTACCCAAATGCAATTCCCTAATCTCTCTTAAATCAGTAACTCAAGCTTTTCATTGTCTACCCTGTCAGTATGGGACACACTGATTGTGCAGAGGCAGTCTGAGACTGTATATGCCAGTCACCAACTTTGTCTTTTAGATTTAGTGATATTTAGAATTTGTTTTTATTCTGTTACTTTTTGATTAAGAAAACTAATTAAATCCTCCTTTTACAATGACTTTTAAAAGTGAATAATGACTTAAATCTTGTTATTCTTGAAAACAAATTATTATGACACAATGCTTTGAAGAGGTCTGGGCATGCCACAGCTTGTTTGCACAAGAAGCTAGTTTTCAGAGAAAATTCTTGTTCCTAGATTTCTGTAGGTTCAGTTTCAGCATTTCCTTTTTTTTCCATCTCTCTTTCATTTACTATGTTTGTGAGGAATAAGGAAAAAAATTCGTGTGGATAAAATATAGTGTGTTTAAAATTAGAAATGTTGGAAAATGTATAACATGATTTTAACCAAGCCAGGTGTGCAAACGGCAGGATCCACTTATCAGATCCCCATTCCGGGGAGAACAATAAGCGTGGCTGAGACCATTTACAACAAAATGGATGTAGCCGGACCCATGATGGTCGCTTAATCACACACCATCAACGCCCGATATGAATCTGGAGCCAAGCCACTCAACAATCCGCCTTGCCGGGAAACCCATTCAGCTCCTGGAACCTGGACAAGAAACCCTTTCAGAACATTGAACACCGGACTTGCATACCGAGACCCACAAAAGACTTAGCCCGAGGATATGAAAAACCATATATAAACTGGACCTAGAGACTGAACGTGTGGCCAGGGGGAATCAGTCTCTCGAGAGACTGTCTCTCTGCCACCCACACCGGTGTTGTTTTTTTCTTTTATTGTGGTTTTTCTCGTTGGTGAAGAGATTGTTTTAATAAATTGTTTTCTTATAATTTGATCTCGCTTTTCATTCATAACATGTTTGTAGCATATATTTGAGCAAAGTAGATGCAAGAGGGCCAACTGTACAATGAGCCTCCTCAGGGAGGTGGGGTGGGAGTGAGAGGAAAGAGATGAGTCTCATTGCAGCTCACCTGTGAGCAGCAGTTCTTCTGCCTCCTCTCTTCCTCAGGGCACCCTGCCTGCCCTCCAGACCCTGTCTCAGTTATACCAGTGGCAGATCTCTACCTCTGTGGCATTGTACTCAATTTCAGGCTATTTTCTTAGCCAGAGAAGTCCCAGGTGATGTCCAGCTGACTGAGTGCCTGGTTGTTCTTCCTGTGTGAGTGTTTAGGTGCAGTTCCTTTAAGTTTAGTTCTTGGGATGTTCTCCTTGGAGCTGGACCAGTTCAGATTAGCTCATGAGGCCTTTTACTCCTTGCTATATATCTAACTTAAAACTGGACATATAACTTTTTTTTTTTTTTTTTTTTTTTGACACCAACAGAAATATGTGACCAGCTCATGGATGCCTGTGGTCTTATGCTGTCATTCAGCCTTTCCATGTGAGCTGAGTAAAGTTATAATGTATGAGATCAGAGTTCAAAAAATATTTGTGTATTACAATAAAATAATGTAATGTGAGCCAAGACATTTGTAATGGATTATTTTTAAATTAGATGTTGATAATAACGTATTTTCAATCTCCTGCATTTCTTATGTCATTAAAAACTGTAAGAGTGATGACTACAGATTCATGTAAGACAGCTAAATTTAGATCATGAAAATAAATGCCAGACTCCTAATGACACACAGCAGGTTAGTAAGTAGTGACTAACACGGCTGCAGCTTTTTTTACTTCGTCTGAACTTGTCCTTTTAGGACAACTAGTTAACGTGTGCATGTTTTGTTTGAAGCAAGGGCCAATTTTAAAGTTAGCACAATTAATTTTTGCTGTATGTGATTTGTTTGCTCACCTGTTGACCTCTTACATTCTAAAGTCATTGACTTTGCCTACATTTTTTTTCGTGGACATAGCAAAATTAGATTAAACCCAACAGAAGAGCTTGGATATTTTATCTTGGCATGCCATTAGCCTGAGGGACATATGCATCACTCTGAAGTATTATAGACTTTTGCAACTTATTATTAAATAGCTTAACACATTCTTTAAAATAAAATTATAATGAACTTCAGCTATTTGTTTCTCTCTCACAAGCCCCAGAGATCATTTCAGAACACCACAAAAGCTTGGGTCTTCTGTACCCACTGCCTGGAACTTGTGGCCCTCCATAGTTTAAAGGCAGGGTCTCAAAGGCTGTTTTTCAAGGTTGTATTTGCTCTATTGGCTCTGTGCTCCTCTACCTTACAGTGAATACACACACAAGCAGGGTAGAAGGAAAGAAACAAGGTGTCCAATGGTTCTCTTAATTTTGATGGAACCTAGGTGAAATTTATGAAAAGTTTTTGTGTGTTTTGGGTTTTTTCTTCAACAGGATGACTGATTAATACTACTGCAGAAGAAGAAAGCAAAGCCCCATAAGAGAGCTTTCTTAAGGTATTCTAAACTATTGCTTATCTGCAATGTCTTTGAGTTTATCAGGGGCATTAACAACCATTAATAACTCAATAGTACATCCAGCTAATCTTGTTTGTCCAGTAAATTCAAAGATTTGTTGCTGCAACATTTGTAATAAATAATTTAATGATCCATCTGGTTGTCAAAGGATGGACTAATCACCCATGTGTGGTTTAAGTGACTTCTTGTCATTCCACAGGAGCTTTGTGGCAGGGCTAAGGATGAAATCTTATTCTCAAAGGAAACGTTCACATCCTTAAAAAAAAATCCTTCTCTTTTACTCCAAACCCTACTTAACCCCTTACTAGCTTCCAGCTTTTGCAGTGAATAAGAAAGGAATCCTCCCATGCACAACCTCCTGTATAGTGCAGGCCTGATTATTTTCCATGGTTTGGGACATCCTGTGCTCTCCAAGGTGGGAAAAAAAAATTATAAAGTGTCTTGTATTTAAAGTCAAGGGGATGGAGGATGTCATTTAGAGAAATAGTGCTACAGTGTATAACATGTTTGTTGTGAGAGGACACAGAAAAATACTGCCATTCAAAACTAGGGATTATGATGTTATTTCTACTGTTTGCCTCTTGAGTGACTACTTCTTCCACTGATCCTGTCCTTTTGACCGCTTGCCTTAGTCCACTTCTGACTGCATCCAGTCTCAGCCTCCACTCTGATATTCTTTGCATCTCTCCTTCCTGTTTTTGGGCACATTGTCTTTTGCAATTTGGCTATGAGAAGATAAAATGTGAAATGGTGTCATATGTTCTTACTCAGTATCTCTGTACTGCTTTCCTGGCTCCAGTGGTGAAGGAAAGCTTTTCCACAAACAGCTGCCAGCTGATGACTGCTTAAACTGGAAATTAGCTCCTTGGTTCCCATAGAGGAGTACTTTTCCTTCCATGTCTGGGAACACACCTACACTTTTTCTGGAAAGACATAAGCTAATGCTGAAGGCCATTGGACTCTTGAGGTGTTTTTTTTTCAGAAACTATTAAGCACTTTGCATCTTAACTTACGTCCTTTCACACAGCACATACAGCATGTCTCTGCACATACAAAGTGCAGAGATTGTGTTTTGCTCTGAATATATTTTCTCATACACCTCTCAAGACACAGATCATCTGCCTACCTTTCTCCATTCTGACTTGAACTAGGCCAACCAGACCTACAGACTGAAACACCATATTTTTCTTTAAATATGAACATTGTCTCCCTGATCTTGCAGCGTGTCTAAATTCTGCACATCCTGCACCTTGGTCTATAGATCCAAGACAACAGCAATAACTCCACTTCCTAATTTCTAGCATGTCTAACCCTCCAGGTCTAATTCAATACGGCCTGAAAATTTCCTAAGCATCTACAGTTGGATGCTGATATATGCACAGAAGCACCTGTTAAAGAATGATGTGCTGCTAGAGCTGTGCCAGTTGTCTGCTGGCTTCTACAGAGACATATCTGGCACTGAGGGCAGCCTGAAAATCTGGGCTTTGACACAGCATAGATCCCCTGGGAAAGGGAAAAGTCAGATCTAAGGCATTAGAGTGAGAAAGCTGAAGTTCTGTTCCAGAAAAGTGGTGCAGTGTGCCAGGCCGCTCCCGCCTGAAACATCCAGGGGAAAGGACAGGGTGCAAGTGTCTGCTCTAGTGGCTGGCACGGTTTGCTGCTTCTGGTGAGGGGCTATTGTAGGAGACAGGTTCATCCCAGCAAGCAGGGAGCAGCTCCCCAGCCTTGCCTGTCTCCATTTCCCCTGGCCTGTTTTTGTCCGTTTCCTGGAGTTCATTGCGGCTCTGCCTTTCTGGAAGAGGGAGGACTTGGGAAGGGTGAAGAAGGGTTAGCCCTTCTTAGGTCTCCTTCTGCAGTCCTTCACATGAAGAATTAAACTAGTTGTGCCTAGTTCTGTCTGCCAGTGCTCTGTGTTTTATGAATTCAGAGACATATTCATTTATAGGCATGGCTGTTGGTCCACTTGTACAATTCCTTCTGTATTTGAAACTCTTTAAAGAGCACCTTATGCAAATTTTTTGGTCCTTGCTTACTGTAAGAACTTCATTTGCACTGAGACTGATGGTTTTGGCAGTTCTGACAGCAGCTGCTGGCTCTTCCCCATTCCTTTTTATTCCATAGCAAAGCCTCAGATTTCCTTCCATATGGGTAGTAGGCTAATTGCATTCTTTCAGATCAAAGATTTTTCCAGTCTCACGCAACTTGTGGTACAGATTTACTTATGTTATTACGTTATTATGATACATAATAACACCATTAGAGAAAATAGAAGAAATGTGAGAAATACTTTGTATTAGCTAATTTCCTACTCAGAGGTTGTGTGAGATAAATATGTTCCACATGAGAAAAGTCATTCAAGATAAATATTAAAAAAGTCTGTAGTAGTTAATATTCCCTTTAAAACTAAGATTTGATGTTCCATTACTTCAAGTAAAATACATTTCCTCTAATTTTATTATATTATGTATATATATGTGTGCTATAAACCCCCAACAAAGATTCTGAAGTTTCTTATAATCCTTTATGGGTTTTTTTTCACAATATAGTGTGAGATATTTTATTGCAATCTGGCCAGTTAATATCATAGCTAGATTATATTAGCATTCTGATTTACAAGGGTATGGGAAAGGCTAAAAAAAGGCACATGAGAGGTTTTTGGCTGCACAGTTTGATTGTATATGATTCTTCTGAAGTCTAGAAGAAGATGGAAGACTACTTTGATTCTTTCAGATAAAAAATAAAAAATGGCATATAGTCAGTCCTATGGTCGAGACAGAGTTAAGGATTTGCCAGAACTGGAGACGTGAACTATTCAAATATCTGTTGGGAAAGAAACAGAGGAGGACATAGGTGATTCAGCAGGTTCTGGGAATGTGTTAGTGGCAACTTCTTATTGCAGAGGCAGAGGAAGTTAATAGATAGGTGACAGTAATTACATCTCTTTGAAATTTAATTCAGACAGAAGTCATATTGTAATGTGAGTTACAGGAGACTACAATAGTGTAGTCTCCTGTAAAAACAATAGTGTTCCAAATAAAGGAAGGAAGTGCTGAATCAAATTAAGCCAGAGAGTTAGGAGGATATCTTTGGAAGGAATTTCAAAGAGTATCTAAGGAACAAGAACACAAGTAGGAGACAAAAAGCTGATTAAAAACACGGCGCATTTGCCAAGAGCAAAACATGCCTTTTCAGTTCTGTTTCCTCTTTTGTAGGATAACAGCTTAAAGAGGGGGCAGTAATTTATTATCTCAGATTTAGTAAGAGTTTTGAAGAATGCCATAAGTATGCTTGGAAAACATGACGGAGATGATGGGAATGTAAAGGCTGATGCTCAGACAGCAAATTCTGCTCATGGAGGACTCAACAATGTATTTCTCATTTCAGTGAAATGAGAGATATTTCAAGGCAATGTTGCAAATTTAATTCCTGTGAATGGCCTGACTTAACCAAATCCAGTAATTTAAGTTAACAATGTACGTGATGGACTAAGGAACGGATTAATGAATTTATGCTTCAAACTGTAGTAGGAAATGGTGGAAGCAGTGGAGACAAACCACAAAGGTCAAAGTGGGTTTGGTATGCTGGGGTGATGGTATGTGATTATAAACACAAGAAAGAAAATACCAGGAAAAACTAGTGCCGATTAGGGAACTGATTAGGCAATAGCAGCTGTGCCGGGCATATGGAAAACAAAATCACCTAGAAAGGGAGTTGGTAAACAATGCAAAACAGTTACAACAAAGACAATTTGCATTGCATATAGTAACACGGTTCTTGTTCACATAGCATGAGAAGTACTTATTCAACTGTATCGTTATAGGGAAGACCTTATCTGGCATTGAAAATTCATTGAGTTTCAAAATCACATTTTGAGAAAGATGCACATAAATTGCAGACAATCCAGAACAGATATCTAGAAAGAAGATATTTGGAAAATATGATTTATTTGGAACAAATTTAAACAACTGAGTTTGTTTATATAAGAAAAGACTAAGTGAACATTGCTTAAATGATAGCAGACTTCTAAAATGGCAAGAAGGTAGCAAACAGTCATTTTCCATGTTGACTGGTTTAAGACAAGGAATAATCTCTTCAGTATTGCATGGGAAAGTAAATATTTATGTACTGTATTAGGGAAACTCTACAGCAAGTTTTTCTAATTTAAGGGCAGAAGTAGATTATGATGAGGCGGGGTGTGCACTCTTTCAGCTGGGATGGAGTTAATTTTCTTCATAGTAGGTAGTATGGGGATGTGCTTTGGGTTTGTGAGCACAACAGTGCTGTGAATAGAGGGATGTTTTAGCTATTGATTATGCAGCATCAAGGCCTTTTCTGCCCCTCATCACACCCCAAGAGGGGGGAGATGGGAGATACACAAGGAGCTGGGAGGGGACACAGCCAGGACAGCTGACCCCTGCTGACCAGAAAGATATCCCATACCACATGACATCACACTCAACACATAAAAGCTGATGAAAGAAGAAGAAACATGGTGGACATGTTTGGAGTGATGACATTTGTCTTCCCAAGTCATCATTACCTGTGAAGTAGCCTGGTTGTCCTGCAGATTGCTGGATACATCTCTGTGGTGGAAGTGGGGAACAAATTTCTTGTTCTGCTTTGTTGGCATGCTTTACCTGTTTTATTGTCTTTATCCCAGCCCACAAGTTCTCTCACTTTGACTCTTCCAATTTTCTTCTGCATCCCAGTGGGGCTGGGGAAATAAGTGAGTGGCTGTGTGTGCTGAGTTGCCAGGTGGTATTTAAACCATGACAAGGGGACTAAGAAATCTCTATGAATATGTTAAATATCCATCTGAATATTACAGATCTACCAGCCGTAGATCTACTGACATCATGGCAAAAGCACAGATTAGAACGCCCTTGTGACATCCTTTCAAGCTACATCCCAGTTTTTTGCCTTCAGGGTCCTGTGCAAAGGTTTATGGAGTCACTCCCTCTTCGTGCAAGCAGAAATGTACACATGCATCAGTTTAACGTGTCAGGTCAGTCTTCTCTCTGTAGTTCAAACAACTTTGTCAGAGTTTTATGGACTACTTCAGAGTCAAGCTTTTCTTTGTGTGCACTGAAGCAGAGAAAATTTTGTTTGTTTTCACTCCCCCAATAATCCATCAGACCTTTTCCTGGAGCAGGCTGGAAACGTTCCTTAATCAGAAAAATTTAAGTGAGCAAAAACCAGACTCAATCTGCAAGTGAGAGCTGAGTCCCTTCCAGTAGTAAAATTTTCCCTTTTCTTCTGTTGAGGGAGAGATATAGTTTAACTTCTTGACAGAAATACCAGGTCTGCTTTTTATTCTCTGAGGCTGAGCTTCATTGTTGAGTGTTTGAGCTCAGTACGCCATAAAATCTGAGAGGTTTTCTCTGGAAGCCTTTAGTGACATTTATGAAAAGCAGGATGCAAAATTCACCTCAACACCTCTTCCTCATGCTGCCTTTCTAAGTCTGTGGACACAAATACACATTTTGCATAAACACACAGTTCAACTTTATTTCAGATTAAGAGATTAAAAAACAATATAGTTCTATAACTAACTTTGTGATTTTTAATTTCCAAAAGAACCTATTTCAGTATTTTCTTTCTTTCTTTCTAAGCTTCTGACCTAGGTTATTTGTTTTAACCAGGGAAACACTGCAGTTTCTTTACTTCACTGTTTGATTTCGGGGTGATTTACTGCTATTTTGGTTGCAGGAATTTGGACGTCAGCAGCTAGTTAACAAACAGGTCAGGTTATTCACATTGACACTCATATTGATCACGCAGTCTGTGAAAGTTGCTCAAGGTTTTTCTATGGAATTAGGGTTCTGATTTTCCTCTAGTAGTTTTGTAACCAGTCTCAAATAAGCACAATTGCATTTTCAGTAGCAGGTACTGTAAAACACTGATACACCTAGGAAGAAATTAAAAAGGAAATAAAAATGGCTTCCAAAAAGTAGATCTGAAATTTATAGTTCAGAACGACAAGGTCCAAGACAATGTGCAGGTTTCTAATGGTTATTCACCATAAAAAATATAATTGCTAGTCGTATTGTTGCCTAATAAAATTAGTTGTAATGCAAGTTCCTTTAACAAAATTATTCCACTCACATTTTTTTCCACCTTTGGTTGGTTTATGGGATTTTTACAGGCCAAAGTTGAAGATCAGCTGGAAGCAACTCAAGTTATATTCTAGGGATAAAAATAATTATAATATGATAAGGAAGAAGAGGCTTTCCTCACCTTGCCTCCACACTGCCCAGTGGGTCAAGTGATGGAGGTGGGTCTGTGGTTTTAAAGCTGCACATGGTACAAACCATGAGCTCCTGCCTGCATGTGGCAACTGGTCCATTGGGCTGAGAGACTGCAAGAAGCCTCTGCAAGGCTGAAAGGGATGGATCCTCCAGGAAGAGCAAAACCTGCTCCCATTCCACACACGTTTTACTTGCACATCCTTGCTGCACATCCCATAAATGTGCCAGCTGAGAGTATGTGCCTTGGCACCCAGCCGAACTTGGCAACCATCCATGTTGTGTTACACTGGGCTGAAATTCCTGTAAGGATTAGTCAAAGGCTTTGTGAAATTTGCAGTTACTGGGAACTGTGTTGTGATGCTGTCCTCACCAGCAGCCATGGAAAAAACAAGGCCTGAGAGCAGAGAGCAGCTTTTCATTCAGCAATGCAGATGGCAGTGCAGAGTGCTGGGGAAGATCCTAGAGTTTTCATCAAGTTTTCTCTTCAAAAAATAGAACTGTGACATAAGATATCACTCAGAGAGATTGTTCAGTAATATTTTGGCCGAAAGCTATGTGTTCAGGCCTGAGATTAATTGGCTTTCTTCATTTTGTACAGCTTGCCTGTATTCCTAATTACATACAGTTGTCCTTTCAGTTCACACCTAGTCTGCCAGTTGCTGGTGACAAAATGTGCCTATCATTCAAGCACATATCCTTTCCCAGCACACCTCAGAAGGCTCTTGGGATGCTGCTTTGAAGAAGCTGCATGAGTTTTGAAGGTGCTGAGACAGAGACATACCATCCTGATAGCTTTGGTAGTACTACCTAATTAAGTACCCGTGAGAACAAACTGTGCTAGATGTGGTCAGGCAGGCAGAACAAAACCAGTCCTGTCCAAAAGCAAAACAGAATTTAGTGTCCATATGCTTAGTTCTATGATTTAGGTTTAGATAGTCCTGGAAGGAGCAAGGAGTTGTACGCAGTGATCCTTATGGTTTCCAGCCAACTTGAGACAGTCTGTGATTCTGAAAGTTTAGAAACTTATGCCCAAAGCTGTGATTCTGGAAAGAGGCAATGCCTGGAGAAAAGACAGACAGGTTGGCAGCAGCATGATCAGAATATAGATAACTGTATTTGTTTCTTTAGCCCTTAGCATTTTTTTTTCTTAGTACTGTCCTAGCTTCAATGCCACTCCAGATTAAGGGCTCAGTGGGTATAGGAGCTCAGTGGATAACTTCAACCCCGAAGTGAAAGGGCCTTACAAGAGTTAGGTCAGGAAAAACATTCTGTGTAAGGTGTGAGAGCTTGAAAACAAGTGGAAACATTTTCAGCACAACCTGTGCACATTTCCAGCTGAGACTGAGATTCCCAAAGGCAGTTGTGGATTGTTATTGTGGCCTGCGGTTTGAACAAAATATAATACATTAGTAATTGCAGTCAAGCAGTCTAGTCTGGCAGCTACCCATTATTTCTGCTATATTAGTATCCCAAGCAGGATCAGGGCTGTCTTCTCTACTTCACAGAATATGAATCAAAAGAGAAACTGATTTTCCTTTATACAGATATGCATATATCTGTGTCTCTTCAAACTTATTTAAAGCTCCATTTTATCCCAGTTTTCAATCAACATCACCCTGTAAGTAACAAATTCTTTCCAATAAGTTTAGTCAGAAGCAGATCAGGTCTAAGCAGAAGCTGCATGAAAGACATGCGTGCTTCACTGGATACACAGCACTTTCCTGTGCAAAGAGAAGCTGTGCAATGAACCTGGCTTTCAAAAGTGAAGTAAAAAAAAGCAAGTAAAACTTTGGGGGACAGGGTGGGAGATTTGCCTTAAGAGCATTTGGTTGTGACATATGACAGCTCTTCCTTTAAATGACTGTTTCTGAGAGAGATAAGGGAGCCTTGCAGATGCCTTTTCCAGTAAATCCAGTTGTCCAAAACTCTTGCACAAAAGGCTCAGAACAAACAGGACTCATGCTGGAAACAGTGTGCTGATGCAGCTCTTGCATAGTAGGGGCTTAAAGGTTTGTTTCAATAATTAACATGTGCAGTTGGCTACCAGAGAGCACAGCTTGCTCCCAGTCACTGGCATGACTCAATGAACCTGAACGGAGCATATCGTTTTTAGGCATGAGTGATACTTGAGGCATACAATGGAGTACAATCCTCACTCAGATTAAGGGCAGTGCTTCCACTAACATCAAAGCTCTTATCCTGCATGCACAGTGGGAATTGCTCTGTCAGCACATTTTGAGTATGAGCGCGATATGTGACAACACGATTGCAGAAAAGCAAGATTTCACTTGATTCCTATAAATGTGGGCTTGGCAGCTTCCCACTTTTCCTTACCAACCCTTGAAATATTTAACTGTTAAGTTCCCACTACATGAAGGCTGAAGCTAAGTAAGAGAATAAAAGCTTTCTTCCTTGAGCACAGGTGATTACTGCTCCAGGCAGGCTTTACTTGCTATAACATGGGCTTTTGTACTGCCAGCCAGAGCTTTGGTTTTGCTGTGGCTCATTTAAGGTCCCAGTAATCCCCATAATATTGGAAGAAGTGGTTTTCTCTTTTGTATGTCACTGTCAAATGAAATAAATTATAAAAACACAGAGAGGGCCTTTTGGTTTTAATGTGCTCTGCAAAAGCCAGAAACAGCTAGTCTCAGTGCTTAAGCAGTTAGGATACTTTTTGGCTATGTGTGTAGTGCAATGAGGAAGTTGGTATAGTTTGGCTCAAATTAAAGTTGTTCTGACTGCAAGGGCTTTAAAAATAGAAAAGAAGCAGGAATTTACTTAATGAGACAACCTCATAAAACAAGATAGAAAGTTTTCTTTCACTGAGGACAGAGTTTTCTTGATTAAAACTTTAGTTACTGGAAAATACTGATTTATTAAAACCTAAACTTATCTTAAAAATTAATTAATTTTGGCCAAATTAATTTCCATGAAGAATCTTTTTTCCTGGGACATGAGAGAGCCAGGCTGAATTCTATGTCCCAAAGCAAGTGAAGCATGAGTTTGAATCTTTCTCACTCTTGCAATTTTTGCTTTTCTTCAGGAACTAGAATGTTATTTAAGTTTCTGGTGAAAATCTTAGAAAGATTTGTTCTTCAAACCAATGTGCTAAGAAAAGAAATATCCGTTGCTTTGATCTCTTCACCAAAAGGATTTTTTTGTTTCCTCACAAATACTTTAGATTTTGGAGTGAGATTCCACAGGCTTTTTGAACTTATTTAGATAATACTCTTCTAGTTGCACTTTCCTTTCATATCCAAATTCAAGATACTACTGGAGCATATGGCTTGCCACAGATCTTTTTGGATTTCCTCTCAGTCTGTACTGATAAGAAGAAAGAACAATATTTTCACAACTCACTTGGCCTCTTCATTCATAGACTGCAATATCTTGATCATCACTGGCACAGACCAGGAACAGCTTCAGAGAGGACAGTGTGAGTAGCACAGTGTAAGAAACTGGAGCTTTCTGCAACATCAAACTCAGCTCGTTTATATGAGTCAGCTGCAGGATGAATGCAATTCACATGAGAAAGCATCAATCCTTCTCCTCCTTCTCCTCTCCTTCCCTCTCCTCCTTCTCCTTCTTCCCCTTCCCCTTCCCAATCTACAAGGGAGAGAAGAGAGCATTATCTGCTTTCTCACTCACTGGTGCTTTAGTCTGTAATTTTATTTGAGTGCTATTAAGTAAAAAAATAATGGTATTTCATACTGCCTTATGGAGATTCACATCACTGATGCTGCTGACCTATGAGGAGAGATCTCAGAGGGATCCTACTGACCTCTGTGCTGGTACTTAAAGTTAGTTTTTCTCAAAAAGGCAAGGTGACAGACTTTGCATGTATCTCAGAATTACTTTGGCTACTCAAATACATAAAAACATACTGTAAGGGCTGTGAAAGGGTCTTATTAAGTCTTCTCACAGAACTGTCTGATAAAATGAGAGGTTTAAATTTAGTGTAATAAAATAGAAATCCTGTGGAAAACCAGTATTAGCTGTACCTGGAAAGACAGTAATCACTGTCGGAACAGCTGGCTCTCCACTAGCTATGTTCTCACATGGAAATCACTGTGACTAGTTCTCTGAAAGCAACAGCTCAGTAATGAGCAGCAGTCTGTCATGTGGGCTTTCTGGTGTTGTTAGGAAAGGAATGGAGAATGGCACTAAAAGGGTCCAGACTCAGTGTAGGTTTAAGTACATAGAATAAGTGGCTGCACCGACGTAAGCACAGCCTTGGAAAGAGCACATAATCCTAGTCCTCCAACCACTAACAAAATACAGCACAGGGGAGGGTGTCACAGATGACTGGTGGGGTGGGATGGCTTTGCCAGAAAGCTCTTCAGCTTGGAAATGCAAAGAGAATCACCTCTGAATCACGAATGGTGATGGAGAAAGTGAGCAAGAAAAGAGGTGTTCATGCTTTCTCACATAATCAGAGTGAAGTCTACCCAGCTGTTACTGAGTGGCAGGTTAAGAACAAGCAGCAGTGCAGCTTTTTTAATCATAGTGTGTGGCTTGTGTTGAATGATTAATGTGCAAGTCATTTCCATGGGATGTGAAGGCAAGAAAGATAAGAAGTTTAAATACAGACTAGAGAGAGCTATGAAGGGAAAGTTAATTATTAACTACTGAATACGGACATGACCTTTTGCTGACGGGATGTCTGAAATGTTATTACTGGGAAATAGGAGAGTATAACAAACACAGACAAAACCCTCATTAGCCTTGTTCAACTGCTGTTTTTACAAGTACCTGCAGCTGGCCATAGTGTGAGACAAGAGATTGTCTCAAGGGTTTTATGGCCTCTAAATTTGGCCTTACATATCTGTTCTTCTGCCATATTGCCTCTAACAAGTGGTAAATTTTAAATGCTTTTATTTTGTGAACCCATAAGTTACTATGCAGAGCAAATATAGGGATTTTTTTTCCACAAGCCACTGGAAAAAAAAAAAGTTTTTTTTTCCAGTGGCTTGTGGAAAAAAAAAAATAATTTTAATATATACCAATACAGAATCAGCATGAGATCAGATAATGCCCTATTTGTACATATGAACAACAAGAAAAGTGGGAAGGCAGTGCAGTGGAGGTGGGTATAAAAAGGTTTCAAATGGATATTAATTATTAATGACATAAGACTGTGCCTAAACCAGGCTCTAACTCAGTTATTTAGTAGAAAAATAAGAGAAAGGGGTTTAGACAACACAATGTGCTGCTTCCTGGTCATCAAAACATAAACAAATTCTTATGTTCTGACACCTTCTGGGGCCCTAAGGGACACTGCTTACTTAGTTTCCTGTTTGGACTTCCTAAAGGATACAAGCAGTAAATGATGAAGCATAATGAAGGGATTATCATCCAGACAGTGCTTTCTCTTCTTTTTTGGCTCCTCCCCAAACACAGCAATAATTTTTTATGAGCCACAAAAGTGGGACATCATGCTGTCCATGTGCTTCAATATCTGCATTGCACAAGTTTGTGCACAGGATGTTTTAATGAAAGGACTTTTGTCATGAATTTGGTCATTAATTTATTTTAAAGGACCTGTCACAGATCAGTATTATTTGCTAGAAGTAATGCCTTTCATGCAAGAAAGAGAAAATGAAGCAAAGATGTGGATCCTGCTCTGCTTGTGACAAAACAATCTTTGGATTAGGTAATGTTAGTCAGATATTTGACATTTTTGTGAGTGTTTTTAAGCTGACAGATGTCCTCTGGATCTTGGCTAAACCAGAGCTGGCGGAAGACAATAAAGTTCTCTTCCATGCCACAAATTTAGGATGAAATCTGCAAGATGTAAATATAGATATACAGTTGAATTTATATTCTCCAGTGATTTCTCATCACTGAAGGCATAATAACAGGAATATACAGCTAACTGGATTAAATGAATTTTGTTAACTGTGAATGGGGTAAGGCAGATCAACAATAGTTCACCATACTGAGGTATGAAAAACTGATAAATACAAGAACAGTGAGAATTATACCAGATATACCCATGATATCTTCTGGAATAGAACTGTCTCCTCCAAGTAATGACAGCTGCTGACCAGGTCCTTTGCTTAGATCGTTGCTCCAAACACATGGAAGCTGTTATTGAGGTTTTTGTACATCCGGCCAGTGAAAACCAAATGACATGACTCAACTCATCCTTCTAAAATTAGAAGCAGCACCCTAGTGAGTAAAGGATGCAGGAGACTTAAGGTTTTTCAGAGATGCTGGATAGGCCCATGGGTGTTGCACAAACTGTGTCATTGGAAAAATCTAACATTAACTGCACCATTTTAAATCCCAAGTTGTGCATCAGATAGTCCAGACCTGCACATCCTCATAGCTCACACATAGGTCACCTCCTGTTAGTTCAGATTTACTCTGTTTTCCTTTTATTACATACTCCTTACTGTGTTTAAATTGTCAATATAGCATAACCTTGTAGCTGTGTTATTAAAATGCACAGAACAATCTCCTGATATTGCCAACATGAGTTCAATCTCACAAGCAATTAAAACTTTTTATCCTGGTGCTCAGTCTCCATCAAGTTACTCAGTCTAAGGGTGAAAGCGTGAACTACTTAAAGTAGTTACACTTATAAGTAGTTATACTTAAAGTATAATAATCACAGTTTGGCCAACTACTTGAACTCTTTATTGACTAACATTTTCAGCCTCTAGACTCAAAGGAGGCTTGTGCTGTGTCATCCCCTTTAATTCTGAATTTCTATGTTTTTATACAGTGATTTTGAATAACGGAAGAGTATCACTTTAGCCCTCTAAGTGAGGTTTATTTTTCATAGAAAACAAGGGGTGAGGGGTCCTTACCTTGTCCTGAGGTGCCTCCCCAAAGAGGTTGTCAGCATGGCTGAGGCCTTTAGCTGGAGTTAGTTCCAGGGTACAGAGACCTCAGCACTAAAGGCAAGTTAAGTTACAGGTGTCTTCATAAAATCAATGCAAAATGATAATGGAAATCAAGGGGAAGAAAAACATGGTTAGAAGGTAGGTTTAAAATAACTTTCAGAAATTGTGGTTTTCCCCCAGAGTCAGCCCACATTGCTCAGAAAACTTCAAATGCTTAGGGTTATAATCAGTTGCCATGTTACACAAAATAATTTCTGTTTCAAAGAAATATTTTCTTTTTCTGTGGCTTATGTGGTCTCATTTCTGTAATATGATTACTTTACAGAATGATGCATTACAAAAGCTATTTGCAGGAGGAAAAACATCCCATCCCCTTGGGAATAGACAGCAGAGAATGATGTTAGTGTCTGAGCCACCTTACAGGGTTACTGTTTCCATTTCCCTTTTCAGTTTGAAGGGACATAAATTCTCTTTATCTCTTGAAACTCAAAATGCTCTGTAAAATCTCCTACTTGTGTTGCTTTTTTGACCTACTTGGTTAACCAAAGTTCAGCATCCTGTGGGTTGTCTCTGTCTCGAGGAGAGGTTGATGATGAACTCAGATACCTTTGATGCACGTCTTGTTTTGCAAATAAAGTCTTACTTCCTCACCACAGAATGCTTTGCATAGGAAACTGCTTTTACTCACAGCTCCAAATCCTCTTTATGTCAGTTTTATTTGATAGTTTATGAGATTTATTCTTGAACAATAGATTAATTGTGGCTGTGCATTCCAGTTTTTGTTTAATTATATGGTGCATATCTGCTATACAACTTCTTAACAAGCTTCAGTTTGAGTGTTTGAACAGTTTGCAGAAAAGCAGAGCTATAGACTGTTGCCCTTTGTCTTTTTGCTCGTGAATGTTTGGACATTGCAGTCCAGGTTTTTCATGCAGCTCAACATAAACAATATATATTTTTAGATTGTTTTTCATATTTCTCCTTTGGGAGGAGAATGTGATTGATGGTGGTATTCACCATCCAGGTCAAAGAAGTGGCAACCTAAATAACCAATCTCTTTGACCCTTGCAAACTGTATATATTTGAGTCAGATGAGGAAAAATTTAGAATAAAGTATGATTAGCTTTCCCTTCACCTGCTGCTGCCTGCCTCGTTCCTTCTGTGGGTCTGATCCTGCTACAATAGACTGGTCACTACTGGTAATTATTTTGACCCAGTTGGCTCACAGAAAATTGTTTGAAAACAGGAAAGCATCTTTTGCAAGGCTGTGGAATGAAACTGCTATACAATGCTGTGTTGTGGAACAACAGGAACAAAAGCACAAGTGGTCAACTAGCAGTATTTTGTTTAGCAAAAAGTAGAATGCCTGCAGCACTGAAACTGTTGCTGGAGTCATTAGCAACTGGCTACAAAAACAAAGAAAAGGCAGAACAGTCTTGCCTTACCCAGTAGGATTTGGCATCCCAAGAGCTATAGGTGTTTCCTGCAAGTGATGGAGAGGGTATCGATTGCAGGAACTGATGGCTTCAGGCAGCAGTGTTGACTCGACTTACTATTTCCTGGTTTTATAGAACTGACACTGGCAAGGACATAGAGAAGGGGTACTTACTATATGTCTTTGTCTAAGAAAATCTGTACAGTGTGCTGTAGACATAAATTCCTCCTAAGGCTGACGACAGACCTTTCCACACAGGCATTGTCTCTACCTTGTTACTTGCAGAGCTTTTGTAGTTACTTTTTGGACAGTTTGAGCTCCCCCATGGAATTCTCTTGTTGCTTATGTGACAGTTTCCACATAGTGTGTGGCATATAACCATAGAACTGAAAGTCATCATTGTCCTGCAAAGCTCTGCTAAGGGTCCCAGCTCTCTGCTCCAGCTTCTGATGAAGGAACTGTAGGACAGCAGAAAGTAGTCTTCCCACATGTGAGTAAAATACAACAGCTACAAAAAGGGACAAGGTTGAGTTCCAGAGTGCTCTTTTCAGTACGGCTTCCAGGCGGACAGGGATCAGAGACACTGTGACCTCAGGGACATTCTGTAGTCATGGATTTGAGAGCATGGGGTGGTGACAGAACATGGGATCATTTTGCAGGTATATCCTGATGGAACTGGAGGCGGATTGGATGAGAGCTCTTATGGACTCCTATGCACCAAGTGCTCTCCACCAAATGGACTGGGAATGTGTTTTCCTGTGTGGTTCATAAACAGCAGAACCAGGATTGGGAAAGAGGATGGAAGAGCTCCAAGGATGAATAATCAGAGAAACTGAAGCACATGCTATCCAACAGGAAATAACCAATCTGAATCCTGCACAAGGTCTGGGGAAGAGAGACTAAAACCATGAGTTTTTAGCTAGAAGAACAGAAAAATGTATTCAAAGGTCAACTAAAAGAGGGGGAAAAAAGCTGAATATAGCATTTAAGCAGTTGTCCTTCACCCCTTCTTCAGTGGGGGCTTCTGTGAGCAAAGCCCACATGTACTCTAGGGAATCGATGGCAAGCCAGAGCAGCAAGGGCTTCTTTTTGCTGAATGATGTTTTCAGAAGGAAAACCCTGAAGCTTGCATAAAATCAAAAGACATCAGATGAAGCACTAAATGCACTTAAGATAGGAGAGGTAAGAAATTATATGGAATGTTGCAAAATGAAAAGTGCCCCATGGAATTCTCTCCTAATTTTCAATGGGGTTTCAGTAGAGTTTTATGAGTTCTTCAGTTCGTATGGATTCACAGGAGTGGGGGTGAAGATGCAAGCCTTACAAATCCTGAAGTGACTACATGCTTTGTACTTCCACTTCTTGAGATTACTCTTTTAGATAACTGAGTGTCAGAATGCTGCCTGCTTGCCCATGCTCTCTCCCTCTCTCCCCTGTATAGGCAAAGGAAGTCTAATCATCACTTTGAGTTGTTCTTAACATTCAGCAAGAAAAATCCTAAATAAGTTGTAACATGGTGTCACAGGAAATGGAATAAATGGGTGTTGTGGTTTAACCCCATTCAGCAACTGAGTGCCAAGCAGCCAACCACTTGCTCCTCCACTCCACCCTCAGTGAGATGTGGAGGAGAACTGGAAAAAAACTTGTGGGTTGACATAACTACAGTTCAATAATTAAAACAAATAATAGTAATGATAATGATGATAATAATACCTAAAAGGAGAGATAGACTACTACTACTACTGATATAATAATACTATTTGATACTAATAGATATGATACTAACTAGATATGATACTAATACTTTTAATGATAATGATAAAAATAATAGCACTGAAAAAGAGAGAGGAATAAAGCCCAAGATGCACAGGTGATGCACAATTGAATTGCTCATCACTCTCTAACCAATGTCCAGCCCATCCCTGAGCAGCCGTCAGCCCCTCCAAACCAATCTCCCCCAGTTTATGTACTGGGCATGTGGAAAAGAAATCCCTTTGGCCAGTTTGGGGCATGTCCTGGCCATGGGCCTCCCCAGCTTTTGGTGCTGGTGGAGCAGGAGACTCTGAAAAGTCCTTGACTCAGGGTAAGCTCAGCAACAACTGAGACATCAAGGAGTTATCAACACTGTTCTCACACTGAATCAAACCACAGCACCAGCTAGTAAGAAGAAGATTAACTCTATCCCAGCCAAAACCAGAACAATGAAGCAGATTTTTTTTAAAAAAGTGCTTAAAATTTAACTGAGGGTTCATGGGTTGAGATAAGGACTGGGAGAGATCGCTCATCAAATGCCATCACCGGCAAAATAGGTTCAACTTAGAGATATGAAGTGAATTTATTACTAACTAAATCAGAGAAGGATAACGAGAAGTGAAATAAGCCCTTAGAACACCTTTCCCCCCTGCTCCCTCCTTCCACAGCTCCACCTCCTACTCCAGCAGCACAAAGAGACAGGGAATGGGTGTTATGGTCAGCTCATCACCCGAGGTTTCTCCTGCTGTTCAGGGAGAGGAGTTGTTCTCCTGCTGTACTGTAGGGTCCCTCCCATAGGAGACAGCTCTCCATGAACTTCTCAGAGGTGGCTCCATCTCACAAGCAACAGTTCTCTGCAAACTGCTGCAATGTGAGTCCATCCCATGGGCAACAGTCCTCCCAAAACTGCTGCGGCATGGTCATCCTTCCACGGGGTGCAGTCCTCCAAGGACAGGCTGCTTCAGCCTGGGAGCAGAGCCCCTTTCTCCACCAGGACGCCCACTGCATCACAGCCTCCTCCAGGCATCCACCTGCACCTATATGGGCACCTCCTCCATGGGCTGCAGGTGGATCTCTGCATCCCCCATGGATCCCCATGGGCTGTGGGTGGATCTCTGTATCCCTCATGGATCCCCAGGAGCTGTGGGTAGATCTCTGTATCCCCTGTGGATCCCCACAGGCTATGGGTGAGTCTCTGCATCCCCTGTGGATCCCCATGGGTTGCAGAGGCACAACTGCTTCACCATGGTCCTCACCACACCTGCAGAGGAACCTTGGCTCCGGTGCCTGGAGCACCTCCTCCTGCCNTAAATCAGAGAAGGATAACGAGAAGTGAAATAAGCCCTTAGAACACCTTTCCCCCCTGCTCCCTCCTTCCACAGCTCCACCTCCTACTCCAGCAGCACAAAGAGACAGGGAATGGGTGTTATGGTCAGCTCATCACCCGAGGTTTCTCCTGCTGTTCAGGGAGAGGAGTTGTTCTCCTGCTGTACTGTAGGGTCCCTCCCATAGGAGACAGCTCTCCATGAACTT
>VXBB01009330.1:1259931-1296055 GCA_013399915.1 Illadopsis cleaveri
TCTTTTTACTTCTAAGTTAAGCCTGTTTCGCCTTTTTTGTCCTCCCAAAAATCCTGTCTCTCAATCGGCGAACATGAAACCACCACATAAATGGTGCATTGGCCGGGAAAACAAACCAAAACTACAACATATGTTCAGCTATTTTTAATGAAATTTTGAATGTTTTGGGGATTTTTTTTTATAATGACACCTTTTTCTGTAACTTCTTTAAACAATTTTTTGTTTCTGTCAATTCTTTCTTATTTCTCTGTTTTATATTGCTTCTCTGATAAAGCTATGCACACATGGCAATTTCTCAATATCCTCAATTATTTACAACTTCAAAATCCTTATTTTCCCCGCTTCTTTTTTACCTCAGGTTTGCCTTCCCATTCTTCTTCTCTGATTTGTTTAATCTTGATTTCATCATTGTGAGAAATTAGGAGCTTTGAAACTAAAAAACCATAAAACATTCAGTGTTGTTAGCTCAATTATGAAACGTATTTGAGAAATATGGTGAGATGATGTCAGATGTTAAATGTCAAATTGCTGCTTTTATACAAAATGGAAAATTTCCCAATATGGTGTTCAAGAGAGTCTTGAGGTTTAGCAACCTACAGTACTGAAGATGTCAGCCTTACTGAATATGCTCCATTGCTTTGTGACTCTTAGTGCTAAGAGACAGAACAGGTCTGCAGAGCAATAGGACTCTCCAGTCTAAGAAAAAAAGTGGACATCTCCTTGTACTTACTACATGACAGTCAAACTGAAAACTACTATTAAGAGAAGTAAATGTGATCTCTCCTCAGATGTTTGTGCTAATCCCACCTGGAAAGTGGTCAGCAGGAATTAATCTGCCTGAGTGCACAGGGGCCTACACTTGGACCAGAGAGAAAGGAGTGAAAGGAAGATGTACACAGTGAATCCCAAAGAAGAGGCTGAGGGGTGTGCCTGGTTCTCCCAGTAGGAGAACTGGGGCAGACTGAGTGTGGAGCTTAAGACTGAGAAGAGAACTAACTCCCATTAAAGTTAGATTAGGAGCAAGTGGTTCATATTCTGGTGAGCAGTTTGAAGGAATAACAAACAAACAAACAAAAAAGTAGGTAATATAGAGAACCTGATAAAGAGAAAAAAATTTAAAACAGGTGAAGATTTTCTAGCCAGGGATACTGGTATTAGCCACTTTTTTAGGAAGAGAGAAACAACATGGAGAGAATTTGACAGGAATGGGTATGCAGGGACTGGGAGACAAAGAAATTTGTGTAGGAACTAGAGAAGAAGAAACTGTGAACTAGTGAGAATGGGGGGTGTGGTGAAGATATTTGAAAGAGGAGGTGTGTGAATATATTGGGAATGATGGTCACTGGGGAGGAAGGAGCTCATGGACAGCTGTACTGTGGGAGCCTCCAGAAACAGGGAGATTGGAGACACCTGCTTTGGACTAGGAGAGAATGAGACTGCACATGAAAGAAGACTATGATTGGGATTAGAAGGCAAAGAAAACAGAGACTATGATAAGAAACTCCATCTCCCAAGACTGAGAAAGTAGGCAAAAAAAGGCCAGATAAATGCCACGTAGATAGATGTAACACAGTAACATAATGCATACAGATAAAAATAATCTAGCCCGTGTCTACACAATTCTGAATGTAGAACTGGCACTTAAAATTCAATAAAGCAATTGTGGACTCATGTGCTGAATGCATCTTTTGCTCTTTATAGCTGCTGACAACACGGACAAAAAAAAAAAAGAAAAAANAAAAAAAAAAGGAGCCCACACCATAAACCTGCCAGTAAAATTTACCCATCTCATGTATCTTAGCATCAAGAAACTTATTATCAACTAAACAATAAAAATTGCAAAAGGCCAAGCAAAGATGAGATACATGAAATTCACAGATGACAAGGGGCTCTCATCTCTTTAGAATGGGAGATGCTTGAGAAATATGACTTTAGGAATGAAAAGCAGCATCTACCCATGGGTCCCAGCTGCTAGTCCACACATGGGTCACATTCATATTGCATATGTGGGCCTAGAGTTGAGCACAGCTGTGAACTAACTTGTATCTATTGTAGACAACCGGGAAATTAACGTCCTGTTTGACTCCAATTGACAAATACTGAAAATGTTGAACTGAAAAAAATGGATAAAGTTAAAGCACTTCTTCAGTTAAAGCAGTTCATCAACAAAAATCAAATTTGCAACATCTGCAAGTGCTGATGATACCCTTATTGTTTATGACCCATGTCAATTCTTCCTTTATTGAGTGTTACAGGGAGAGGCAGGAAGCCTGGCAAACCACAGAGGACCAAGCACAGTGTGCTGGCACCTTTTGAGAAACGTTCCAGTTGCAGTCTAAACTACCTTAGTGCTGCACTGATTGCTACTGTGTCCTATATTTGATGTGACAGACATGATTGCCTTTGTGTAACCCTCTGAAAGCTTTCCTAAACAGTAGCTCCTGCACAGCAGTCTATGAATGCCACCATACAACTCTGCCTTGCTTACACTATTTCTTCTCCCTATTCTACTGTGGCTTTCCTAATGATTGGATCTCTGAGGTTAACAGCTAGGACAGATAGCAAAGATCATGGGGAGGTCCAGGGAGGAATGTACCAGACACAGAATCTTCTGGAAGGCCAGGAGACTTCCTCTGACTGGGACACAGCCTGCTAATCATGCTCCTTCCCTTTTCTGCTTGATGCATTTGAATGTTGATAAACCACCTCACCTAGTCGGCACAAAAGTATGTCAGATTTATAATATTTTCAGCAAACTGAAACATGTCTGAAAAACTTCTCTTGATCAGAGCAGAAAAAGCTTTGAGAAGCTTCTGCTAAGTAAAAGAACAAGAGAAAACACAAATTTTGTAACTTGTTGAATCTATGCATACAAACTTTCTGAAAATGGAGATAAAGTCTGTTCTACAATAAAAGCTATGTTGGAAACAGCTTATCTAAAGAACAGATTTGGCTCCTTTGCTTTAGCTCTGTTTTTTTCCCTTGCAGTCCTTTCTATCCTTTGCCTTGTTTGCTCCTCCACCCATGTATGCCATCATCCTGCAACTGTTCCCTGCAATGCTTCTGAGCAACACAGCAACAACAATGCACAGACGAAGGATGGTGAAATAAAGAGAGCACTTACAGTTGAATCATGTGAGCAAAATTGACTGTTTCCAGTTTGCTTGCATGTAATGTGAAATTCCACCCTTGGTGTGTCCTTGTTTAAGAAAAAAACCCCAACAATGTGCTGTGGTCTGACTCCTCTTCCCCCACTTCAAAAGCTCAGTAAACTGAAATCAGGAGGATGTGAAGTTCACTCATCATCTGGTGGCATAAGGGAGGCCATGAGAAGGCTGGAAGCATTCAGAGCTCAGAGCTGCTGCTCCTGTTTGCTCCAAGGATGGAAGAGATGATTCCTTGCATGGTATCACCTTCCTAGTTCTGCAAAGAGTAGCCACTCTTTGACCTGAAGAGGCCACTCTGGATGTGTGGATGGAACTGGTCATTACAGTAAGTTGAGCTTTTTAATGTATTTTTAGAAAGCATTGAAAAAGCTCAGCTGCTTTATCCATTTTAATTCACTTTCAAACTCCATGCTTAGCACTCTTGAGAAGCTTATATTACCAATTTAATAGCTTACACTACCATCAGCTCAAACTACAAGTGTGTCTCCAGTTAAATGCTAGACTCTGGTCCAGGTTTTTGTCTCCTCTTACATCATACTCTGGTTAAGCTAACAGCCTCTCAGATAGTGATTTAGTACCAGTTTTGGGGAATGCCCCAAAGCAGAAATCTTTGATGTGGCCCGCATGTTCTCTTAAACTGATTGTATTGCTCAATCTCACAGGCATTGACCTTTGACATTTCAGTGTGCTTACTTTGAGTAGGACAAACGTCAAGGCTGGTGAATGAGATGGGTCTGAATTCATTACAGAGTATTGCAAAAAGCAAAATCAGCAAAAGTTGACTTAATAAAATCAGCAAAAGTGGATTTCATAAAAACAGTAAAAGATAGCAATTATATGGCATGAAAGAAAGCAGCTAGTTGACTGGAGGTTATGAGGTTACTGTCACAAGCTTTCTTTCCAAAAGGATAGACAAGAAGCCCCCCAAAAATCCACATCAATGATGATCTCTCTTTGATTGCTTTGAATCCTGTAAATAAGGTCACGACTCCTCAAAAATATTTGCTCCCATTTGGTCCTCCTGATTATTCAACAACTTTTTGATACTTCATGTAGACAAATAATAACACCCTTGTCCCCAAATCCAGAGAGCTCTGTTGAAATGAACAAAAATGGAAAGAGTGACACGTTTCTCTCTCTCCAGCTACACTAGTAAAACAGTGGTTAACCTCTGAGTCAAAGCTGTGGCTGCTGTTTGTGCTGCTCCACCCCCTCACCACAGCAGCATGATGAACACTGAATGACGGATTTGAATAAAGATTCCAGTTCAAATGTTTGTCACAAACATGTTCTCAAAACCCTTGATTGCTCTTTTGCAGGAAATCATGAAGAAACCTCTTTCTACTTGCAAGCAAGCCTTACCATGCTTTGTAGTAGTATTTCACTTCACTTTTCTTAATCTTGCTTTTAGAGGCGGCCTCAGAAATCAACCTCTTTTCTTCCTACTAATAAGAACACTCTTCTTGCCATTCACTCAGCATGATAATACCAAATTTTTGAGAAGGCTGTCTCTGACTGTCCGTGTAGGTCCTGCTCAACTTTTTCTCTTCTTTATATAAGTCTGGCTGATCTGATAAGCTTTGAAGGTCTAAAACAAAGGTTGAGTCAGTATAACTTCCTATAAAATTAAAGCATTTTACTGCAGCTTTTATATCACAAGTCAGTTGCAAATACAATTAAGCAAGAATCATGGGAAAAAATGTGACTAGCTGAACAAAAGCATACACACAAGATTCTTTCCTCTATCCCCATAGCAAGATAGTCCTTGAGTGACTGCCAACAGTAAAAATGAAGAAATTTTAATGAAAGTGAGCAGAAAAGCTCCTGTGGCTCTTCAAAATAACAGTATTGGAGTTTGACTGTTCTTTAATTTTTTCTTCTTCTTGCCCCCGCCTTATCTTCAAAAACCAATTTATAGCTGTGGTCCAGTTGTGTTTTATAGAAATGAAAACACAGATAGTGAATATCTCCAAGGGAGAAAACAAAATGTTAGTGAGAACTGGGATTGCTTAACACCACTGTCAGCATTTGCCAACTCATTTTTAAAGTTTACACTCACAGAAGACCAGCTCATGAACTGCTTCTGTATTCCACATTACTGTTTGCTTTCCTTTGGCTGAGGAGAATTGCCAGCTCTGCAGAAAACGGAAAGTTTCCTAGGAGAACAAAAAAAAGCTTTCACAAGTTCTTCTGGAAGCAACAAGAAATTACTATCTCAAAACACAATGCAACACACAAGAGAAATTGTTTTCCTGCTCTTCTGTAACACGACCCAATAAAAGGAATTATCATAAAACAAATTATTAAAATAAATCCATAGAATTTATTAGAGAAGTTGTAGGCTGTTCAGGAAGGTCTGAGGACTGGGTTCATCTTCCCCAGCATACAGATCCAGAGTACAGATACATTTCTATGACTGAGATAATTTTGAAGCAGACAGAGAGGAGCAGTTCAGAGAACTGCTCCCCACAATTATTGCTGGCCACAGATGGATTGTCTGATGAGATGAACTCTAAGTGCTTGTCAGGCTTTGTGAAAGTCTGAGAGACCCGGGAACTGAAAAGTCTGAAGAGCTTGCCCTGAAAGGAAGGTTGTAAGGAGGAATGTGACGTGCAGCTGGGGAATTGGAAGAAGGAAGATCTTAGGACAAGGGTGTGGCAGGGGGCACTCTTGACAGAAAGAAAGCTGGAGACTGTTTTAGTTCTTGCTGACGGCTGCAGGGCAAGAATACGGTTTTGGAGAAGCTGTTGTGCTGAAAGGAGTTGGTCTCCTTTGGGTAAGATGAGAGAATTGCAAATTACTCTTACGAAGTTTGAGATAATGTTAGTGTTTAAAGGACATGTAAGGAAAAGGAAAGAAGCAAAACCATCTGGGTAGTGTTATGTGTTGTGAATGCTGCTGATCACTAAAAGCCCACTGAGAAAACAGTTATTTCTGATGAATGTCTTACAATGAATTACAGGGATGCCATAGGTAAGGTTTTTTGGTTTTATGCAGGAATGGAAATTAAAATCTGCCTCATAGGCTTTAAACATTTCCATTTTTTAAGGCTGATCCATCTTAATTAGACCTAATATAGTGGCACTGAGAAAAAACTATGTCATGCCACACAGCTTTCTGTTTAAAATATTTTGATTTTGCTCATCTTCCTCCACATGTACTGCTAATGAGATAACTGCAAACTGATTCTACTTCTTATTTCTGATCAGACTCTTTCTATTGTCCTTCCTGTTTGTTCGTGCCTCCTACTTTTGCAACCTAGGTTTATGGTAGGTTTGGTACACAAAGACAAATTGCTGTGCCAAGAAATGTATTTTAGACTTTACAACATATAGTCAGAGAATCATAGAATGGTTTGAGTTGGAAGGGACCTTTAAGATCCTGTACTAAAGAATAGTGGATAGGTGTTATTATCAGAGAAATAAAAAACTAGGGAGCATAACTTATTGACTGAATGGGCATGCTCTAATTCTAGCTGTGTTCAGCACTCCAAATCACTTAGGCTTTTCCTAAGACTTTCTTTCAATTAGATTAGCATCACAGCCCTATTGAGCTTGTGCACAAAGCTTCTGATAACTAATAATTAAAATTTACTAACAATGGCCGTGCTGTTTATTTGTTACAACACTTTAGCAAAAACAAGGCATCTGCAAGAGCACAGTGGCAATGCCAGCACAAGACCCCAAAACACATATCCAGCAGACAAAAAAAATGACATCTTAAAAAATATGAATCCAAGTATTATGCCCAGTCTCTGGAAACATTTGAGGCAGCACTTAGCACAGTGATTCACATTCAGCCTTAGAAAGACAGCAGATTACTCTCCAGAGGCAAAGGGTTCATGCTCCAGTCATGGGAAATCAATTGCTACAGATAATTAACTATTTTATCACAAGCATTATCTTCCAAACAACTGCTACTTCGATTTTCTTGCCTTTTAGATGAAAGGAATGTGAAAGCTCAGGCAAAAGTAGCTATTAATTTGGTTTCCTTTGTCTCATACAGTTCTGAGCTTTTACAGTGGTAGAAGAAAGCAGCAGTGCAGTAATTTCTACGTGCTTCTAAAGCAACTAATCCTTCCTTCTAGTTTAGAATGAAATCACCAACACACCCTAGTGTTAGCTGAGATAAGAGTTTTATTTTTTGAAGCTCAATCCACTGCAAGTTACTGCTTTTAAAGGTTCTTTCTGTTTCAGCTACCATGTTTCAGGGTCTGCTGTAATTGTGGATATAATTTTTGTGCTCTTCTAACAATATAAAGATGAACAGTCTTGTATGGCTTTCCTTGGGCCATTTTGTTACTCCAGTTAACTTGTTGCTTTTGTTCAAGTAATGACAGGACAAGAGGGAATGGATTCAAACTGAAAGAAAGTAGGTCTAGATTAGATACTAGGAAAAATTCTTTACTGTTGCCAGCGAAGCTGAGGATGTCCCATCCCCTGAAGTGTTCAAGGCCAGGCTGGATGGAGTTGTGGGGAACCTGGTGCAGTGGAAAGTGTCCATACTCATGGCATCGATGTTGGAACTGTTGGAACTACATGATCTTTAAGATCCCTTCCAATCCAAACCACTCTACGATTTTATGACTTTTAGTGGTATTCCAGCTAGACACTGGGTAATCTGATGAGAGACATGCAGCCATTGTACAGTTTGTCCACAGTTCATTGTGTGCTGTACCTTTCTGGCTGGGTGAGAAGGCTAAATCTCGAAGTCCTTTGCTCACAGTTCTGAATTTCTTTTCTGCATGCCAGCCCTTACTCTACAATATTTAAGAGTAATTTCTGAGCACACATTGTACAAACTAATGAGCAAATTGCAAAAGCAGAAGTTAGAGAGCTTCTCCATGATAACAGCAGACAGACTTGGTTGTAACAGATGAGGACATTTTAAACTCATTATGTGTGTATACATACATACATACATACATACATACATATATGCACATGGTTATATATGAGGGATAAACCACTGCATTCACTTTAGTCTTCACTGCAAATTAATTACAGCCTTTTTAGTTGCACTTCTGCTGACTCCAAGAGCTCTAACCCACAAAACAGGATAAGATCTTGAGGTGGATGTGTGTTGGGCAGAGATACAAAGTTGTGAAACTTGATTTTCATTTCAATGACTCAACTACTGGCTAGTGAAGGCATTACTTGCTTTGGCTCTGATGAGTTTTGTTAGTGCCAAACAACTGTCTCCACCTCAAGGAAGTTTTAAGGAGACTCTTGAAGTCATTCCAGGATCTGCCTTGAAAACTGCTTTGGTTCAAACCAGAATTATTCAGGTAATATCCATAATACAAGCATGGCTGATTTACTGAAGCAGTAATGTGGTAAAGCTTTGGGCCTGTTTAGTCATAGTGGAAATGAACAAAGCTATAGTGCTTCTGTGTGCTGAAAGCAAAAAGGAAAAGTTCCCCACAATTGTTCTCAGGAAGCATGGAAAATAGTCACAGAAAGGATAGACGAGAAGCATTCTGCGAAGAAATCCACAGTGAGCTTGGGTGGCACAGGAGGAGAAAGGTGCTCCTAGCATGCATTCCTGGTTAAGTGTGGCAGTGACAGTCACATAACTGCCAAGACCTCCTCTACTACTGCTTAAGCAGCAGTTGCACTTGCAAACATGTGAAGAAGTGATTATGATGTAGAACTGGTGGAAGATTTTTTTTAGCTTTTTAAAAAAAGAAAAATTAAACCTTGATTTTTTAATTTTAAACCAGATTCTAATTGCAAAAGCTATGTCTTGAGAGAACTGGTATGTTCATGCTTTTCACTTACTTAAAATGTCAATTTGAGATCTGTTGCTCTATCCAGTATAAATTTTCTCTAAGTGCAGATGGATGCACCTGATCAAACATGAACTGTGTCTCTCTTTCATGTGGAAATGCCAAACAGCGTGACTGAACAAATCTCAGTACAGGAGAATCTGTTTTAGGTTACTGCCGTATGTCCAAAAATGGGTCTGACATGCCTTTGCAGGAGTAATACTAAAAGCACTGTTACGAGTGTCTCTCATGCTTCTGTTGTTACCTTGTCCTCTCTAAGAAGAAAGAGCTCTGTACAATAGGGCATTAATGGATGGGATTTAGTAGGAAATGTAGCCAGTTTTGACTTGGACTTTGGACTTGGATAACAAGAAAATCAGCCGCCCCCAGATTTAGGATTTTCCAGAATGAGGATCTTGGTCACCATGACTTCTGTTGTTGTGCTAAAGTAGGCATGGTCAGACTGTAGGAGACCTAGAATTGGTTTGTGTTTTCAATGATTTGTAGCTTTTGGTGATGCAGCAAGTTGTAGCAAGATTTAACTAAGTATAAATAGTCTTTCTGACATAAATTTGTGTTACTTGCTTGCTTTCCTTACTTTTTAACATTAACCTATGTTAAACTACAAGTCAAATGGAGCCCCATGGAGAACTTTGGTGGAATTACCAAACAGTCTTTGAATTAATTCCTGTGATACAGTCACTGCTTACAACATCAGTGATTGATGTGTTGGGAGAGGAGCTGCACCTTTCAGGGGCAACTGGAACATCTTACTGTGTTGTTCTGAAGTTCACCCTGGCCAGTTTCTCCTAAATACTGAAGGACACAAACCTCCATCTGGCCTCTTGGTGCTGACTGATTTCTCAGCAATGAAGTCTTGATACGCATTGGTCCAGAGGTCTGAGACCTCAGAGGCCTACAGTTGGATGCAATGACACATTTTTTCCCAATTATATGTGAACATGTACACATAGTACACCCAGACAGCTGATGGAGCAATTGAGGTAACAGGCTGGGTTGTAAAACTACTCAGGAAAACAGCTCTACAGTGGAAGAAGAGTAGAAATTTGCAAAATTACTTCTCTCTGACTGGAATCTTACTAATGTTTCATGATCGATTCATTCACATCATTCTTTAAAACGTCTAGGAAAGATCCTCTGTTCTGTGAAAAATGCATACTTTGCTCCTGAATCACAATCTGGCAGTACTGATTCTTGCGTGCGTTCTTTCAGAAGTGTACTTTCAGTTCACAGTGACTAGTTTCTCTAAAATGAGTGCCAGAAAGTACTTTGGAGAGTTACTTTTAAAGTGTGGTCATGACACATATCAGAATATGGATATAGTGATGTGTGCCACATTCTACAAATAACCATTTTATCTAGTATTTATCAAATATCCTAGACACCCACTACATAAGTTGTTACACTTCCTTGAGACAGATGGGTTTCTGGCATGCTCCCTATTCTCTTGCTACATGGTGGAGAGCTTTCCTGATCATTGTTGGCTACTGGGAGACTCTTCTTTCTCTGGCTCCCTCGGGTCACCAACTTTCAAACTTTGTGCAGCTTAATTTCAAGCATTGCTGTTATCCTTTAGTTAGATAGGGTGAAGAAACATATTGGGCAGATAAACACTTAGAAAAACCTTTGTTTTTAAGTTTCTATGGCCTATGAAATTTCCCCAATATAACCAGTCACCTTAACATCAAACTTGACTCAAAACCAGTGAAGGCAAAAGCAGATTAAAAAGTATTTTGTGCAGCTAAAATAGAGTTTACAAAGGCTTACAAACACACAGTAACAGGAATAGAAGTTTGCTCCTTTAGCTCATAAAGGGCTTTCTCCCCATTTACATTATCAGATAAGCTGGTAAACATTTCACAGCTTTCCTCTCTGAGAGCTCCATTGCTCAAGCCAGCTCTTCATCCTGATACTGAAAACAGGAAGAAGCCAGTATGAGAATCCCTTCTTTCCTCTAATTCATGTTGAAACCAAGAGGGAAGAAAATTAACTCTTCTAGTACAAAAAAATCCAAGCTTCCCACTTGGAAAAGAGTAATGGTTCTGTGAATCTGGGTCAGAGCTCTCATCTACCATTTAAGAAGTGAAAACATGCCTTCCCACATTTTTTTTAAACTCTTAATCAAGTTGACAGTCCTTTCACACTCATTTGGAATTTGTTCAAATCTCAAGTTGAAGCTTCTTCTTACATTACATTTTTATTATTCCTATTAAAATGTATGTTTACTTCAACCAGAATGTAAATAAAGTTAATGAACGTGGATCTTGAACAAAAGCCGATACGGGGATAAGCAACACTGAATACCTTACAGTCATGTCTTTGAGGAGTGAATAAAAGTGAGCTTATGGGATCCAAAATGAAAGAGATGAAGGCAAGCACAGGAGAAAAAAATTCTGAAAACTATGGACAAGGAAACAATTCCACGGAAACCTCACCCTGGAAAATTCAATGTGTTTCAATAAGTTTAGCTTTACCACTGCCAGACTAAACGGTGAGAACTGTATAGAGTTTCTATACAAACCTGAAGGAAGAAACTATTGTTTGAACCAAAAAAGTGATATCCTGCCACAGTGGAAGAGATAGATGATCAAACCAGAAAAAAAGTAAGCACTTAGAATCATAGAATCAAAGAATGGTTTGGCTTGGAAGGAATCTTAAAGATCATCTATTTCCAAGTCCAACTTGGAAAGCAAATAAGAGCTCTGCTTTAAAGAGAGGGTGAGCAACTTCAGGTGATGGAACACAGGAATGGTGGCAGCAGGCACTCACACTGCCTGTTCCGGTGGATACCAGACAGAGGTGAGAGTCCCTGGACCCACTTCATGAGTGGAGTGATGGGGCTGGTTTCTCTTGTGTGACAGTTTCCCACAGCAGACATGGTTAACCCTGGCATGCCCTGGATGCACTGGGGTGCACGGGTACAATCTGTTTCTTTGAATGCATGAAATGTGTCCACTTCCACCAGGCTGCCAAATGGGCATCAGTTCTGCTCTGCAGCAAAGCCGGGCTCTGAGCTGGCCACAGGGCTCTCACGCGTCCTTTCCAAGGCCCGCCTAGCCAAGGCTTTCCATGAGCTCCGAGGGCAGCCTGAGGGAAAACTGCTCTGAAGTCAGCTCGCCAGACCAGAGTACCCCAGCCTGAAGCGGAGATAAACCCAGGCGTGACGGCCAAAGGAAGTGGGCTGATGCCCGAGAAAAATGGCTTAGCCAAAACTGCAGGGAGATGCCTCGCAGGAGGTCATACAGGAGGCCACCGTGAGGACCAGCTCGCCTTGTGCCAGGTGCTGCATGCCCTCGGGTCTCGGTGGGGCTGGCCAGCTCCTAGGTGGCATTCACCGCGCCAGACCCTTACCGCCCAGCCTGGCCGAGCCAGGTCTGGCCGGGACGGCCCGGAGGCGGTTCGGGGGCGGTCCAGGGAGGTCCGGGGGCGATCAGGGCCGGTCCAGGGCGGGTCTGGGAGAGATCCGGGGCCGGTCCGGGGCCGGTCCGAGGGCGGTCCGGGACGATCCGGGGGCNATGCTGACGGCTTCCAGAAAACCAACACCGAACCCCTGGGTTTGTTACTTTCAACTGTGTTTTGAGGCCGTGTATGTTTCTGCGGGGCGTGTTGGCATAGTCTCCCTAGCTTTTTGGCCGCTGATTTCTCAGCTTTCATGGCCCTAAATAGCTTCCGTGGAAGTATTTTTTTATTTGAGTTTGTGTCTGCTTCCTCGTTGTGTATCGGATTGTACAAGCTCGGGTAGGAAGTGCGATGGACAAATGAAGGCTGTAGGAGTGCTAACTCTGCTACATTTTTTAAAGTACTTGTAACAGGAAGCGGGATAATGCTTGGCGTATATCTTCTTGACCTGGTAAAACACTCCAAAAACTATTTCTCTATTTATTTATTGCATAAGAATGATCAGACAGGGACTATTTATTAACTGCTTGTGTGGCAAGAGCAAGATTTTGGATGAAAGATATACCTGTATCAAACCCAGGAAGGAGCTGCTGCTGTGACAGTCCCAGACCTGTGCTGGTCACAGCCTTGATGATGCGTGGCAGCAGCCTGGAGAGCCACAGCTTGCTAGGAGAGATCCATTAAAAGTTACCGAGCTGAATCAAGGCTCTGGTGTGCTTCCAGCAGCAGCTCTTAGGTTTGTAGCATTTTCTTCATGGACTCGAGCAAGCTGCTGGATGTGTTTTGTTTTTCTTTGTCAGAAATTCAGCGCTGTGCACTTATTTGACTTGGACCATTTGTATGTGTTTAGATCCTTAAAAAACAGGCTAAAAAGTCTTGCACAAAAGTTATTTTAGAATGCAGAATTCTTAATTCAGATATTTTAATTCACATATTTTATGAGAAATGAGAAACACCTATTACTTCTTTTTTGGTATTGCTGATTTCCTCTCTCCTGAGATTAAGACATTAATTTTTTAATACTTTACATCACTGTTTTTGATAAATATAATTTTGTCTGCATGAACTATTCAGGTTCTTTTAAATACCTCCTAACAGTACATTGAGAATGATACTGGAAACTTAATAACTTAATTTGGATATAAATAAAAAATATGTCACATGAAAATTCTTATTACTTCATATTGACAGGTATCAGGAGTTAAAATGACCTAGAAAAGTATTCAAAGCATGGACTGTGAAATGAACTCCTTCCACTTGATACTGAAAGAAGGTACTGTTTTCAATTTATTTGAATATTGATGAGGCTGCTCTTTTCTCTGTGGTTTGGATATTGTCACTGGTTTGGTTTGTCATTGTCTCCAGTTTGATGGGGAACAGAATGAATAGGTAGCACTTCACTGTTGTAGAGTTAGCCAGTGGTGGCCAGTTATGTACATCTACAGATACTGTTTTTGTTTCCTTCTTGCTGTTCTTTGGTAAAAGCTGGAGCAGTTACCTGGACTTGAAGAAGTGCACTTTCTTCAAGTTCAGATTTAGAACAGTTAATACTGTCTCAAAGTTGAACTGGAATTTAGCTTGCAAAGACCTAACTGTTGCAGGCTTCTTTGTCGATACGCTTTGACTGCATTTTGATGTAGCTTCACCAGAATGTGCTGGATAATGGGTTTGTCTTAAAGATACAACTTTTCTGAAGTTCTGTAGCTTGCAAGATTGTTTGGAAAGGAGGTATAAGGACTAAAGTTTGTGGTCATTGTGTCAATGTCAGAATACCCTTATTATAATGCTAATTATTATCTTGCCCTAAGTTTAAGTATTCGTTTTCTTTTAGTCCTTGAACCTGTCTTACAGAGTTGCTTGACACATGTGTAACATTGTGTTGTTTTTGACAGAAACTTCTTTTCCCCTAGATATTTGCTGAATTCTTGGTCAGTCTCTACTGCAAGGTTTGTTGCCCTTTTAAGGCATCTCTCTAATGTACAGGGGGATGCTCTTGCTTTTACATTTAGAATGTCTGTAGAAAATTTAGTTTTGTATGTGTATGCTGCTGTTCAAATGGTATATTTTGTAAAATCTTTTTTTCCCTTTCTCTGCTTTTTGCAGGTAAACTGAAACTCCAAAAATGATGATCTGCTCATTGGCAAGTTACAGGAAAAGCATATACAAAGCAACTAAATAAGGATTGTGGTATGAGGGTTTCATCAGATAAACTACTGAAGAACTACTAACAAAAGAACTACTAAACAAAAGAACTACTTACCTGGAGGCTGTTATATTAAATTATTGAACTCTGCACTGTGTGTCCCTCTCTAATACCCCAGCACCTGTGCATATGAAATGCTTCAGAAGAAGGAACTGCTGTGCCTTATTTGTAACTGAAGTGAATTACACTGGGTATAAAAGTAAGTCACAGCTTACTTTTTCATGGAATACCTTTTCTTCTTCCTGCCATTCATAGCTGGGTAGAAGGCAAATATTAACTAGGACCTGTGCAAGAAATGTTTTGCAATGGACTGCTGTGTGTGAAACCAGCTTACTTTAGAGTGAGAGGCAGCAGCATGCAAAATAATCAAAAACTGAGGAAAGGCAAGACCACTGAATGCAGCTCTTAGCCTACAATGAGCTGTCAGAAGGGGAAGGATTTAATTGTTTGCCAGCTGGTTGACTGTAGAAAGCTTGGGGAGATCTCTGATGACACCTTACCAAAAAAATGCTAGTGCATCTGAGAGGGAAGCAGGACTTGGTTAAGGTTTAGGGTTTCATAGAAGCCATTTGTGGGCCATGAGGGCAGTGGGTGTGTGTTCAGTCATGTCTTTGCTGGAGAAAACTGAAAAAAAGACCCGAGGTGTGAATTGAAACTACAATTCTTGGACACTTTTTTTTGTGTCTGACCGCAACAGTTCATATTAGCTGTGGTTTCCACAGACAAATGACTTTAGATGCCAATTACAAGTGGCAGATGACACTGGAGTTACAGTATGCTTATTCTTCTGCAAAGAACTGCAAGTTACTGCTCTTAAAAGCTGCCTCAACTGTATAAGAACAGTTCGAAGAAGGAAACCCGATACATCTCTGTGATTGTGTCTCTTGTAGTCTCTTGGAAAGAAGAGTAGCTTAATCAATCTTGGTTTTTAAATTATGCAGTGTACCTTAAATTACTATGCTAGCATAATTCATCTGAGCTTGAGTGTTGTGGGGTTGTTTTTGTTTAACTATGCTGGTAAAAAAATATTACACTTATGCAAGAGTTATTCCACTAGGATAGTGCTAGTTCCAGGAAAAGTTCTGGTACAAAGCTGAAAATTGAGCAGATGTTTGAGAAGGCCAAGAGTTGCTGTAGTTGAAATGTTCAATGTCTGGGGCTAAATTACCAAATCCATGTTTTCCCTCCCCAAGATGACTAATGCTTCTTCTGATTTTTTTTTTTTCCTTAAGGAGTAATGCAGGGTGCAGAGGGCAGTGCAGCTTGAACACCACACCAATGGAAAAAACTTCTAGTTTGCAGCAAAATATGACATCTATATTTTTGGTCATTGGTCATCTCATTGTACTGATACCTCTCTTCAGTGCTGGTAGGTTAAATACTTTGTTGAAATTACCATTTAAAAAAAGAAAATCTGCAAGTGATGAGTTGTGTGTATTTAGTAGAAAAGAGTTACTGAGAACAAGTAGTGAGTTTGGGGTTTGTTTTTGCTTTAGCATATTGATGATAACTGAATGCCTCTGCTGGATTCAAATTGCAAAGGGATGTCATGGACAAATGGGGATAATTTTTTTTTAAATCTAGGCACATAAATTTAGGGCTCTGAGGCTTTGATTAGCCTCTCCATGTTTCTTATGAAGAAATCCCAAAGTGATTTTCTTCCTTGACTTAAGATTAGCTATAGAGTGCCTTCTTTATGAGACATCCTGTATGTCTAGTCCTGAAAGCAGTAGGGCTGAGTTTTCTTTACAATTAAATTAGTAATATTTTTAATGATAGGTCTAGTATTTAAGTAAAGTTTAGAACTACATAAGTTAATTATGCTTGTCTTGCTACTCTTGGCATAAGCAGTCTAATACTAATGTTTCTGAATTAGATTGAGCTATATGGAGACCTACTTGGAAGTCTTTAAGTGGGAAGGTAGTGATATTAGAAAGATTAGTGAAGATTTTATTTATTTTGAAATTGGATATGTTAACTTCGTATTTGTAAGATACAGCAAGATTTGTAAAATCAGTTCAAAGTCAGATGTTTTGCAGTTTCATGAAAATTTAGTGTTGGACAAAAAATCACAGAATGGTTTGGATTGGAAGAGTCCTTAAAGATGATCAGTCACCAGTCCAACCCCCGTGCCATGAGCAGGGACACCTTTCACTGGATCAGGTTGCTCAAAGTCCCATTCAGCCTGGCCTTGAACACTTCCAGGGGTGGGGCATCCACGGCTTCTCTGAACAAATGTATGCAAAGCTTGAAAGTTTTACAATCTGCTTTACAGCCAGATGATCAGCTCTGTTTGTGCTACAGTAGTATTCTCCAGTAAGTTTTTATTTGTATATTTGGGCTGTTGATAACTTTTTGCAATATCTGTCCTTTTTTCTCTGATTTTTTTTTGGCTGATGTTGAAAGAAATGCTTGCTAGGCTGCATGATTGTATCCTGTCAACTTGTTCCACAGGCATAATTCTAAAAACTATGTTTACTTTGGCCTTTTCTGTGATGCTCTGAGTAATGGGCCTACTGGTTAAAGGCACAAATGTAGGAAGGAAATAATAGATTATAGTCAAGACTTCTTAATCTGAATACTTTTTCTCTCCAATTTTTTTTTTCTGATTTGTTTTTGGCCCCACAGTCTTAGTAGCAGAATACGGTCAGGAGCTCTGCACTGCTTCTGTTTGCACTGTGCTTTAGGTAGATAGTATTTACTTCAAGAATCTGGCAGTTCTGCCAAATTACTAGCATGGTTAAATAACAAGGACATGACGGGGAAGTTGGGAAGCTTGGAATTAGTTGCCTGATGAATCCCATGGATCTTCTTACATCATGGTTTGCTATGAGACTGTTTGACTTGCATGTGCTTGTTGCTGGCTACCTTAACAGAGGGAAGTTATGCCTTAAGCTTGTAAAATATATGTTCATGTTCTCAACCAGGAGGTGGTAAAACCCAAAGAATAATAGCCTTGTGATGTTTTAATGGCAAATTGTTACAGAAAGTTTTTCTAATTCTGTGTAACTTGGAATGGCTATTAATACTTCTTAAACATAAAACTATACAAATTAAAAGCATTGATATTTTTTTCTTATTTTTTTCTTTTTTCTCATTTTTTCATTTTTTTAGCAGAAGGGTGTGTTATTTGTGATTACTTTGTGCTTGTTGGAGAGCCTACAGCTATTACTTGCCCAATAATTACATTGCCAGTGCTTCACTCTGATTACAATTTGACATGGTATAAAAATGGTAGTGCTACACCAGTGACCACAGAGAGAGATGCCAGGATCCACCAGCGAGAGGGCTTGCTTTGGTTTATTCCTGCAATGCTGGAAGATTCTGGACTTTATGAATGCAATGTAAGGTAAGGAAGGAAGGAAACAATTGGATTGCTAGTGATTGCAAGTGTGATAATTATTTTATGGAACTTGAGTGTACAAAACTTCTTGTTTTAGGTAGAATGCTTAGATCAGTTGAAGGCACTGTTTTGACCATGCTTTTTGTTTCTGTACGATGCCTGTCTTTCTCTGCTATTCCACACATTTAGCACTGCAAAAGTGGTTCATACAGAAGACTCTCTTTATCTTAAAGCATGACAATACTAAAAATGATCTGTGGGGGTGGTTATTTGCTTTGTTTGTTTTGGATGAAGTGTAAGGTCACAGGAAAATGCCTGATCTTATTTGGCTTTTCCTGTATTCAAATTGCTGTTTGTTACTGACAGGTCAGAAGAACGCTTGTTTCTTTGTAGGGCAAGGTTAAATGTAAGAAGGCTCTAAGAGGAGCAAACTGTGCATTTTATCACCACACAGACTTTCTGGAGAGCTTAGCAACTTTTTGAAAGTCTTACTAGAAATCTACAAGATAAAAGGCTGAAAACAGTTCTTATGATTTATTTTAAAATATGACCATATGTTACCTGTCAAAAATGAGAATACATTAAAAGAGCAAAGCAGAATGCTAGACAGCTTTAGAGTCTGAAAATAGTGTCTCTAGTACTACTTAAATGATCTGAGTGCACAGAGAATTAAAAAGGAATAGATTCTTTGAAAAGAATCTATATCTAGCTTTTTTAGTACTTTAAAGCTCTTGCTAGATCAATAGCTAAGATCAGTGCACTGGACTTCACTACTTAGGTTGTCAAATCTTTTTTTACAATGGTTGAAATTCACTGTGTGCTGAACAGGAAATTAATTTTGGGAAGACATACGTAAAATGTTCCTTTCCTCATGATGTTGCCACAACACACTGAGAACAGCCAATACAGGCTGTTCAGGTGGCCCTGAATTTGTCTTAGTGTGTGCTTATGTGTACTGGTGTGCACAGAGTGCACCAGTTATGCTGGAGAGGTTTGGATTGTGAGTGTAGTAACAATGATCAGAAAAACTTCCAATGTCGCAGGCACATTCCTTCTCTGGAGTTTACCATGAAACCAAAATTGGAAGTCAGAAGACATTTAATACTTTCAAAGCTACCCAGCTGCATAATTTAAGTTAGCCTTTCTTGCTATGGCTTTAGTTACTCGAGGTATGAGATATGTTCCTGTATGTGTTCCATACATCCTTGGGTTACATAACATCAGCTGAACAAAATCTTGCTAAGATTCAATCCCATTAACTGTAAGCAACATTTTGTGCATCAGACACTTAAGCCTTAACTGCAGCTCTGAGAAGCCCTGACATCCCCTCTCATGTGTCCAGAGCAAACTCCATTTCTGCTCACAACACAGTCAGAGCTTATTCCCATCTCTTCACCTGGAACAGCGGCTAAGAGGCTGAGGGTGGTGTTTACAAACTAAAGGAATATGGGAGAGGCAAGGCTGGTGGAGATGCTGAAGTCCCTCTCCCTGACTCACTGGAAATAATGAACCTTATTGTTAATGACCTGACTTTTCTGCTGTTCTAATTACAGGAGCCTTAACCACTCTAACAAAAAAACTATAAACTTAACAGTTTTTAAGAACGATAATGGTTTGTGTTTTAATGGAAAAATGAAATTTGAACAAAAAGTGACGAGCACGAATACTGGAAAGATTATATGCCCTGATCTAGAACAATTTAAAGATGAAGACAATAATCAGCCTGAAGTACATTGGTATAAGGTACAGAGCATGTGTATTTCATATAAACAAGATACAAAATGTATTATTTAAAATGTCTTATGAAGCAACTGTAAAAGCAGCTTTTGGAAGGGAAGATTTATTTTCTTTACAGTTCGAGTAAGGAATGAGTGTGAATAAGATCTGTGAAATTCTGGTTTATCCTTTGATTTTTATGTAAGTAATAAGTTCTAAAACTTGTATGTTTCTGTAAAACGAAAGCTTTGCATAATTATTTCAGTTCCTCAGAATATTAGGCATGTTCTATCTGTTGACCATGCTGTGGTATTCTTTTGCTGCTTGCTTTGGTTCTACGAAAATGTTCTGTAGGCTGTGCAAACTTGGAGACATGTATTTTATCTGTGTTAAGGTTAAAATTCTGAAATAGTTCAGCTTCTAATTCTGATAATAAAGCAGCCACATGGGCCTATATATCTTAAATAACCTTGGTGGTGCAGCTATATGTCTTTTGAGGTAAAGAGATTCTCCACTGCTTGTAGGTAAAGGGAGAGAAGGAACCCTTTTCCCCTGAATTTGCATTGCCACAGAAATGGTGATACACCCAAACAGCACGAAGCACTTCTACAGCAGCTCTTTCATCACAGAGAAGTAGGGGTGCAGGCATATATTCTCATAAATTCTGCTGCATATGTAATGACTTCTACTACACCTGAGGTAGAAAACTGTCCAGGTGTTAAAGAACACAGTGAACTAAAGCATCATGTTTGAAAACTTAAAGGATTGGCTGCAGTGTTTTTTTTTTTGAAAGTGCAAATGGAGCAAAATGTTAGACTGTAGTGATGCTTGGAAAAGAATCTGCATCACGGCTTTCAAAGAAGTAATTTCAAGTATTTTGAAGTAATTTCAAGTAATTTTGAAGTATTTCAAAGTACTTTGCTGTATTTCAAAGTACTTTGCCAAGTGTTTTAATCATCAGTAGAGTTCAGTAACTGATTTAATTGACAGGTTTTTAGTTCCCTTCAGTACTTTTCGTCACAGGTACTTTTGCTGTGTTTAGGAGTGCAAACCTGGATTTCTTGAAGACAAGCGACTTCTTTTGGCAGAGGGTGAAAATGCTGTCTTGATTCGTAATGTAACTGTGCAAGACAGAGGAAACTACACGTGCCATATGGTATACACTCATATGGGAAAACAATATAATGTTTCCAGAACCATAAGTCTGGAGGTTAAAGGTGAGTGCATGAGGTTATTCTCTTTTTGGCTCTGCTGTAAACATTTGTATAAGATACTTGGCATGTTACTTTTCAGCTCTGTGAAATTAGAGTTGTAAGTCTTCTTTAATTTATTCCTGAACATAAAATTGAAAGGCAATGAGTCATGTTGCTACTCTTGAGCACTGCTTTTGAGGAAGAATTGTCATGGAGAAATGAGTAATGCAGGGTTGGGAATAAGGATGACAAGAAAGCAGTGGCTCCTGGGGTGGAGGTATTGCTTTTGCCAAAACAAATAGTGCACCATTAAAGTAAATAAATTTAAAAATAGAAACTTTTTTTCTGAGACTATCGCAGCAAATGACCTGCTTAAAGCCCTGTTGGTGAACTTGCTTCTCCATTGATGGGAAACGAGATGTAACAAGCTGTATAAATTATAAAAAGTTAATAAATCTTCTTCTGGAAAGGTTTGGCTTACTGTTGGCACTTGGTTATGCTTTTCTGCTGTCTCACTCTGCCAGTAGTGTCACTTATTGCACTTACCATTGTGATTATGCCTTTGTGGGTGATGTTGCTGGTGACCTGACTAGTAACATGATAATAATCCTATCAGAATAGTTGTCTGAAGACAGCAGGTCCATGTTTTTAGGTTAAACCAAAATTCTGACTTTATATAGGTGATATAAGAACAGTGGGTTGTTGACAACCAATCTATACATCATGCAGAATGATACTATTCCAGCCCAGTTTAAGTATGTGTTTGTTTAAACTTTTACTTAAAAAAGCATTTACCTTATCTAGGAGGTCATTGATTCTTTTTCTCTTCCTTATCCGTTTCTGAAAAAGTTAACTGCATTTTTTGGTTTTGTCTTTGTTTTCTGGTTTTGTGTTGCTTTCATATCTACTGCCAGTAAATTTGAGATTTTTTTTTAAAAGCGTTTTAAAGGGGTTTTTTTATTGTTAACTTGGGAGCTGAAATAGAATAACTTGGAGAGAGTAGAGCAAATATCTTATGAGACATTTCTGTTGTAAATTTGAAACTTGTAGTAAGTTTGGCACTACAATAATACCAAACAATAAAACCAAACCCACTGTAAAATCAAAACTATTGTCGGTTGAACTAAGTTGTGGATCTTTTCCCATCTGAAGGTTTTATTTTCCTTTGTTTCGGTTAGAAAAACCACTGCAGATGCAACCAGAGTTTATTTATCCAAGGAACAATACAATTGAAGTAGAACTTGGTAAGTAGTGACTGTTTAAGAGATCATTAACTTCAGGTGAAATAGATAAGCTCCTGGTCTTTGTGAAATGATAAGTGAACAGTTTCACAGACTGGGAGAGAAGCATGTGGATCGAGAACATCTGGAAAACAGAGGATAGATAACAGATTGTGATTCCCACAAATAAGTTAGAATAACAAGTAACTGGGCCCGAGATTGGAGTGTCTTGACCAGTAGTGTTGTGCAGGATGCACTTATTTATGTATTTATTTATTTTCTGTTATTGCCATCTGTCCTTTTTACCACTGCTTGGTGTTTGTGTCATGACGTATCCTCAGTATCTGTGGAAATCTGGTTTATGTACATGTAGCATGTTAGGATAGTTAGCAGTTGACCAGTTCAGTAGCTCTTTCTCTTCCTGTATGTTTCCTGTCTCCCTTCCCTCTCCACAACCTGGATTTTATTCCTTGTTTTAGACTAATACAGATTTTGGATACTGATCTTTTATGAAACGTCAGCTGCTAGTTGATGCATATCCCAGGTACTGTTTATCTTGGAAATTTCTTAAATATGAGATTCTGAGTATAAAGAATAACTTTTTCACAGGGAGGACAGCTGGGCAGTGCAGCAGGCTGCCCAGAAAAGTTGTGCTGTCTGTCTTTAGAGGTTTTAGAACCTGACTGAACAAATCTCTGAGCAGCCTAGTCTGACCTCAGAATCAGGCCATACTTTGAGCAGGAAATTGGATTGAAGACCTCTCTTTCAACCTCAATTATTCTGTAATTCTCTGGACCGAGTATATGATATTGCAGTTTTTTCCTAAGTAAAGTTACATGTGTCTTAAGTGCACCACATATCAGACAGAGTTGTGTTCTACTGACAAAGTCCAGAAGAATGAGATTGGAGCTGCTTGAACTGTATTTTTTTAAAATAATTTTGTACCAAAGGGGGCGGTTTCAAACAAAATATTTGATATAAAAGGGCATTAACTAATTTTGGAGAAGTGCGATTTGCTATTTACTAGAATTTCCTAGTACAGGAAACAGTTTTGTAATCTTTTGAGGAATTAGATCATTAGAGAAGCTCTGAGCAAAGGTTGCATTTGGACTCTGACACCACATGGGAGGTGTCAGAGTCCAAATGCATTGTGGATTATTTTTATGTGCATCATCCTGATGGAATCTCACATAACACAGCTACTTTTGCTGCTGCTTATTCTGATACTGAGCTTGTAAATATTGTAACAGGTGTTGTTTTCTCCTATTAAAGCTTTCTGTTTCCTTTTGTATCATGTGAAACATTTTTGCCTGTCCCAAATGGTAACTTTGAATATATGATACTAAACTGGACAGCACTGAAACACCTAGTGGGTTTTGTGTGTGCGTGTGTTTGGGGGTGTTTTGGGGTTTTGGTGGGTTTTTTGTTTGTTCTTTGGCCTCAATAGCTTGTGAAAGATAACTTACTCTGAAGTTGCCAGGTTCTGGTGAGAATTGGTAGATTTTGACCAGAATTGCGAATGAGCTTTAATAGAAATTATGTTACTCCAAAGTCCAGAAGGCTTTGTTTTAAACAGTGAGAATATTCAGGATCTGATACAAAAAGTATTATTTTAAAGGCCTGCTGTCCTGTGATCTTCAGATGATTATTTAAATCTCTTGAAATTGTCTAGAATTGCTCAGCAGCTACTTCTTTCCTGGTAATTACATCTTCTCTGGCTTCATTATGAACAATACTTGCCTGAAAAACTTTCGGTTCTTTCACTATTAAGGAAATCTGTTCACTAAATCTCTGATTAAAACAGGGAGCCTTTCCATAGTAATTATTTTACCTCACATAACCCTAATCTTTGTGTGAAAACTTGTCTTTTTCTTTGTAACTATGGAAGGCATGAAGTAATGTTACGGTCGGTTTCCCGGTACTGTATCTCCCACTCATTCAAGTATGTAAGTCTCATCCCCAGTTTTGAGTGGTAGTTATGACTTCTTATTTAACTCAGAAAAGTTCTTACTGATGCAGCCTTTGCTCAGAAGGAGTCTGATCTGCAGGATCTTAAATTTACTGAAGGCAATGCTAGGGTTTTTTCAATCCTTGATAATGTTTTCTGAGCAATTTGTTAGTCTAGGGGCTGCCTGTGACTTTCAGCCTAAGTCATTAAGACTCTGTTTTGGGACAACTTGTTTTGACTCCTTATTGTAGAATTTGGTCCATATTTATTATGGCTTGGACACAGCATTAATTAAAAGCTGTGCTGGTGTATTGTTGGATGCTTTGGACCCCCTAGGATGAGCAAACCTTGATTGCCTTACAGACATTAGGGTAACAGCCACAGGTGACTAAAAGGAGACTCCAGCCACAAAGTGGGTTTATTGTGACTACTGAGATCTACAAATGATTCCCTATTACATGGGCACATGGGGGTACACTTTTTAAAGGAATTTGGTGAGATTTGTTTTTGTTTGCTTTAAAATGACATTGCCGTTCAAATATTCATTATTCTCTGTCCAGTACCTTCAATGGGTACTGGGAGAAAAAAAATAAATCTTCCTACTACATGTCTGGCTACATGTGGGGCAGAATCTCTGAGCAACTGCATGAACACGTGTATGGAAACACCTGTATGATTTTTGAATGAGAAGGGGCAGGAGAAGGTGGTGTAGAAACTTAACAGTACATTCATGAATATGTGGACATGGAGGGCATGGAACAATTAAGGGGTTTTGGTTTTGTTTGTTTGGTTTTTTTTTTTTAATTGATTGTGCAATGCACTAAAGCACATCTTTAAAAAATTAATTGTTGTGGTGGAAGGACGTGAGGGAAGAGATCGGGGAGCATCTCTGATTTCTGTGTGAACTCTTGTTCAAGTAATTGTTTTACATGTGAGCTAAAGGTTTATTCCATACTTTTGTTAGAGACCATCCCTTGGTGGAAGCATCTAGATCTGATGCGGTTCTAGGAAGTGAAAGACTAAGATCTTTACATAGGCCAGCTGAGAGAGCCCACCTTCTCCTATCAAATCATAACTTCCATGGGTAAAATACAGAAGGAAAGGAATCCAAGAAGGCTGCTTACCTTCCTGTACATGGAGCTCACTGAGGTACATTGGCAATAAATATGTTTTGCAAATTGGCTTGCTTAATACTGAGGTGTTCTGTAAGATCTGGCCTCTTGGTGGCAAAGGACCTGAGTGACAGGTGAGCTTGTTCTGGAAGTAAAGTGTGATAATATTCAGAAACCATCCCAGTGGACAGTGTTGACCATGCATCTTAGTGATGCATGGTCACTAAGAATGGGATTCAGCTCCCAAATGTAGTTGTCTGTGCATGGGTATGTGCATATAATCTGAGGTCCTTAACTCAGGCTGGTATCAATAGCGCCTCAATTCAGTTTCCTACACAAAGAGTGCTGTTTTGAGTGGTCTGGCTACTCTAGCAGTGTGGTTTTCTTGAAGATCTGGAGTCCTGTCTGACAACTTGGATGCTGAAGAGCATCTCAGATGTCACTATAGGTGTACATGCAACTGATTTGAGCCCTGGAGATCTTTCAGTGGAGTCTGGAGAGCCATTCAGTTAAAGTATTTACTTTAATGTGTTTGGACTTCAGCAGAGATGAGCTCTGTTACTAGCTTAGACACTTAGCTTGTATGTAGATGTGAACATTTAGACACCTACATTTAGGATGTATTTATATCCAGATCATAGACACCCAAATCTGGATTACAAATGGATGAGTTTTAAGGACTTTGCTTTTCATAAGGTAAGTAGGTTTCTTTTATATCCCTCCTTTTCCCAGCTGTTCCTTCATCACTTGATTCTGCTCCTATTACAAGGCCTTCAGTTGCTGTGTTTATGTTTTTTTCTAGGCTCTCATGTAGTTATGGAATGTAACGTATCAAGTGGCATAAATGGCTTGATTCCATTCTGGCAAGTTAATGATGATGATGTTGATATCTTTGATAAAACCTACAGGGAACAGTTTTATGAGTAAGTATCCTTATACATTGAATTTGTAGTGCATATGTAGGTGAAGTAATACACAGTAATTTCCAGTGAATTCATTATAAAGTAGAACACTAGTCAAATGCCACTAGTCATTGAAAGGCTGATTAGAAGTCTGTATCAAACACAGTATATTCTTACTGCTTGGTTTTAAAAGAATAACATTTTATTTTAAATACTGTGTATGATACAAATGGAATGAAGCAATCATGTAGATTTTTATAATGCTACTATGAAATACAATTTTGTAATGCTTGCTTATGTGTTTGTTCTTATGTGGTTTTTGGTTTTTTTACTAGCACGGTAAAGCCTGTCCTCTATTATTAATATGGGAAGGATAGATTGTTCCAAAATAAAAAGTCACCCAACTTATTTTTATTTGTGAACATGGTCCTTTTTTTAAGTACAGACACAGCTGCTAATCCCCAAGAATACAAGGCAGAAACTCTTGTTGCAGGACATTTAGGTCCCAATGTTTGACTACCCCAAAGTAAAAAAGTGTTCAGGTGGAATTTCAGAAGGGAAAGTCATTTGTGTTCATAGCCTCTTGTCCAGTCAGTGGGCACTACTGAAAGGAGCCTGGCTCCCTCTTCTCCACTCCTTCCTCCCATCAGGTATCTACACACATTTATGAGATCCATCCCCTGCCCCTAAGCCTGCTCTTCTCCAGGCTCAGCAGTCCTTGCTCTCGTGTATGATGGATGCTCCAATTCCTTACCTGTCACATCACTGCACACAACTTGCTCCAGCAAATCCATCCGTCCACCTCTTGTACTAGGCAGCCCAAAACTGGCCCCACTGCTCCAGGTGTAACCTCACCAGTGCTGAACAGAGGTGAAGGATCATTTCCCTTAACCTGCTGGCGGTGTATTTCCTAATGCAGTCCAGGATGCCTGGGATCTGGTTATTCCTCCTCATGTGCAGGATTTGCGTTTTGCTTTGAAGTTCATGAGGTGTGTTTTTCATTTGTCCATCCTGTCAAGGTTCCTCTGGATGTTGGCTGTTGTATCAGACATCCCTTTGAGTTTTGTGTCACTGCAAAACTGCTAATGGAGCACTCTGTCCAACTTGGGGGAAAAAACTCAACAAATCCAACCCAAAAAACCCCTTAGACAACTAAACCCGGTATGGTTTTAGTTCATGAAATTGTTAGTTACAGGGGTATATTTAGTATGCTTCACTAACTTCTTAGGTTTATAGAGATAAAAAAATCAATGTTTTTGTATTTGTGGATAGATGAATCTGTCTCATATTCAGCATAGATATTCAGATATGTACAGATGTTTCCCTTTTGCCTTTTTTTAATGACAGAGAAGGGTTGCCTCATGGACTTGCTGTATCTGGAACAAAGTTTAACATTTCAAAAGTGAAAGTAAAGGACTATGCTTATAAATTCTTCTGCCACTTCATATATGGCTCTCAACAATTTACAGCCTACATCAAATTGGAATACCCAGGTAAGAGATATCTTCTTGATAAAATGGTGATCATTGACTTGCTTCTCAGTTAGACAATTCTCGGGGTTTAGGGTTTTCTTTCTCACCCGAGATTTAGGTGGTGGTTCGTGGTGGCTGGTGGTTCAAGTGGTGCTTTTTTGCCCTCTGAAGGCTTTGAGTCTGGCGCGAGAATGAAACGAAGTCGCAAGGTCNTTCCCTACTTAAAGCTGTGTGATGTACTTTTATGCAAAATGGGCAGTGCATCTCAGTACATTTCTTTGTGATTTTTTTTGTCACATTCTTAGCAAAATGAAGGAAAATAGTGCATTTGATTTGCTTTGTTGTCTCTCATTCAGTATTTTAAGACTGAAAGCGGATATAAGCTCTAACTTGTTACATGACTATGATTTCCTCATAAAGATTATCAGGGTAGGATTTAACCTCAGAAATTCTTTATTGCATTGACTAAAAAATGTAGTTTGTGGAGGGTGTTTGTTTAAAGGACAGTAAATGAGTAGGTTCACTGACAGGTTATTGAAGGGGCAGAGACAATGGAAAGCTAGTTGGTCTTGGGAGATTAGCAGGTTGGGAAATCATCTCGCCACCTTTGACTTCCTTGCTTTCTGACTGATAGAATTTTGTACAAGAATTCTCACTCTACTGCAGTGCTGGGTTATATGTCAATATTTTATTTTGATGTTTCAGCTGAAGAGGAGCCTCATTTATCATATTGTTGAGGTATTTTTTCTCTGAAAGACAAAAGTAGGCTTAATCAGATAACAGTAATGACAGAAAGCATATATTAAACAGTTTTTCCTGTTCTTTCACTCCTTTTAAAACAAAAATATTTTAATGATTAAACAATTTTGAACAATCCTTGTTTTCCCCTGGTTCTAGTTTATAGTTGTACTTTATTTGTTTTTGTTTTCTTTCTCATTCTATGCTGCTGCAGCTCGAAACATTCAGGGATACTTAATTGGAGGAGGAGTTTCCTTGGTATTTTTAGTATTTTTTACTCTCTTTATCTACAAGATCTTCAAAATTGATATTGTGCTGTGTTACCGGGAGTCCTGCCATCCTTTCGCGGGGAAAAAAGGTATGTTTATCTAACAGTGCTGAGGATTGTTTGGAGCTTCCACCTTTACTTGCAAAGCACTGAGTTACTCTCATGGATCATGATTGGTGATCCTTGGGGTTTTTGAAAGGATAATATTGTTTTTAGGATGTTTAGAATTAGTTCAGATGACAAAAGCATCCACAGGGGAAAAAATCAGCAACTTTCCAGGAATCCAGAACTATCATTACTTTTCCTGAAGACCCACCCCAGTGGTTTGAATACTGTTCTGATTGCAGTTTTTCAGATTAATTTTAATTACTGTTGTTACAGAAAGCAGTAATACATTAGAATTGTTAAGTGTTTTTTATTTTTATATAGATGAAACAGGAAAAATATAACTTTCTTTTGTTTTCTATTTAAAGGCACTTCTGATTATTTTACTTTCTGGAAATTTTCCTTTCCTGGCATTGTAAAAAAATGTTGTTAGGGGTGTTGTCTATGACAGTATGCTGAAGTATGGGTAATTTCCAAACATCTGTGAGGAGATATTTTCTGTTTCTCTAGCCATGTATCTTCTAGAGGTATTGATATTCTCTTAGATTTTCTCAGAAGTCTTATACATTAGGTCTTTCTGAAAAGTTTGATCCAAAATATTTAAAACAATTTGGATCTTGAAATTTGACACTTACTTTGTATTTGTTGTTATGTCTAAGTGGTTGCTGTCGTTTGAAACTCTAGGTTGCAACACCACCTATGAGTTACATGGCAACTGGAATTTTAAGCATCAGTTGTACCACTGGGTCCACTGTTTTTCCATGATGACATTTTTTAATAAGTGTTCAAAAGAGAAAGTTACAACTTAATTTTGCAGGTCTTTTTTGCCTATTCAGCTTCAGCATCCCAAATTCTAGAAGGCCTGATCCTACAAATGTTTCAGGCTTTGTATAATCATACATGCTTAGCTAATATTGCAGGATTAGGACCTAAAACATGATTCAAGTAAGGGACCACTCCCCACGACCCCCCACAGAGTCTAAAGATTTTGTTTGTTTGCTTGCTTGCTCTGGTATCTTTAGAATTCATTTTTATGGAAATTCTATTCCTCACTCTTCAGTTTCAGATGAGAAGATCTATGATGCTTATGTTCTGTATCCAAAGAACAGAGAAAGCTGCTTGTATTCATCAGATATTTTTGCACTGAAGATACTGCCAGAGGTCTTAGAAAGACAGTGTGGATATAACCTCTTCATACTTGGGAGAGATGATTTACCAGGAGAAGGTGAGTTAGCTGAAGACAAATTTGGCTTGAATTTTCTCATTGACCTGCAAATACAACTGAGAAACAGGCAGGCAGTCAGATGGGACTTTAAATACCTCTCATCATCAAATGCACTTTTTTTTTGAAGGATTTTGGTAGTGGTTTGAAAAGGAAGGGTTCCCTGAGAAGTGGAATCTAAAATGCTGCCTAATTTTTCCAGCTTGAAAAAATGGTCTGTTCTCAGACCATGTGTTTATCTATGGGGCTTTTGTGTGGTATTTATCATATTTCACTGTTTGTGACTTAACTGACTGGAATGCCATTGATGGGGGGAATCTTTTTTTTCTCTTCCACTTACATGTAACAAAACCAGTTGAGCATATCAGAACAGACTGTTTAAGGTAAAAAGGTCCTGTGGTTCTGGAACTTGTTTTTTTTTTTGCATTTGTATCTATGATGGTAGTAAAGTGGCATTAGCAAGATAAGTAGTAGATAGTTGGAATAGATAGTTGGCAGCTCTTCTCTGTTTCTGCAAAACAAGGATATAGACATAGAATCTGATGGGGTCAGATTGTGGTACATTGGCCAGATCTCTGTGGTTGGCTGACGCAAGGTAACTGCTTGCATGCTCATATCCTGTCCCTATTTTGATGTAAAGTGTGTTGGCTTAAATATCAAATAGTTAATGAATCAGCTGCAGAATACTGGTAACAGAAAATAGAAATGTATAACCTTAATTTTGCACAATCTTTTTCTCTACAGCTGTGATCAACGTTGCCGATGAAAAAATCCGTCAAAGTAGGAGAGTGATAATTGTTTTAGTACCAGAGCCCTCCTGTTACAGCATTCTGAAAGATGAGTCTGAAAAGCAGCTAGCCATGCATAGTGCTCTTATCCAAGATGGCATTAAAGTAATTCTCATTGAACTTGAAAAAATACAAGATTATGCAACCATGCCAGAATCTATCAGATATATTAAGCAAAAGCACGGGGCTATCCGATGGAAAGGAGACTTCTCAGAAAGGTCCCACTCAGCAAGTACCAGATTCTGGAAGAAAGTGCGCTACCAGATGCCATCCAAAAAAAGTGGCTCTTTATCACGATTGCATTTATTACCAAAGGACTTGAATTTGCCTTAAATAACAAATGAGAAATGACACTTAATGACTGATTCAGTTCGCACAGTTGGTGATGGATTGACTGAAGGTCACATGTATCCATTTTGTGCCATCTCATCCAGATTTACTGAAGTGAAGGTACTAAATCTTCATCTATGGATGTGAATCTTTCTTACTTGACTGGATCAACAGAACACCTTGAAATACCATCAGTAGCACATGTAGGAGGTACACAAGTACTTTTCCAAGAATGATTCTGTCAAATTCTGCTGTATTAAAAATGAAAGGACAAAAAATTGTCAAAAATTAGAAACCAATGAAGAAAATTTGATACTTTTTTTCTGCAATTCAAGTTTCACTCTGAAGGGAATTACACTAATTATGGTTTGATACTACCTAATGTCCATGGCTGGTGCCAGTAAATGTTTCTTTTTTTTTAATGAAATGACACAAACCTTTTCTTTGTTACAAGTTTGTTATGCCTTGTTGAGTTTGCAGAAAGATAAATCCCCGTGTTACTGCATCAGTGTGTTATCGTCCAGGAGAAAAGGTAAGAGACAATCCTAGTCCTCCAAAAGTGCTGTTGAACCTGACAAAGCTTAAATACTCTTCCCTGATCCTTTTTACATTTGAAAGATCAATGCCATTTTTAGTCACTTTTCACATGCAAATGTTGTGAAAATACCTTTGTAATCTGTATCAAGTAAAAAAAATCTCCAGAGAACTTTTTCTTTCCAGTTAAATGGCTTAATATATTTGTTTACCCAAGTGGAACAATTGGCTAATGACACAGAGTCTGTCATAGGGGATACAGGATGATTGACTTCATCCACCTTACCTTAAGGACCTTGTCAAGGGGCAGAAAGAGAGAGAGAGAGGGATGCCCCATGTTAGCCCCTGCAGCTGCTTCCTTTTCTCCTTTCCCTCTGCTCTGATATGTAAGCAATCTGAGATGTGTGCTGAAGGCTACAGTCACGGCTTTCCAAATGAAAGGGAAAGGAAGTTGTGTAAAGTGTTGAATCCTTTCTCTTTCATTTAAAAATATTTTTAATAGTGTTTTGTATGCCCCAAGTGTTAGCTCTGAAGTTATGTCTTACTTGTAGGCAGTGATGTAGTCTGCAATGATCAATTCTGGTTTTGGGGCAGGGAATTGATTTGATTGATTAAAAAAATTCATCAGACCTCTTTAATGCTATGTTTATAGCTATCAATTTTATAGAAACGGGATGAGAGCCAAATTGCCCATGTAATTTCAGTCTGTCCTTCAAAGTTATGCTTTTAGGTTGGGAGATCTTGTTGTATAGGGAAGCCTCAGGAATTGACTGCTACTGCTGCTTGCAACTCTGAATTTCTGTGTCCTCTCAGCTCCTTTCTTGCCGCACCTTTTGCTCTCCTCCCATTCAAACTCCAACCTCTATTTTCTCTTGCAGCTCCTTTATCTTGAAGCAGGCAACTTGCTTTTGTGTCAAACTCCATTGCTTTCCAAGCTCTGCTTGAAGGCTGTTGCTAAGACAGTATTAGGCAGAAATTTTCTCTCTGGTATCTCCAATTGTTTGTCTGAAAAAAAAAATGTTCTGCAACCTTAAGAACTCATCTACTTATTTACAAAAGTGTTGGCTTCTTTCATGGCTCAAGCAATTTTCTTATGTCTCCATACTCAACCAAATGAAACTGTTCTGGCTGATAAGTGACAAAAACAGTGGAAGTAGGTTCTTCTCCCACCTAAATTTGGTTTCCTCAGTGTGTGCTGGAAACTTTGAAACAGTGCTTTTGAGAGGCAGTGCCTTCTGAGCTTTGTGAATTATGTGTGTGTTTGGCCAGAATGGAATAAGAATGTCTTCATTTCAAGAGGAAGGGGAAAAAGTGCATTTGAAATGTCAAACTAATTCAAACTGTTATGGTACTGAAGTGTTTTATTGATGAATGCCGTGTATGTACAGACCTATGGAGATGCTCATAGTCTTTTCTCATTCTGTGTTTTAGTCACAAGAGAAGTGTCAAGGGAGGATCAGTCCTAGTCATGAAGTGCCATATTTACTTAGCTGTTCACACAGTCTGCCTTTAAATATGGTGTGGTTCAGTGGCAGTCTGCTGTAGGGTAAAAGAGCCTTGAGATCCATCTGAAGTTACTGAAAACCATCTGAACAAATCTAATTGTTATGGTTCATACTGATAGAAGAATCAAATAGGACAGAAGCTGTATGGTTCGGTCACAAAACTCTCTAAGAAGATCCCTGTATCAAATGTGAAGACCAGACAGTGGCATTATGGTATTTGTACTCTGAGAACTAGGGTGTAACACTGACTTTGTGCTTTCACCTTGACAGCTCACAGTGTGCAGGCCAGCCAACAGAATTCCAGCAACCTCAATCCTCCTAATTACTTCTGCTGACTGAAACAGATTGAAAAGAGAACTGCTACTTGTTATCCCTAACTTTTGGAATGGAAGATTATTTTACTGAGCCAAAAGAATGTTTTTAAAAAATTTGTTCCTTTTGATGTATTTATACAAATGATGCTGAAGTTTTCATGTGTGTTATGTAAAGGCACTTTAAGGAAGAGTCCATTTTAAGATTTAATAAAGGCACTACATATTTTTTTCATACAGCACTGCTGTTTCTTTTGCCCTCATTTCTCCACTACAGCATGCTGAGAATGGAGAATGGCAAGCAGCAGTTGTGACTCAGTGGCTTTAACAAGACTGCTGTTACAGATCTTCATTCAGGCTGCTGCCAATCAATCTGGCTGTGGTACAACACTGGCACTGTGGGAGTCCAGGGCATTCCTCTGGTTGCCCTGGATGGTCACAGACCTCGGTAGAGGGGTCTGAAACCCAAGAAAGAGGGTTTGAATTCTGTCCAGGGGTGTCTGTGCAGGGGAGTTCCCTGGCACAGAGCCCAGAAAGACACAGTCTTTGATTTTAGTCCATGGAAAAAGCTTCCAACACAGAGAAGAATTGCAAGTCACAAATGTGTGAAAGATAGTAGTGTAGCTAATCACCAGGTGGAANCACAAATCACCTCACCCTGCCTGGGCAAACAGGCTGTGAGCTTGGCTATGCTCTCTGGTACTCTCCTTGCAGCAAGGTGAAGCTAGAGCAGCCCCAAGGCTGCTGCATTGCTCTCTGGGACCAGCATGGTCCTCAGCAGTGCCATACTGAGCAGTAGTAGTGGAGAGGCAGCCTTCTCTGCTCAGGCCCTGGGGCAAGTGCTTACTCTCTCATGTGCTCAGGGAAAGCCAGAGCATTGTGCTGTAGGGGTTGGTGTAAAACCCTACAATTGTATCCTGGGCTGCATCAAAAACAGCATGGCCAGCAGGGTGAGGGAGGTGATTCTGCCCCTCTGCTCTGGTGAGGCCTGACCTGGCGTGCTGCATGCAACGCCGGGGTCTCCAACATTGACCTGCAGCGAGTCCAGATGAGGCCATCAAGTTGGTCAAAGAGTTGGAGCACTTCTGTAAGGAAAGGTTGAGAGAGTTGGGATTGTTCAGCCTGGAAAAGAGAAAGCTTTGGGGTGACCAAATTGTGGCCTTGCAGGGCCTGAAGGGAACTTATACAAAAGAGGGGCAGGACTTTACAAGAGCATGTCGTGAACAGGACAAGGAGGAATGGCTTCAAAGTGAAAGAGTGTAGGTTTAGATCAGATATCAGAAAAAAATTCTTTACTCTGGGGGTGGTGAGGCACTGGAATAGATTTCTTGCCGAAGCTGTGGGTGCTCCACCCCTGGAGGTGTTCAAGGCCAAGTTAGATGGAGCTTTGAGCAACCTCGTGTAGTTGAAGGTATCCCTGCCGGTGGCAGGGGGTTTGGAACTAGACGATCTGCAAGATCCCCTTGCAACCCAAACCATCTCTATGAGTCTGTGAGTCTGAGTGACCTGGCTGACTTGTCCTTGCCTCCCACCAGCTGAAGTCTCACACAGGTTCGTGCTGATTGCACAGTGGCTCCAGTGCATAGACATGGGGCAGAGAAGAGGGGAGTGCTGTGCTCCTTCTGCACCTGCCTCGTCTGCAGAATGGTTTCACTACAGGATTCAGGTTTGCAGCAGGCATGAATGGTTTGTCCCAAGTTATACTTCATCTTTTGTTTTTCCTTTGTCTGAAGTTTCTTACATGAGAGGAAAAAAAAATGTAGTCCAACCAGAAAAATTAAGACTTGAGAGGGAGGGGAGGATGGAAGCAATGGTAATTATTCCTTTTTAGAAGATTGCTTGTTTTGTGTTAGTACATCAGACAGCAGGGAATTTGACTTTAAATGCAATGCACTTCCCTAACCTTGTGCACTGATTTCACTGGAAGTTAATGATGAAATAGTATTTAGGAAATAAGGACGAAATAATATAAATGTGACAGACCAAAATGCTTACTCAAGAGTTTTGTCTTCATTACGTGACAAACTGTAGCAAAATATGTTTCACTCTCTTAGCACTTAGAAATACTGCTGGTTTTTATTATCACAATGTTTTTTATTATAACTGACAAGCCTGAATATTGTGTGTCCTTATGAGTAGTGATTCAGGAATGAGAAAGAATTCATTGCCCATCCACTGATACAGGGTGTAAGACATTAATCTGACTGATTCTACTTACTTTTTAATTATGGGATTTATTTTACTATGTTTAGACAAAAGCAGAAATGAACAGTCATATGATCTTTTTTATAAACAGTGTAACTAAAACATTTTTAACCATCTAAATGCATTGTGATTAAACTGAAACAATATCCATTTTCTTTTCAGCTTCTACTTAAATAGTAAATGCATCCTACTGTAAAAAAGCAAAGGTGTTGCTTAAGTTTAAGTAAGGGTGACTTTTTATATCAAGCTCTTGTATTTCTTGGTTGTTTAAATATGCTTGGTTATTTTCTCTGCCCTTCTTCACTTTCTAAATTGCATTTAAAAAGGACACCTTAATTTTTTGTCCATATAAGCACACAAATGTAGGTGATAAAGTGGTAGTTCTGTTGGCTAGAATGGCTTTAGAAATGAAGGTGGCTCAGTGCATCTGAAGAGCATCACTGAGCCCCAGTAACTTTCCCACACACCTTGTCTCGATGGAGTGCTGCAGCTCTGCAGGGCTTGTAGCAGGCTTCTTGGCACATTGTGGGCAAAACCAGCAGTTAGCTGTGATGTGCAAAGTGGAAAAATAAAAAGGTTTTCAGAGATGTTTTAATGGGAAAAGGATTGCTATTGTTACCAGCAAAATTACATTCCTGCATTCCTACATTATTTC
>VXBB01009333.1:0-20008 GCA_013399915.1 Illadopsis cleaveri
TGCCTGCCTGCAGTAGAAAATTACATTGGCTGTAATTAAAAACCATCACAATCTATTAATTCCGATACTGAAAAGAAGGACAATAGATTTGTACACTAAGCTTGCATTTACTTAACCATTCAAATAAGCAAAAACAATTAACTCATTTTAACTCATCCCGCAAATATCAGCCACATCAATCCAGCTAAAACGCTGGACTGCCCTTGCAGCAAAGGCAGGCAAATGATTTTATGGTAATGTGACACCTTCACAAAGACTTGCTAGCTGGAAGACCTTAAAATCTCAGAAATACAAGAAACTAAAGTGTTGTAACACTGCCAAGAGCAATTTTTCCTCACAACCATCTTCAGTCACACACTCACTGCATAAACATGATAGATGAGAAAACCCAAGGATTATTCTTTCTGCAACTGTCCAGCTAAAATAATTTTTAGGATTATATATAGCTAAGCACAGATTTCCCAACTCAGAAATCAGAATGGCTATTTGTTAACAGAACTTTTCTTTATTTATAGGGTGATCCATCCCACAGCTTTGGGACTGTATTGCATCACAGAGTAGGAAAGACACAACAGAACTTAAAGACATTCTGTCAGTTCAGACAGACTTATAAAGTTCAACAAAGCAAAATCAAAGCAGTCAGCATTTAAAGCTGAGCTCAGTATGCTGTTGCCACTGCTCTGAATGACTGGCTACGTCAGTAAAACCACAGCTTCATGGTTTAACACGCTGTCTTCTGATGAACAGTCATTCACTTGTTTAAAAGATCAAGATTCATAAAGCCCCAGATGGTTGGAAGGCAATGTGAAGGACAAAAAAGAGGTATACAACAGAATGAAACTAAAAATAAAGCTGACAAGCTATCACTGTTGACCAATTGATCTCTTATGGTAAAGTTACACAAGCTCTCCTGACAATTCCATATCCCTGCCCATTTATCCATGTAGCAGTTACCCAGATGTGTCATGTGATGGCCTAGAACAGCTCAGAGTACTGAAATGGAACGTAAATCATTAAAGTCAGCATGGTTAGAATACTATCATCTCACATGGATGAAAAGGAGTGTAGAGCAACAAAATCATTCACTCACTTGTTTGGGTTTTTTTTCCCAGTAGCTTAAACTTAAGTAGTGATCAGTTTTATCCATGTTTGAAACTCTTTCCACAGACACTAAATGATTAATATTGCAGTACAGTGTGGTGTGTCTTTATCATACAAAAGCAATATATAACTCTGAGGCAACAGAAACCTGGACAGAGGAAATCCATTTTTGGCAGAACAGTGACACTGCCTAGAAACATGACTCAAGCATAAAAAGGTTTCATCTGTAACCTGTGCACCAGCATGTTAATTACACAGGTTGTTATAAAAATTCAAAAAATCATTATCAATTACTATTCCCTCTTTGTGTTGTTTAGTGTGCTTTAGTATTTGCTTTGCTTTCCTCCCTTTAATTACACTCTGCATCCTTATGGGCCATCAACATCAAAATGAACTGAGTGTTTAGTGTTACTCATTTGCTGTTTTCTCTCTTCCATCTACATCACAGAATCATTAAGGTTAGAAAAGATTTTCAAGATCATCAAGTGTAACCCCTGACTGAATATCACTATGCCCACTAAACCATATCACCAAGTCTACTCATTTTCTGAACACTTCCAGGGATGGTGACTCCACTCTTCCCTGGGTATCCTGTTCCCATGTTTTACCACTCTTTCAGCAAAGAAATTTTTCCTGTTACCCAACCGGAACCTCCCCTGGCACAACTTGAGGCCAGTTCCCTTTGTTCTACCTCTACTTATCTGGGAGAAGACACAGACCCCCACAACCCCTATCTGGCTACAACCTCCACACAGGCAGGTGAAGTGAGCAATAAGGTCACCCCTGAGGCCTCCTTCTCTCTCCAGGCTAAACCTGGCTCCCACAGCTGCTCCTTGGGAGAATTGTGTTCCAGACCCTTCACATCTCCATTGCTCTTCTCTGGACATGCTCCAGCACCTCAGTGTTCTTGCAATGAGGTATCTAAAACCTGTCTTTTCAAACTAAACATTTATATAGAGACATTATTTATTCCATTGCTTTGGAAGCAAAATGGGTGAAACTCATCCCTATCCCACATGCAAGTCAAATCTCCACAAAGCAGAATTTACTCTCAATACCTACACTGCACCAGGAAATAGTAAAAACTGGATGATAATGAGAAGACCACTTAACTGGAACAATGATACTCCTTTTAGCAAGCAGCCAAGAGGTTCTTGGCCAGTAATTCCTGTAAGTAAGTCACAGCACAGCCTGATGGGGTGAGACCATCAAAGGTCACCCCAGTTCCAAAGCCCTGCTGAGGGGGGCACCAGACCAGCTTGCTCAAAGCCGTGTCCAGCACGACCTGGAACACTGCTAACAGTGGGACATCACTTGTCTGAGCAGACTCTTCCAGTGTCTCATCACCTCATCAGAAATTTGTTCCTTATGGCCAACCTAAATCTACTTCTAAACCATTTAAAATCATTACCCTCCACCCTGTCATGACAGACCTGGGTAAGAAGTCTCTCCTAATCTTTCCTCTAAATGTCTAGTACACTGAGAGGCCACATCACATAGCAGTAAATGCTTTGAAGGAGCTGATGGCTCCCTCACTTCAGTGAGCAAAGGTTCCAAGGCAGGGGGATAGTTCAGGAATGATGCTACTATGCCACAAATACCACAAGGGCTCTGCAGAACACGAGGCACAACTGCAAGTTGCAAACACAAGTGAGTTTGTACAGCTCACAGATAATCCTGAGGTTACCACAAGTATCATGACTGTACCCAAAGCTATGAGAACAATGAACTGCATTTCTTACGAGGACATATGATCTATGATTTCTGACTGAACATCTGTGAAATGAGCCTGTGGCTGGGGAAAATCCTGCAGGGAACAGTACACTGTCAGATTTCCTAATTCATCAACTTCTGTGTTGGCTCTGATAAAAGCAGTTTTATGATGATGTAAGAAGTTTTTGGTAGTGATATCCTATCCTGGGAATCACAATGAGCCAGAAAGGATAAAAGAAAATGTGAAACTGAGTATATACTATAAAGCATTGAGGAAGGTCTGCTGTAAATCCACAGATCATAAACTTCAGCTTTTTCTTAATTTTTAAATACAGTCTACTATTCATATTTCCAAGTTTAGCAACCACTAGAAGCTGAGGTTTATACAAGAAAGAAACTGAAAAAAACCCGAAAAAAAACTGAAAAAAAAGGTACTGAACTATCATTTCATACACAATCAGTTTGAGAAAGTGAGCTTCCTTCTCAGAAGTTTGAGATTAACACTTCTCAAAGAAGCAATGTCTCCAAATATTGCTATGGACAGTGAGTTATGTGCACAGCACCAGTCTGAATCCTGACCAGCACAACAGGAATTCAATATTGTTCCAGCCTGAGAAGTTTGACAGTTCCTACACAAGGTGATTCTCAGCATTAACTCCTACTGCTACATGACAAATTCATTGCTACGTACCAAATTCACCTGTAAAACATTCGGAACATGCTTTGTTCCCAACATATATTTACAACAGTCAAAACACGAGTCTGTCTACAAGACACTTTAACAAAATTAAACACTGCAAGTACTTTTGCAGTAGTTCACATCAGTAGGAATTCACTAAAGTCAGAAGTTGCAAAAAGCCTCAAGACAGAAGTCATAATTAAAAAAAAACAAAAACAACCAACCAACCCATCTAATCTGGATTACTCACACTGAACTTGTAAAATTTCGGTGTTACCTATGCTCATAAATCAGCTGTTACACATTTCAATGGCTGGTCACAAAATCAGCCTAAATGTGCTCCTCACTTTTCTTTACCTTTTCACTTGGACTTGGGCTTCTCCCTATTAAAAATGACTTCTCTAAACAAACAAATTGCTATCAATAAATCTGAAAGAGGCTCCATTTGCAGAGTAAAAGCAACACAATCACACTGATTTGTCTGAGCCTGCAGATATTTTTATGAAAGGCAAACCACTGCACTTCACACATTCAGGGCTACACTGTTTGAATTTTTAACCAGTTTTTTACTTGGGTGGCTCAGAAACAATTTTACAAAAAAATTCTCTCAGAGCTGAAGCTGTGCAATAACCACAAAATTTAAATTCACTTTGTCAACCATGCTGTGAATCAGCAATACAAAGAGTTATAATAACAAAATTTGAAAAATAAAATCTAATCACTTATGCTACCAAATAAAATTTCATCTATTTGAATTAAAACTTGAAGTATTAGAATTAAGCAATTATCAAGGCAGAAAGAAAAGGACAAAAGTTCTAAATCAACTGTTTATGTATCAGGTTTCCTGCTTCTCTAATACCCACAGGACTTTTGTGATGGCTTGCCATAGTAAGGTTGCAAACAACAGTTTAAAATAAAGACCAGTACAGTTTCTCTCTTAAGTCTCTGATGAGTTTTTCTATCACAAACCTTGAAAATCCACTATATTCAATACACTGAATCAGCTTTCTACTTTGTTGATAACTGCATACATGGAAAAGCTTTACAGGATGCAGACAATTTCTGTAACACACCTTGTCTTAAACATTCACGTTTTTCTCCATCGAGAAAATGATCCCAAAGTATATTTACACCATAAAGTGGAAGTATTCCTTTTCCTGCAGAAACAGAAGAGACTGTAATTACCACTAGTTTCAGGTTAAGTGACCTGTGTAAGTTTATTAGCAGTCCATATAAGTGACAACTCTGCAAAAAGCAACATCAATTGCAGACTGCCTGCACACTTTACTCCCCACATTTGTACACCCAATATGGCAAGATGAGAATGCAGAAAATGATACTGGGAAGCACAACAATCAACACTCTCTGGCACGACGACCACCAGCCTCTCCTCACTTGGGCCATCTGAAACTGTAAGAAAAACCCTGGGTTGGAAAGAAGTGAAGTGAGGGGATGACAGAACCACCTTTCAGGACCCCCAACAAACACAAATTGATGGAGGATATGACTCTTCACACATGAAACTGAGGAGGGAAGCAGACAAGCAGGTATAAACAGGAACAAAAGGTAAGAAACAAAAAGGGAGAAAGCTGATAGAGAAAAACAGAAAGAGCAGACAAGAGTCAATACAGAACAACAGTACAGAAAAATATGAACCATATTCACTACAGCAGAAAGCACCATCTTCCATTTTTAAAGTTTTGAATTAAACTTTGGTGGCCTGACTGTGTAAATGTCTTTGACATGAATAACTGCTATAAAATACGATGAACAAGTTATACAGCGTGCCTGTCTTTTCCATCATTCCAGAAGAATTTGTTAACATAAGGAAATCCAACATGGACCTTGCTGATTCTGTGGTATCTTCTGACAAGTCTCAGCATGAACACCTGCTCATGGGAGTGTTGCAGCACAGTCACATAAAGAGGTCACACACCACATTATATTAATGTTATTTATGGTTATTGCAATAGAACATAATTGACATAACATTGAGATTATCCATGACCACACCTGTACACATACAGGTGCTTGACCATTTGCCATAGTCAGGGAACTGCTGTGCCCAATATCTTTGGCAAAGCAGGAGGCATCTTAAAATAAAAAATTATCTGCCAACAACGTAAATATTTACAGACATCTGTGTGTGAACTATATATGTACAGATACAGACGTCATATACACCCTAGACTATGCCTTTTACATCTTTTTTTTTTGCTTTTGGGGCAGAGAGAGAAGAATGCTTTAAAATTAGATTATTGTTTCTGCAACATGAGACCACAATCATCTTCTGTTAACATTATTTTATCTCATCTTAGCCCCAGATGGACTTTATGGGGAGATGTGCCTTAGATACTACACAACGCAGACAGTTTGAAATGTTTTCTTTCTACACTGACTTCAGCATTCTCTACTAAAAAATACTAATTAAAAAAAAAGAAGTCTGGTGAAAGGAAAGCTGTGAGTTTCTCCTCTTTCCATAAGCTTTCCATCTGTTAAAAACAAAAAAGGAAGGAAGAATGTAACCATACATTATTGGTGTGTAAGGTAATGTTTAAACAATCAACACTCAGATAAAGCTGTAGCTGTCCTGTCTGGGGAATTGCTTGAATAGCAAATCTCTACAAGGAAGTCTCAATATTAGTTCAGATTCCTTTGTTCCATCATCTTGGGCTAGAAATGGGATAAGCCAAAAGAGATAATGGAAAGACTAGAATGTGAATACAACTGTTAGTCCTAAAACACACTGACGCATTCTTGCCAAAATTCTTGTACAGTTTCAAAGGTGTTGAATATCCAGTATCTTTACTTGATGAGAGCTTTAGAGTATCCCCTTCCTAGAGAGAGCTCCAAACCAGGTGGGTTTTTTCTCAACACCTGAGAAACCACAGATAGCAGGCAAATTGCAGCCACCTACACTAAACCTTTTGATGAACAAAATTAATTTCTGCTTAGGGTCACAGAATGGGTTGAGTCAGAAGGGATTTTAAAGATTACCTAAATTCAAACCCACTGCCATGGGCAGTGACACTTCTTCACCAGATTTATGTGTGTATGTTTGTTAATATATTTTTATTATTTCTATTTCTTGTCTTTATTCCTTCTCCAAATTAAAAATCTAATAGCTACTTGGTAAATTCTTCTGTTCCCAACTCAATCCAAAGTCTGTACATTCGAAAAAACAATATTTATAGTTAGAATATTCTATTCTAATAATGCAGCAGTCTTCATACTGTCAAATAACTTCCATGCTCTTCTGTATACTCTGGGTGCAATTTTAAACTGATTTTTTTCTAACATTTATTCTTGCTTTCTTATTTTTCTAAAATTAAATTGGAAGATGAGTAATGAATTATAATCACTTGTAGGTCAGCTATAGTTACACAAAAGCACAAACTCCTCCTAAAACTCACACATCAGCTCTGTCTCCAAGGCTGTAAGTGATGACTTTGGTAGGTTAACCAAATCTGTGTTTGCAGTCTGGACACCTGAGTTACTCAACTCAATGACTGCCTGCAAAGGCAGGTCGGCAGTATTCAGGTCATCAGTCATAACATTTGTTTATTTTTGTTGGTCTGACAGCAGGCCAGAAAATTTCAAATCCAAGTGACGAGATTAACGCAATTCCTGGCCGGAGCATGTGTAACTTTTTACATACAGCTGAGAATAAAAAGACCAATTTTGTGATGATGGGGCTGGATGCTTTTTCCCAGAGCCTGTGACTGCAAGCTATAGCAAGAACATGTTGAACAAGCCTGTGGCCTTACAGAATCAGCCTTGTGGTATACAAAGTAGAGGGAAAGAGGCCACTGGCTACCTGGCAGTCTTTCCAGAGCTGACACTGCATGGCTGGCTGGTAGTGAAGTTACAAATAAATGCTGCTTTCATCAGGTAGAGATACTGAAAAAAAAAAAAAAGGTATAAATCTGCATATGAGACAAAATGAATGAGGCACACTTTCTGGAATTTTCAGGAATAAGTAGTATTTGACTTTTCAAAGCATTTCACCCGAAAGTTCCTATTCATAATTTCAAAGGTATCATTTCAAGGTACTTTTACAATACTTTATTTTTATTCTACATGAAAAATATCCTTCCAAATCTAAGTTACACATGCAAGTTAAACACTCTAAGCAATCGGCACCTCTCTAAAGCCAAATCATTTCCACACTGATCTGCCTTGCTGTACTCCATTAAGGTTGGTAGGATAAACTGCACTGATTTCATTTCCCTTTCAGGAAGCTATCCTCATAATTCTGCTTTAGAAGAAGAAGAAAAAACCACCAGGGCTCAAAGGCAGCTTCAAACTAAAATAGTTACTCATTCTACTCTTAAAGAGGTTTGCATTATTTCACTTCTCAAAAACAAAAAGATGCTGGCCAGCAGCTCAAGGTAGGTGCAGCCTCCAAAATCCATGTCCTCCTTTGTTTTCAGAGACCTCTCTCTTCTTTTAGATTTACGGAGTTTTGTGGGTAACTCAGTAAAGCAATAGCTAAAGAACTGCTGAAACATTCTCTACACTACACTGAGCTTGCTCTGGTATTTGTGCTCAGCGCTCTTCACCTCCATCAGAACCCAGGATTGGAACTGACACCCACCCAAAAATTTGTGTCTCAGATGCACTACAATAACACAAGTCTTTATTTCACCTGATATGTCACAGTGGTTTCCTTTGCTTAGATAGTGCAGCAGAGGAAGAGATGTGGTATTTAGTTCTTTAACAAATCTCCCAGTTCCTTTACTGTCAAGAAGTGGGAATGTCCATATGGTTTGTAGAAAGCAATAATGTGGAGCATGTCCAGCTCTTCAATTAGTAACTAAGAATTTCAACCTTTTCAAACCAGCCTTCTTGTTTAACTCCCTTGAGTCTTAGAGGGGCATCATGTACAGAAAACACAGAGGGGAAAAAATAAGAAAAAAAATCAAGGTTGTATCTTCCCACAAATCCAATGCAGTCTTATATACAACAGGAGGTTAGACAGTAGAAAAACCTAAAGTTTAAAATAACTTGCTGTCTCCCCCTGGCCAGCCAAGCACAAGGGCCACCAGAGTATTCCCCCGAGGCACGTAAGTGACACGTAATGCCTGCCCTGGACAAAGGAGCACAAAGTGAGAGATTTGTACATTTTGGAAAAAAAAAAAAAAACAAAACCAAACAACCTAACCAGTTGAAAGCAAAAAGACATTAAAATAACACTGTAATCTGATGCCTTGATTCCAAAATCATAGCACAAGTAGTCACACCCTCTTCTTCACCAAACAGCCCAATGACTCCTTCAGAATTCTCACAACATTACTGCAAACAAACCCGGCTCTAAGCATTTACATAACCCAGACTCAAGTGTAAGCTTTGGGTTCTCTCTGCTTTTAAAGGAGAGGAGGGAGAAGGAAGGAGATGAAGACCTTTGACATTTTTAGTGCTGTTTAAGCACAAGCCTTATTTTATTTTGTTCTGTGTCATTCCTCCCCCACAGGACGGAAAGCAATGCTACACATTCAGTATGTGAATGGCCACATGAGCTGAGCAGTACCATAACAAACCTGGTAAGTCTGACTATAAATCATATGCAGATTCTCTGTTCCTTCCAACTGCTGGAGAAATATGCAAATTAAGTAATTAGATACCTCTGAGAAGCCCGTTCTTTGATTCAGCACCAGCTTTAAAAAAACAAAGGTATTCATACGTTTTAAAAAACCCCAGACAATACAAAAAAAATTGATGCCTATTTTCACGACTATTTCACACCACCAGTTTTCCATTATGGTGAACCAAACTCAGAACTATTTAAAGTTTGGGGCTTTTATTGGCTGAAAAACTATGTTGTTGGTTTTTTTAAACAATATTTACCTGAAAACCACAACCAAAAGAACCCCCAGTTAGCAGATTTACATTATAATACCATCTCATCCAACCTTACTGATTCTCTGTTTTAGCCACCTTCTGCCAAGATGGGTTCCTGGGCTCCAGTCAGGGAATACACAAGGCTTTGGACACCCCACACCCACCAATTCTCCATTACTGTCTGCACAGGTTAACCTGTGGAGTTACTCTTAATTCAAATATCTTAGTACGTATTTTGTCTAATTTTCAAATGGATTAAAAGTAAATTTCACACAAATTGAAACACTTGCAGAAGATAATGCACACTCAACTCTGCACATACTTCCTCAAATACACAATCTCTACTACTTCATTTGTCAGATTTCCACACCCAACCATTCACTTTGATGAGAAGAGCAACTTTCTGCATATTTGAAAAGTTAATGAACTGCACACAGTCCATGGACAAAACAGCCTAATGAGAAACTGCCTTCATAATACCACATTCCCAAGTATGTGTAAGGGTAAAGACATTCCTTCTGTAGTTATACACACTCAGTTCAGCTGAATCAAGCCCAGAATAAATAGAAACTACACATAAAAAAACCCCAAACAGGTGCACAATTAAGCCACAGGTTCAAACACTGTAGTATTGACTTTCTACTTATTATTCACTATGTAAACTTTCAATGACATCATGAAAGAACCATAAAAGCATGAAGAAATACTATTAAAAATTCTCAATCTGCATGATTTATTACAAAAAGCAACTTTAAAAATCCAAATTATTATTTTTAAATAAGAAACATATTTAAAGGAAATTTCATTACTAGAAATCAAAAGTGTGTGTCCCTAATATACAAAATTTTTCATACAACTGCTTTTACCTAAATAAAATGGAGCTGCCAAGTGTATTTTACATTTTAAAAGCAGTTTTTAAATAAATAGCATAAAACAAATATATCTCTAATGAAGACTATGTAATAAACATATCCTAGACTGGTCTGGGAGTCAGTGAAAGACAACTTAGCAGTGAATTCTGAAATATTAGAACTGCTGAATAAGATGTTATTGAATGTTACTTCCAGAACAACAACAACAAAAAAGAAATTAAATTCTAAAACATCAAAAGTGCAAAATAATTAACAGAGAGGAAAAAAACACACCAAAAATTATGAACATACTACACTCAAATACCAAGCTTCCCACAAACTTTTAACTGGGAATACAGGGCTGCAATCTAATTCCCTTCTATGCACAGACACAAGAATACAGCTAAAAGTGAAAAGCAATACTGAACATCCAAATGCATCATTTTTTTGTCCAGCATACAGTGTCACAACTCAAAACACCACAGAAACAGCAATCCCAGCAAAAGAGAGGTGGTTTTAATACTGCAGTTGAACTCTGAAAAAACATTAGAAAATGTAAACGAGTATTAGGCACAAAACCCCTTTACTTCAGGAAATAAGTTGGGGTGGTGGTGGTGGGTGGAATCTTTGTCTAGGGAAGTATTTATCACCATAAAATGCTCTCCAAGCATACTCTGGGTGCTTCCACAAGAGAAATTGTCACAAAGGAAGTATCATCTGACTGTTTCATAATCACTTGAAACCAGTAAAAATACAGTAATTCTGAAGGAAGAATTTGCTTCTCCTTTCCTTTCAATGCTTGCTCCTCCCAACACACCACCACAAATCTAGAGACCAAATGGCAACATGGACATCACTAAAGCTAAACTTTGATTTAAAACACTAAATACCCACTCAAATTGGATCAGCTCCCTGATTCCCCTCAAAACCCCACCATAGCCTGTGTCAGAGACACAAAACTTCCAGACAGAACAGGCAGCCAGGGTGAGAGAGAAAGAAGTGTGAAACTAAGTGTCAGGATGAGATCTGACCATGAAGACCTCAGAGCAGATTCTCCCTTCAGGTAAAGCACAAAAACTTACTAGAAATTACACTTTTTCCTTAAGAAAGCAGTCCAAGTCACAGTCTGAGGCTTAACTCTTCGATTCCATTTCCAGTTTTCCTGTAACAGGAACCTCATAGTTGCAAGGAACTATGCAACCAACAGTTCTGGCTGCAACCAATGTATCTGGAGGGTCACACTTTACTCAGTGATTTAGATACTGAAGTAAAACATATAACATTTCTAGAAGTCTTATTTTCCACATTAAATGATAGAAGAATCAGCATCTCCTTGAAATCCAGATGATCTATATTCAAGCACTCCAGAAACCTAAACCTTGGAGAAGCACTGATTGTTCCCAACTTCGTGAACACCTGCCCTCCTGAATCTTCATCTTCTTTCTTATTTGGAAGAACTGGGGAAAGTCCTTAGCCTTGACCACAGGAAAAATAAAGCCACCAAACCAGATTAATTATAAATTTCAGGGATTGGCAAATATGAATCACAGAATAGAGAAAATAATCCAAAAACCAGGGCAAATTATACAAAATACTAATACTGGGATTGAAAAACGTTAGTATTTTGAGATACATATAACTGATATTACTTTAATCCAGTATCATACAAGAATTAAAACACACATCTAAAGACAAGTTTACAATCCTCACAGATCCCTCCTGAAAAGTTATTCTGCAGAAAGACTTACAATCTCAGTAATATACTCAGAAGTTACTTATGTTTGAACATTTAATAAAATTAACACAAATCTGATGTACTTGAATTTATGTGTAATAAAAACCTATTATAATTCAACCTCGAGGTTTGCACCTTGGTAAACTCATTTAATGTTTAAGCAGTCTTTTTTCATAGCCAGTAAAATCATTAACCATTAAAGGAACCCAAATTAAATACTGCTTACTACAAATGCAATACAGCTATTTAACTGCTTTTCAAGAATGCATTATTCAAATCATCACCAAAATAATTTCTGAATATTAAAAAAAATTCCAATTTTTTGGTAGAGTATTTGTCTACAGGATAATTTTCTAGTGGCATTCTGCCACACTGTACTATGAGGTAACCAAACAACTGAGATGCTCATAGGACAGAATATGGGATCATTAGTAGTACTGAACAAATAACCCCAAACATCAAGTTTGTCTCCTTGCTTGACTTTTATTATTATAGTTTAATAAAAATTAAGATTATTTTTATGATTATGTAACATGCTTACATAACTCACAAATTCTATTATACATAGAAATAACTTGCCCTAGAAGTCTAAGTATACCATACACTTGCTGGGAAAAGAAAACAAACACCAGCCTCATCCCCCATATAACCAAGTACAGTGAAAAAAACAAAACCAGACTCAGAAAAGCAGACAAAAGAAAGCCCTAAGCAAGTCTAAGTGCATTCCCCTTAAGTATGTAGAGAGTTCATTTTCTGAACAAGCTAAACAGACTGTGCATAAATAGTTTCATTTAAAAAATGAGTGCAGCTTACATAAGCATGTGGCAGTCAACCATTTTTACTGATGGCACTACAGCCAACAGTGGCAAAAAAGTTCAGAAAGCAGCACTCAGGAACTAATTCAAAATATCTATAGTCCATACTCCAAGGCTGACTAAGTAAGGCTAGTGGCAAAGCTTAAACTCAAATATTTCATGAATTGTCAAGTGGATAGAGTAATCCAAGGATTATGCTCAAGAGAAGTTATTCTGAGTAGCCTCAAAGCAGAAATTTGCTACTGTCACGAGGACACAGCTTCTCCCATAAGACACATCTGTTCTTTTTGGAATCTGCGTTCTAGCACATAATCAAAACATAAGAACAACACATATCAAAATGTCAATGTCACAACTACTTTATTCTCACCTGAATCATAGAAATTCTAACACTTAAACCCATTTCTTTTTTTTTCTCTTCTAGAGCTCACAAAAGCATTACCTTTCAAAACTTTTAAAAAACAAGAGACACTTAGAGTCTCATTCTTTAAACTTCTTTACAGGAAGCTGGACAAAACAATGGTCTGTGGTATAGGTTTTAACAGGATTCAGTGGTGGGGGGAAAGCACATGAGGACTGCTTGGTTTTGTGGGGGTCCTTCTAAAACTCAATTCACAGAAGAGAGTCAAATTTCCTTTGATCATTTCCTGTCATCTCCCCAACACCAATCCCCCTTCAGCTAGTTCTCTGAGCCATCAAGTCCATGAACTGCAACCCCACAGCGACGACAGGTTCACTGAGCCCAGGACTGGCAATAAGAAATTTTCTGCACCTCATCCAACCACCAGGAGAGTGAGCAGAATCTCTCAGAAGATACTGATTTCTAAAAAGGTAAGAGAAGTAGGAGCCTTTCTTCCATCTCCTCTGTGTTTCCAGGACAGGAATCCTCCATCAGACTGGAGACATCAGTCCACTACTGCTGTGCTTCAACCTCTCAATAACAGATGGACATGAGAACAAACTGCACTGGGATTGCTGAAATCCAAACCCAAGAACTGAACGGTACAGATAAGAACCAAACAGCACAAGCCTCCGTGCCCTGATCACATCTTGGATAACATATGCTCTTAGGAGAAGTGTCAGAAATTTTTGCTACAACTTTTACAGTAAAATGTCTCAGTTAAGGAAAAGCAGCTTTCAAGTGACTGGGTGTTCCTCCAGAAATAGCAGTACTGTTTATCACAGCACCAGAAATGTCTGTGTTGTTGGTACTGGTGCCTCCATGAGTAACAACTACAGAGATCACTCAAGATGCCCCAGTGTCCACATTACTACAGGAAGACGTCACTCACCTGATGGAACTAAAGACCACCAAGACCTGCAGTACAGAGCTGCTGAGAGGATTCTTTCTTCTCTTTGGAAAACTTCAAGCTGTCCTCTACAGAAACCACCTCCCTCTTACAGACCCCTTACTCCTGAATGAAGGAACTTTATTTCAACAATTACATGATTTTTTGACTCTTTTTCTCTCTCTCTCTCTTTTTAATACGGTAGATCATAATTTCTAAAGACAGACCAAAATAGCTGATCTTACTCAGGTCTCTCATAGGCCTAAGGCTACCTTCAGCCTCATTTACCTCAACTCCCAAATCTTGAAAAGGATTGGCAGGTAGAACATTTACTTGACTTGGAACTTTCTTTAAAACAAAAGAAGCATTGACAGCATCTAGAGGCTGGGCTTCAAAGGCAAAGAGGCAGATTTCATTTAGGAGAACCTACATTCTGCCATTTATGAACTTAATTCAGCTGCAACAGACGTGGTACAAACTCTCTCTTCCCTATCTGACCTCTCTTCCTTTAAACTGGATATTCCAAGAAAACAGTAATTAAAAATGTTTGTTGCAGAAAGTGCCAGTGAACTCAAACCAACACAGAAGGAAGCTGGATGTGAACAGGGATAACTGTCACTGTCACTGCCTGCTACTGAAACCAGCACACATTGAACAGAGTAACAGCTTCAGTGTAAGAGCAGGAGAAAGTACAAAACTGCAAACATATTCCTGAGCAATTATTCAGGAAGTTCTGACTCCCAATGCATGAAGCATTCAGTCCAACGATGAGATTTGTTGTGAAACACCTGTATAACACATTGATGCTCATGAAGCTGGGACAGCATGCAAACTTTTATAACCACATTTTCATGATGCTGCCCAAACAGCAGGAAACAAAGCACAGATAAAAGACTCAAATAGGTGTTCCCCTGTGCTGTTCATTTGAAACTTACCAATGAGCTGAAAAAAATCCACGGTAATGTACAAAAGCACTGACAAAAGTTTTAAAATATAATTTCACCTAAGTGTTCCAGATTCAGCTAAAACACTTAATCAGCAATTATGGAAGTCACATTTGCAAATATCCCAATCACCAGGCAGCTGAAACTTGATTTTTACCAGGAAAGAACATAAAGTGACTTTTCAGCAGAATATCCAGAAAATAACTTGAAAGTTTTTAATGCATTCAAATCAGAAGTGAGAAGATGATATTTGATGCAATGCCTACTAGTAGAAATTTAGCCTATTTGTATTTTTTGGAGAAAATATGAAGCAACAGAGAAACTGTACTGAATTAACACTTTGTCTTATCTAGACACATCACTTCTGATCCAACATTAGCAGGATTACAGTGAGAATTACTATTCCTTCAAGATAAAGATAAGAATTTCAAGAAAAAAAGGCAGATACACCTTAATGCAATGCTCTGCAACAGCCTAGTACCTGGCTTTACTATTTCTGCAAGCTGATCTTCCACAACATCCACATGAAAGGCAAGTTTCTTTCATAACTTGCACAACACCTAGGCAAAAAAATAAGACAACAAAGACCAACCATCTCCTATTCATAAACTATTATTGATCCTATGCCCAAAGTGAAAGAACAAAACAAATCTGTAACTCTTCCAAGTGCTAGGAAAAAATGCCCATATCTTGAGTCAAGCCAAAGTACACAAACTCCCAACTGAAGACAAAGAATTACACTTGAGGATTTATACCAATGTGACAAAAAACATACACAGAACAAACCAAGCCTCACTGCCAGCCATTTTCTAATGCAGCTGTGACACTGTCAGCCAGGAAAAGTTGTTCAAACAGATGAGACTTGGGGGCAAATCACCCCAGAATATAGCCAAGGAATGGAAAAATGCTTAAGCTTAAAGCTGTAGCAAGATTAAAATACCAGCACTGCTGTGGTTCTTTTTACCAAATCTGGTAAGAAACAGTCAATACTGAATACAGTTTATTAAACAGTACAAGTTTTTTTCCCTCTCACAACATCCAAGACAAATACTGATGATAACAGGTTTTTCTTTTTTCTAAAACCTCTCCATTTGTCCCTAGATCAACCATGATTTCACAGAAATTGACCCACTTCTCAAATTAATGTCCACTTCAGTGGACATGCAATTTCATTTGAAAGAAAGTATTTTATTATGAGTGTGGAACAAGACTGAACAGAATCTGCTGAAAGGTGTTTTCCAGAAAACACCCTTAATGATCCACCAGAAAGGCCACATGCAGGTAGGAAAACATCTGGACTTGAGCTGTGACAGCCAGGCTGCTCAACACGAGCACAGCAGAATGACCTCTCTCTCTCTCTCTCTTTGTGATTTTGCTATTTGCTTACAAAGCCCCCTGCTTTAAACAACTCTCTGAAAAGAGCAGTAATTTTCCTTTTAATAGAGCCAAATCAGGACAAAACCTGGTAATTCAATGCTTTTAAAATACCAATACTTAGCATTCAGGCCCTTAATAAAACAAATCCCACCAGGAACTGAAGAACTAATGCTTCTTAAAAACACAAAGCTGTATATAACCTCAACAGAGATGGCATTTTTCATTTTTACACTGTAGTGCTCTGCTGGCCATTTTAAAACAACACTTGAAAAGGGAGAAAACATTCAACATAGTAATCAATGGGGTGTAAGAATATTGACATGTTACTTCCACTCTGACATTAAGCTGAGACAGACATTGTGATCTATCTGATATAATTAATCTTCAAAAAGAAAAAAAAAAGAACAAGAAAAATGCCAAACAATAAGGACTCACTGCACAACTTGAACTGTATCAGCAATACAGTGGCATTGTCTCACATTACATACTGAATTTTGTGACATGTATTTCAGCTTCTCAGGTCGATGAAAACACCTCAGTGACGTTTTTCTCTGGAAGATGTGCACATGAGTCTCCTGGATACCAATACCACAGTGCCACCTCTTAAACACACTGACACAGCACAGAAGTTGCTGACCAATCACCCTCCTCACACAGAGCAGGAGATACCCAGCACAGATATTCAGTGCCACAGAACCATCTACACCATCAGTTTGCTGGAGCGAGCATTTTGCTTAAGTATAACGAGCACATTTACAGTTTGAAAGCCTTTCAAAGGACAGCTTTGACTGACACTTGAAGGTTTGGCAGACTACAAGAACCTATTCTAGCAGTGTTTTCAACCAACACCTTCACACACGAGTCTAAACAAGTATTTCAAAACTCATCTTTCCATTTATGGTGAGAGCTTCACAGGTGAGAACTGGCACCATGATATCACCACATATTCAACTTCTGCAAAAGGGTTCTCAATCTCTCACAGAAACAAGACAGGCAATATTGCCCTTTGGACAATATTTTAGTCTACTATGCCCATACAGAAATAAGCCTAGAGAAAATTTGTATTATATAGAAAAACAAGAGTTCCAACTTGGAAAAAAAAATAAAATACAATAATAGAAAACTTTGCCAGAAGTTTGAAAGTAAATCCCTAATATCAGTTTACTGCACTAGGCAGCCCCAAAATTTTTCAGTTTGGCTTTATTTTTCTGTTTAAGTAAAGACAGTAACAGGGACAGGAAAAGAAATTGCAAAACCACAAGTTACAGATATTTCTACCATGTACATTGCAGTCAAAAGTAGTCCAAAAGCTTATGATAATGTTTCAGGCTTTGTATGAACCGTCTCAGTTTCACACTCCATTTGTCACCTGATTTTAACCATACCATGGTTACCATACCATGTCATGTAAGAAAAGTAACTTCCATTGCAAACACCTTTAGTTACACTTTACTTGCACTTATGTGTGTGCACACAGGCACTGCACCTACTTCAGCCCACAGCAGTGGAACAGCAGCATCAGAGATGCTCCCAGAGCACAATGTGTCACAGCAGAGTTGAGCTGGATGACTAAGCACGCACGACAGACTTGACATTACCCAAAACTTACTAGATTTGATCATTTACTCAATGACTCCATCCTCACTAAAATACCTTTGGTGTCAAAAAAGCAAATCAAAGGCTTTTGCTTGTGTTGGTGATTTTGCTGAAACACGGAAGCTGTGAAAGTAGGGATTTGAAAATCATCCCAGTTGAAGACAAAGTGCTTTGAAAAATAATTCAACAAAACATCTCAGGTTTCCTATTCATTATGTACTGCAGTACATACCCATGGAACTCTTGCCCTAACCAAGAATGCTTTTGCAGGTCATACTTTGAGGCTACTTATGCCATTTACAAATACACACAAAATGAACCATCACAGGTTTGAAGTCAGGTGAAAGCCTCTGCAGACCAGCACAACCAAAAACTTCATTTAAACCCTACAGAATTCTTGAGAGGGGACAGAGGAGAGTTACTGCTGGATAACCCGAAGCAGCACATCAATGTATCCTCCTGGATGACTTCAAAGGAGTCTTTTTCCATTAGGATTGCCTTTTACTCTGCAACTCAACAGAGAGACACCAGCACAGACATCACTAAAGCTGGCTGAAAGTCAGATATGTTTTCTCTTCCTCAAGATCAAAAGTCATGGAAAGAAAAAGGAGCCTCAATGAGATTCAGGAAACAAGAATGGACACAGACCTCACAATACCCTCGTTATATTTACCTGCAACATTATCTGTAAAGGCTATGACTCAAGATGAAAAAAATACATCATAAAAGTATAATTTCATAATAAGAATACATCACACTTATCCAGCTACCTGTGTTTAAACTAAAATATTAAAGGCAGGCTTAAATGCTGATTTTATTATTCTTTACAAATGTATGCAAAATTTGGTATGTTGGTAATTTTATGGACAAACTGAGACAGTCTATATATACTTTAATACAGGTTGTTACAGCACTCTTCAGATTGCTGCAGTCAACAGACACCATTCACAAGGCAGGACAAAGTGCAAGCTTTAACAAATGTTGTGAAATACTTTATTTTTAAGAATGCTGTTCCTCTCTCTCTACAAAGAGGAAATGAATTTAACATTTCTTCTTTTTACATGAAATATGTTAACTGCAAATATACTTAAGGAGGGCCAGAAGAAAGTATTGCTTTTCTCGCAGATTGAGAAAACAAAATTAAGGTTACCAGAACAGTCACTGGCCTTTGACCATGCAAGCTTTACCTGTAAGTTTTAAGAGTTCTGTTATACTAAGTCCTCTGGAAACATTAGTGATCAGGTGGACCTGCTACAGAACATAAGCCCATAAAAAAACACTACTCAATTTTGTCACAGTAAATACCAGCAGTAAAAATAACAAACACATACTGACACATCAGCTGGACAGGTTGACCTGACCACGCTCAATATTTATTTAGAATTGAAGAATAGCATCTTCAAATCTGTTAGCATTGAGACCTTCCATGACAGTTTCATGCATGTCTACCTGAACAGTGTCTCACTTTAAGTTTTTCCATCACTTTCCAAGTGTGGCGTATCAGAGCCATTCCATTTTTTGGGCACAGCGAATCTCTACCAAACCCATACAGATACTCCCAAGGCATCTAAGCAATTGTCGTTCCTCTCCTTGTTTTCTCCTTGCCAAAGCCAGGGAAACAACGGCCACTAATATCATGTTACAAGTTATGTTTGAACAAGGGGAAAAGCACAGGGACTGCACAGTTCTACACTAACACTGAGCAGTATAAATAAGAGCTGCATCCATCCACCATATCTACTTACATTAAAAAAAAAAAAAAAAAACACACTAAAATGAAANTCGAGTTAATCTTCCTCAGAGCCAATACAAGCAGTCGATAAGATCTCAAACCCGACCTGAAGCCAAGATTCTGGACAGAGCATAGCCAAGGCCTTGCTACCTTTGGGGGCCTTCTATTTCTAGAGCCAAGGCACAGCAGCAGCAGCATCGCGCTGCAGTCACGTCCAAGGAGCAGTGGCAGCGTTTACCTGTGAATCCATCCGCTTTTTATTAATTAATTTATTTTCACGCACCAAGAGCAGCATCAGTGGCCCGGCAGACACCACAGCCTCTGCCGAGGGAACA